>CAJQUN010000471.1:0-425856 GCA_907163345.1 Haberlea rhodopensis | reverse complement strand
CCTGCGCGTAGATTTGTTCCTGCACATGTTAATCCTATGGGCTTTGTAGGATTGTTTTTGCCTGTTAGAACAATAGTTATGAACAACTGGTTTGATGAGGTACTGTGTTCATATGCGAATGTACCACTTTGATTGGCCCACTCACACGGGCAAACACCCTGGCGCTTTGATAGCGAGCGGATGAGACTTGAAGATCATGTATGACATGATCCCTTCGCGCTTGGTAGAGCGAGGAAGGTTGTGATGATAATATTATAGTCGCCTTAGCAAGAGGCTAAGATGAGGTCTGATTAGATCAATTATGAAGTACGTCCAACCTCCATAAAAGTCTATTTATAGCCGAATGTGCGAATTGCTGGTAGATGGTATCTCGCAATGCGCAAGTCATGAGCTTTTTGTAGCCATTGGACTCAGATTCGTATGATGTTTAAGGCGTGGCATACCCAAGTTGAGTGGGAGCTCCATCATAGCATGTATATACATACTACATGTGCTGAGTAAGTTCGACCACAATAATGGAGTGACATAATGGATTCCTGCTTCGTCACTGTGTGAGCGCTTTATTTGTTCTAATGTACCCTTTGGGGCTCTGGACCATGTCACAAGGTGTAAGCTTGATGACGCTACTTTAGCATGTATCCAATGGCCAAGATTGATGCGGTATGCCGGAGCATGTCTGGGAAAGCTGTCAAGACCAAACTGATTGGCATGAGTGGCCGAGGAAGAACCAAGTTGGTAACGCATCATTTGTTCTATGCTCATAGGCTGGCCGACTAAGTCGAAATTTGTTTTTTGACAATAGTCATGAAGCATAGATGCGTATTGAAAGAGACAAGCATGCTCTATCGTAATTATGAGGAATCAGAGATGCTTGGTCTGATGCGACCACGCTAGTAGTTTGGGGTATATGCGAGTTCCCTGAGTTGTAGAATTATGTTAGTTTGGTGATAACTTAATATAATTCTCCTCAATATGACTTCTCGCTTGGTCGCACGCTTTATTCCCTGTATGAGAGAGGGCGACGTGAAATGAGAGACGATTGAGAAACGATTTGGATATTGATTCAAATATGTATGAGTGGGAGCTGTAGATGTATATGGGTTGGGCTTATGGCCCATGGCCCAATATGCATTCATTGGGATGGGCTCGTGGCCCAAGGCCAAGTAGACATCCATATTTGACATAAGTCAAACCCTAGCCGTCAACCAAGATATAGGTCTGACCTAGGGCTAGGGTTTGAGCCCTAAGTAGGTTGTCTTTGCCTCCACTTCTTGTGACCAAAAAACATGACAATACTCTCGTTCTCACAACATAGTTCGTCCCTCTTAGAGAATCACCAACGCACTTCAAGGGCTTAAGGTGTGTATTAAAATGTAGATTACTCTAGTAGTAATCTATCGAATACCAACGAGGATTCAAGATCTAAAAGGCTTGTAGACGGGCTTGATGATCCGGGAAAATCAGACTTCCGCTGCAAACAGGCATAATCAGGTATATCGAAGAACCCTGTTTCGATATTTAATGTTATGCCAGATTTTCCAACAAGTACCAATATGTATCTATCACAATAAAAAAAGAAGTAATTCCAGAAAAATAAAAAGACAATGATTTGAGGAAGTTCTAAATGTTATTTGTCGTGGCCAACGATTTAAATTATAGGAAGAAAGGAAACTTTCTGAATTGTGTACCTTCAGCTAATCGATTTCCTCGAATTGTGGTGCTGGCTTGAATGTTCTTTGATGGGCACCACCTTTTTTGACAGCTAGCATCCTTGTTTGTGTGGATGATATCTACAAACATAAACATTACAATATTTATATTGCCATTGTTAGTGGTTATTTAAAGCCTTCACTATCCAAAGTTTTGACCAACATATTTGTGTATGCGTTGAAATACACGTAGAATCTGGGCATATAATATCAATGGTTTGTGAATTGCTTCTAACATCTGGAATCTGGATTTTCTAATCTTAAAAATGAAATATTAACATAAACAAAAAATTAGTAGCATGTAGTGCCTACTATTATTAAGAGCATAGCAAACCATGACTCACTGGAGATTACTCAAATCATGAATATAAAAGAATGTGATAGAAAAGTAAAATGGCAAGCAGTTAAACGGTGAGCAAGGCTAGGCCATAGTAAACACTACCTAAATACTGCACACCAACAAAATCAATCCACTCCACCTAAACTAATGCACAAGTATCTATAAATCGACGAAAATTTTTTGGTAACATACGTAATAAATACGACGCTTTATCCATGGTAAACAATCAACATCTGGAACATGCAAGGCAACTTCAAGATTGGCCGTGAATCGAAAACGTTAAGATCATCCATGACAAAATAAGAGGGAGCGTCTATTTATGAGAAGTACATGGGACAACGGGAGGAGCTACAGAAAGAAACTACCAAGGATTTTCTTGCATATTTGTTCTCATAGAGTCTCAAACTCAAAGTGTAAAATATCAATGCCTGTTGCCCCCACAGATCACTCTGATTCATTGCTAGCATACCCACTCACGACTTTAAGGCTTACGAGGAGGTGGCGGAGAACTGCTGGTGCAGCTGCTGCTGCCCACTTCTTCCTCTTATTGCCCTGAAATACAAATAAGCAATGAAACAAAACCAAATTGAGTGGAACAAATGTCAAAAATACGGAGCAAAAGTTTTATGCAAGTAATTAAATGATCAAGGACAAGTAAATTTATCATACGGTTATTCTAACAAAAAAAACTCTTACCTTCTAGGCGACGAAGATGACGACGATCTACCACGTCTGGCAGGTGGTCCACGACCTCTGCTTGTATTCAGCAGCGATCATCACACAGTCACATATAATACAAATCACAAATAAAAGAAGTGACTGAGGAATAAAGATAATAATCCACCACTAATGCAAATTTAGTTGCTCTTAGAAAGTGATCCCCGCAGATTATTGGTTTTCTAAAATAAGTAACCTTTGCTCTTTAGCGATCGCCGATCATAATGAATATTCTTCAAGCACAGTAAACAATATAAAAAAAACAGAACATAAAACCACCATGATGCTCAACAGTGTATATGCTGTGAAATTACGAAATGAGAAAAAAAAATTGCATACAACCTTCTAGGAGACATGGATCTTGATCGTGATAGAGCTGGCCTTCTTATAGGCGAACGACTACGTCGGCGGCCAACTGGCAACCTCCTAGGAGGACTTCGCGCGTGCCTTGGAGAACTACAAGTATAAAATCCACAATGAAGAAGAAGAATCGACAATACTGATAGATTACAAAAATTGTCCATCAACAAGGGATCCCCACATAAACGAGGTTAGTAAATTAGTACGTGATTCCCTTTTTCTTTCTGTCTTTGCAAGACCCCATGCACAATCCTTGAAATCGAATCATTGGATTTAAGCAATATTAATAAAAAATGAACAGATAGGCAGCACATAGCATATATAATGGATCTTTGACGCATTCAATAAGTGTGCATGATTCAGCATTGACGGTGAAATCCTTCACCTAAAGGTTACACAGGTGTGTATAGTAGAGGTTACTGTTAAAATCAAAAAGAAATTTCAAGCAACAATAGCGGGAACTGCACTAAAACGAAAATTTTAAAGAACTATCAATAGGTTGATCCAATAAAAGCATCGTCACTTGTGCTCCAACTAGAATTCTTTCTGTAGTTCACAAGTTTGTGAATTGGATAGAAGGAAGATATTTGAACTCAGGAAGATATTTGAACTCCACCTGCATGCTATTCCATAATCTTACTCTTTTTTACCTAATGCAAAAACCATCATTATACCGAGTTAAAGTAATTCCAGATGTCCTGAAACTAAATGAGTGTAGTCTCATTTTTTTATTCTTTAGGACGAGTCCACAAACTTTCCAAATTGGAGTTAATTTGGCTATCTATTAAAAAACACCCAAAGTTCAGTTTATTCAGTTGGTTTAGCCAATATGGTATTGAAAAAATTAACCGAACCAAACCAAGCTATCTGAATAAACAGATTTTTTTAAAATTAATTACCTACTTATGAAAGTAAACAACCAATTGATCGAACTAGTCAACTGAACTATTGCTCACCCCTAATCATACTTCATTGGGTAGCTAAAAAGCCAACAATAACTGGAGTATTGTTCGACCAAATTTCTAAAACAGATGATATCATCCCAACAAAAATGTAATGTATGTGTGTATTAAGAAACATGATAAGGACCCCACTATGACCCACCAGTCAACATACTGACGCCTAGGAGGAAGTGTAGAACGACGTCGAACAGGACTACCACGCACCCGTCGGGGAGAACCTCTATAAAGAGTAATACAATTCAGCAACTGCCATTGAGAAAAATATTGAAAGCAAGCAATTGAAAGGCAATTTTAAAAACACTACCTAGGAGGTGACCTAAGCCGCCTTGGTGGTGAATTGGGTGAACGGGCTCTAACAGGGGATGTAGGCCTTCTCCTAGGAGGCGGTGAGTCACCTCTTCTATAGGGAGAATCAGCTCGACGACGAACTGGAGAGTCAGCACGTCGACGGGGAGGAGGAGGAGGAAGGGGAGGAGAATCTGGCTCCCTTCTGGGGGAACCTCTTCGTGCCACAGGAGATCTTCTTCGAGGGGGAGAAAGGGGTTTTCGGCGGGGAGATGCTGAAAACAAAATCAAGAAGACTTTTCTAAAAGCATGCATAAATATCACAAATAGGCATGACAGGCTAATAAGCGCAATAAAATAAGAGCATGCATTCTCTCTGCCGCTTTGGTCCATCTTTGTCAGCATCTGCAAGCAGTATCAGGTTTTGGAGCATCCCCTCCTCGATGACGTAGCAGCAGCCTTAGGGGGTGAGGATGCTTTCTTTCGTTCAGGTAACGTAAACTTGGCTCGAACAACTTTTCCATCAATTTGGGCCTACAAAGCAAAAGTGTAGCAAATCATATAACAAATCCAAGGGAATGCACGAGAATCAATTAATCAATTAAAAAACCTAAACAGGATCATACACCATCCATGTGTAATTGAGCCTTTTCAGCGTCTGCCCGAATCTTAAACTCAACGTATGCAAATCCTTTAGGAAGGATAACCTGGAAATCACAAGCATTAAAAAAAAGAAAGCATTTTGTTTTCTGAGGAATAATTTGACAGAGAATAAGAGGGTTGGGGGGAGGGCTTCAACAACTTACAACATGATCAATTGCCAGTCGCACATTCACAACTTCACCAAAGTTACCTGGAACATAAATCAAGATATAGTGGGAAAATTTCAGCCTCAAAACATTTAAAACTAACTATTAGCATGAATAGCTTGGCTTTGAATGTCACTAGCTCTTAGATTTGCAATTCATAACATTTCATGTATCCCATAACAAATGGAAGATGATCAAATATTCAGCTTCTATAAGTAGAGATAGCACATTAACAACATACCAAATATTTCTTTCAAATGGTTTTCATTCACATTCCTACTAAGCTGGTCAACATGTAGAACCAGAGATTCTGGAATTGGAGAAGCTTTCCTAAAAAAGCATGTCATAAAGAATTTAGAATGAAAAAAACTATGCACACACAACAACAACAACCAAGTCTTTACACCCAATGGATTGGGGTAGCCTACATGAACCAAATAAAGAATCAACTCAGGTCGTGCACATCAACATAAACATAGCAAGTAAATTCACTGAATTTGAGAGATACTCAGAATAATGAAAGTTTGAAAAAAAGGAGGCATAACAAATGCAAAGCAACAAAAAAAAAAAGCAATGAAGTCATCATACAATTTAAGGTATAACTAGAGTATATACAGAAAGATGAAATAATTTAGAAGTCCAAACGGGAAAAAAAAATCAACTCACGGAATGATTTTGATCCTTTCTCACCATGCAAAAGGTGCATTCTTATACATGGAAATGGGAGAAAACAACAGAAACCCATGCCAATTTCGAAATCTATTTGAACCTTTCAAGTCCAAACCTGAATATTGAAACTTGAAGGAACAGAAATAAGAACGCATAATGCTGATTCTGATTCTGATTCGTGATATCTCACTTTCAAATCGAAAAGACATAAGTATCTAACGAGTAGGTAGCTATTATCCATAACTTCTCAACATCAAAATTTTCTGTAAATGTCCCAGCCTCATATTTTTCAAAATCTCTTCAAAAGTAGGTAAAAATGCACAAAGAACTTGCATCACGATTGAAAAGCCAAGTGAATTTTTTTGTAAGCTATGAATGGATTATCGTAACTGAAAATAAAAGTAATATGTAAAAACGTTCAATTTTATGGCTAAACTGAAAATAAATCGATGTGTGAGCTTACCATTCAACTTAATTGATATAAAGAACTGAATCTACCTTGGAGGTGGGGAAGCTTTCTTAGCCTGTGGTGGCGGTGGGTGGCGGTGGCAATGGTGAGCGGCCTCGTTTAGCTCCTTCAGCAGGACTAATCGACACCAAATTGGAAGGAAAAGTGAGCAAATGTCATGTGTACTCAGTTGCACAATTTAACATATATCTCAATAGTAAACATGTGAATCGTTTAGCTCCTTCAGCAGGACTAATCGACACCAAATTGAAGGAAAAGTGAGCAAATGTCATGTGTACTCAGTTGCACAATTTAACCATATATCTCAATAGTAAACATGTGAAAATATGGAGCCAATACTCTAGCATGGTTAGATTATATATGTCCGACATGAGTCTCTGTGAAAACAATCCCTCAAACTCAGTGTTCCTTTACACAAGCGAGTAAAAACTAACTTGATTTATGTCATCACTGGACAATTAACAAAAAAACAGATCTGTAAACAGTAAACAAGTATTATCCAGAACATATGCTGTTCTGAAGAACTCGAGAAACTGGACCCACGCACATTCCCAAAATAAGCTTCATATACTCCTCGAACCAGACAAGTCGAATAAGAAATTTCAAGCATTCCAAAAGATCAGTTAATTTATGGCCAGACCTCATCGAACAAAACAGTATCTCAGATAATATAGATAATCTACCAACCCCAATTTTGTATATTCAGATAAAAAATAGGATTTTGTACTGTAAGAAATTCACCTCTTCAGGGGAGCAGGGCTACGGCTACGAGAACTGCCGCTGCGGGAACGAGAGGAAGATGAGGAGAAAGATTTAGAACGAGAGCGTGACCTCGAACTGGAGCGTGAGCCTGAGCCTGAGCGTGAGCCTGAGCGTGAGCCTGAGCCTGAGCCGGAGTAAGAGACTGGACGCGAGCGGGAGGAAGAGCCTGACCTCGAGCGGGACGGCGAGCGGGGGCGGCGTCTGGCGGGTTTTGGTTTTGCCATTAGATTTGGCAATGACACTGTAGAGTACTCGGATATCCCTAACCTAGATAGAACTGGAGCTTGTATTATTAACAAGATATGGGCTTTTTTTAAAAATTACAACAACAATGGGCTTTTGTATTTCAGATTTTTTTTTTTTTTTTTTTTGTGAAATTTGAGGCCGGTACCCAACGGTAGAAGTTTATTCATCCTAGTCCAGAAAAAATTACAATCATTTAAGTCCACATTATATTAAAATGACAAAAGTGCTCTTAATAAGAAAATGCGGCAATCTCAGAAAATTTTCAATATCTTTCTTTCAGCACTTCGTTCGAGCTCTTCATTTCACCACTGCGATTCAAATCTCTCGTAAATCTCTCTCGTCAGTTACGATTTCTTACAGTTGATTTTTCTCTTCATCTCTTCGATTTTCTATTCCATCACTTCGTTCCAGATTTTTTTCAATTCTGGTATGTGTATGTGTGTAAGTGTATATATCTATATTGTTTGGTGTCTTTTGAGATATTTTTAGTTATGATTCATTGGTGTACGTGCTTCTTTGCTCATTTTCAAAATTTACAGCCTGAAACTTGCAACGAAGAAGATGACCCGGAGAAAAATTAATTGGTGCACGAAAATTATAAAAATAACTGGTGCACGAAAATTATTAACAGTAATGGTGCACAAAATATTGAAAATCAGTAACTGATGCACGAAAATTAAAATCAGTAAATGATGCATGATGTGATGACCAGGGATTATAGATGTTAATCCCGTAGTGTTAAAAATCCCTAAAGTTGTTTTACGTGGCGATTTGGAGTTTAATCGCGACGTTGGGCCTTCTGGGCTCGTTTATTTGGGTAGTTGGGATCGTTGGATCCCGAGGTTGAGATTGTATTCACATTACGGTGTAAAACCTAAGAGTTGGGTTTTTGATGTGTCTCGGAATCTCGGGTGCTTGTGTGAGCACCGGTAGGGGGTTTTGGTGTTAGAGAGAGAATTTTTGAAAACAGATGATTTTTAATGAATCACGATGTATTTGTGGGGCTATTAGTTTTCGAGGTATTTTGCTATAAATACCATTTGAACCCGAGATTTAATTAAAAAATCTCATTTCAGCCCTCCAAACCCGCCCCTTTCTCTCTCCCCGCCGAACCCGTCTGCCCAGCCCCCAGCCGCGCGCAAAAACGCTTCGGCCGCCGCCGTCCCGCCGCCGTTCGGCGCGTCCGACCTACCCACGGCTTCGTCTCGTCCAGGCGCTCCTTTCCCCTCCGGCAATTTGAAGTTTCATCGCGGTTTGAGTTCGGATTTTGCAGATGAGCGCCGATCCCCAAATTCTAGGGTTTATCGATTTTGGTCGATTTTACTTCCGATTTTCGTTTGGGTAACGTTCTTTACCTCTTTTTCGTCCCTCTCATGTAATTCCCTGCTATATTTGGTGATTTTGGTTCGAAATTATTTTCGAATTTTGTGGGGTTTGGTTCGAAAATTGGGGGGGTTTTGGCAAGGGTGATGATTCTTGCTATTGATGGTTTAATTCATGATTTAGATGCATTATGATGCTTGATTGTGTTCGAAATTGAGGAATTGGATTCGAAGTTAGGGCTTGAATTCGAATTTTGGGGGTTTTGGCATGTGGGGCGATTATTGTTGTTATTAATTGATTAATTCATGTGTTAGATGAATTATGGTGATTATTTGGGTTTGATTTGTGTTGGTTGGGTTCGAATTATTGAAGGTGTTCTTGAGCAATTTTTCGATATGTTGCATTCGTTTTCCCTCCCTGCATGTACCCTGCCCCGGGTCTTTTAGATGTTTAATTGTCGTGTGTCGACAATATGTTGAGGGTTATGGGTGTGCTTGAGCATGGGTTGCATGTTCGTAAATAATCGTGAATTATTTATCGTGTTAGCACATCATTCCTCGGGGCATGGAACTCGAGCAAGGTTTGGCTCGGACTTCGAGGATTTAAGGTACGTTTAGCGTACGAGCATAGCTTAAATGATGTTTTACAAGTATGATGCATGATTTAAATACATTAAATGCTTTACTATGATGGCACCGTGACTTGGTCACGTTATGTTGAATCACATGGTGAAATGCTTGGTGCCGCTATGAAGCGAGCAAATGATGGGTGTGGTCGCTACGGAGCGAACACTAGTAGTATGACGCTACTTTGAAGTAAGAAATGAAAATGTGGTATTGATTAGATATCTAGGATATCTGTATTTTATTCCCTATTGGTAATGAATAGGAACAGAGACGTAGTTAATCAGAGAAGTGATTAACTAGTATCGGAAGTTAAGGAAGTCTCAATATGATATCTAGAATTATGATAATTGCTAGATAAAGAAAGATGTTATGAAATGTTGTTAATTCGAAACTGGTTAGGGTTAACCAATATGATGATTAACTGCATATTCAAGATTTGATGATTTATCTGTTTTGAGAACAGGGTTATTACAGGGGTACGCTAGGATGAGGATGATACCATCCAGGAAGTGTCACATATGTTCCACAATATTTACATTTTCGTAAATTATGTATTATGTCATTATGATTATGAAATTGTGGAATTGGTATGCTCACCCCATTGGGGGCTGTCTCTGTTGGGACAGGTGAATAGGTACATCGATGGCTTTGGAGATGAGCTCGAGCTGTTGATTGGATGTACTCCCAGGATCGTGGTACCAGGGCTTGATGGAGCACGGTATCATAGAGTACCTATATATATATATACCCATGATGGTTATACACATAATTATGATGCTCGCATGTGAGCACGATTATACTTGTTTATGGGTTGTATATAAAGGCATGAGCCTTTCTCTCTTTCCTTTCTATGTTGCATGCAATTAGAGGTAGAATTGCTAAAGGTTATGAGAGTCATTGGTGTATTGTGGGTGTTGAAACCCACTTTTGTTGCCATATGTGTGGTGTCTTCCCTGGCTGGGAATTTACTTGATATTGCTGCATTCTGATGAGTATTATGTTTTCCCTGGCCGGGAATTATATTATGTGTTGTACTTTTATTTCGGGATAGCTCTATTTATGGGGAGACTCTGCCCAAATTTTTATAAAAGTCCACAATGCAAAAAGTGATGTAATGGGCGAACTCTATGAGTCTCTTGTTATTAGGATGATGAACTTATAACATTGTATGTTAAAGAAAACTTTGCAATTGCCATTCAATGGTAAAGTATCATCTGAGTTTCCCGAATGATTTTATGGAAAGCATGTGCCACACATAATGATTAATACACTAATCAAGGGTTAAGTATATGGGGTCCTTACATTAGTGGTATCAGAGCAGTGGTTGCTCATTGGGGCTGTTGAGGGCCTAGGAAGTTATTGATAGCACATATTTATGCATGATGGCATTAATGTTATACGACATGACTAATTGTTTATATGCTTATATGATATGAAAAGTGGTATTGCTAACCATTGTGGTTGCAGGAATCGTGTGGAACACGATAGGATGGCATTGATAGCGATGTCTAACACTCTATATGGTACGTGCCAAGGAACCTGATTTTGGAAGAAAATCAGGGAAAAGAAAGATATGATGTATTGTCTGATGACAGACTGGGTAGACAACCGACAGTGGAATACTTCGGTATGGTCTCAATTATTATTGAATATACTAATGCGTTTGTTCATGTAATGTTCAAGCAAGGAAGGTGCGTAAGAAACGTACGGGTATCAAACGGTAACATATTCTTAAACTATGACTTTGCATTGATTGCATAAGTGTTTACGATGATGATGGTTATGATGATGTTTATGATGATGATGTTTACGATGATGTTTACGATGATGATGATTATGATAAGTAAGTTAAGATGATGATGTTTATGATAAGTAGAGATGATATGATGTTTATGATGATGATTATGATAAGTCAAGTTAAGATGATGATGTTTATGATAAGTAAAGATGATATGATGTTTATGATGATGATTATGATAAGTAAGTTCAGATGCTGATGTTTCTGCTGAGTCCCGCTGCTCTGATGTTTCTGCTGCTGCTTCTGCTCCGTCCTCCTGCTGCTGTTTCTGATCCGTCCCGATGCTCTGCTGTTCTGATGATGCTTCTGCTCCGTAAGTTCCGCTGCTGCTGTTCTGCTGCGTCCCGCTGCTCTGCTGTTTCTGCTGCTGCTTTCTAAGTAAGTTCCGCTGCTGCTGATTCTGCTGTAAGTTCCGCTGATGCTGTTTATGCTCCGTCCCGCTGCTCTGCTGTTTCTGCTGCTGCTTCTGCTCCGTAAGTTCTGCTGCTGATGTTTCTGCTCCGTCCCGATGCTATGCTGTTTCTGATGCTGCTTCTGCTAAGTCCGTTCTGATGCCGATGTTTCTGATGCGTCCAGATGCTATGATGTTTCCGATGATGATGCTTCTGACGATGTTTCTGATGACGTATATGAGATTGGGTAAGGTGCCCTGTGGTAAGATGCCACACACTGTTTATGATATGGTAAGACGCCATATGATTGGGTGAGATACCCATGTGGTAAGATACCACACAATGTTTATGATATGGTAAGACGCCATATGATTGGGTGAGATACCCATGTGGTAAGATGCCACACAATGTGTATGATATGGTAAGACGCCATATGATTGGGTAAGATGCCCATGTGGTAAGATGTCACACGATGATTGTGTTATGGTAAGATGCCATATGACGGGGTAAGATGCCCATATGGTAAGAGGCCATACGATGTTATTATGTGGTAAGACGCCACGGGGTAAGATGCCCATATGGTAAGAGGCCATACGATGTTATTATGTGGTAAGACGCCACGGGGTAAGATGTACATATGGTAAGAGGCCATACAATGTTATTATGTGTGGTAAGACGCCACGGGGTAAGATGCCCATATGGTAAGAGGCCATACGATGTTATTATGTGATAAGATGCCACAGGGTAAGATGCCCATGTGCATGAATATGAACCAGGGAAAATGAAAAGAAGTTAATGATAACCAGCAAGCTTACTCAACTATGATTTCGTACATTTACTGTTATAGCTATAAGATGATGATGCTTATATGATGATGATGTATAAGATGATGATGTATAAGATGATGATGCTATAAGATGATGATGTACAAGATGATGATGCTATAAGATGATGATGCTTATATGATGATGATGTATAAGATGATGATGCTTATATGATGATGATGTATAAGATGATGATGCTATAAGATGATGATGCTTATATGATGATGATGTATAAGATGATGATGCTTACATGATGATGATGTATAAGATGATGATACTTATATGATGATGATGTATAAGATGATGATGCTTATATGATGATGATGTATAAGATGATGATGCTTATATGATGATGATGTATAAGATGATGATGCTATAAGATGATGACGCTTATATGATGATGATGTATAAGATGATGATGCTATAAGATGACGATGCTTATGTGATGATGATGTTATAAGATGATGATATTTATGAAATGATGATGCTCATATGATGAAGATGTTATAAGATGGTGATAATTATAAGATGATGATTTTAATCATTCATGTCAAGAATTAATGACTATATGCATGGCTATGAAACAGGGACATTGGAGTGTCCAGGGTGTATAGGCATTAGAGGAATGTTGGGTAAAGACCCACTACTCTATTGATTTTCTTCCCACAGTATGGTATGCCGTGCGGGAACGTCCATCTTATTGGTAGGTTTGAGGTGAACCTAGAGAGGCAGCGACTAGTTTGTCTGTCGTGTGTGTACAGCACCAAGAGGGGCTTGTTAGAGCCGTTATACTGCTCGTAGGAACCAAGTGTGGCAAATCGTAAGGTGATACGATGTGGATTGTGGTGGACTCTAGTAGTCACCATGTCATCGAGGTTGAGGTTGTGCATGCCTCACTGAAACGTGTATACGTTTATGTTTAAATCTTGGTGAGACTTGTCTGGGACAGCTCATGATGTTGAAGTACCAACAAGAGAGTCATCAAGTCGTCGTTGATTCGATCTGGGAATCCATGTATTTGGGATGCAATGGGTTTATTGCATGTCCTTTCAAATTTGAAACTCTAAGGAGTCTTGATTGTTTCTTTATGACCAGGATGTGGTTCTTGGGATATCCGGAGGTGGACATCTTATGAGATATCTTTCGTGTGAATCTATGGCCGTGAGTTGCCCAACTTGAGTTGCAATGATGCGACTGCTCCTTCGATAGAGGAGGTTTGGAAGTGGAAACCAGGTTTGGTATGTGTACACCGTGGTGTACTGATGTTTCCCTTGTAACGATGTATGTTAGACATCGTGAGTCATGATAAGAGATGTCAATGGATGATATCTACGATGGGATCGGGAGCGATTCGAATCCTTGCAGTTTCAGTTGACTAACTGCTTTTGGATTATTAGCGTTGAGTTGTGCTGACGCTCTTTGACGTTATGATGGATTTGGAAGTCTATTCCACTCCAGAGTTTGACACGAGGTCAACGTTCTCACGGTTGAGGTGTCATTTAGGATGCGTTCATACTAATTGTATTAGAACTAAGGATGACTGTCCGATCTACAGCCGTAAGTATTGGTTGTTTTGCAGTCATGAAAGGCTGACTTTTAGGATGACCTGCATTGAGGTACGTTTTGCCTCTTGGGTGATATGTTGGTTTTGGTATGTCGCTCTGTTTCATAGTTTGATGTGAGGTAAGTATCCTCGCGTTTATTAATACGATTCTGATATGGTCAAGAATCGAAGTTGTGACTTCATGTTGTTGTGTAGCCTGAGTGTTATGTGATACACCGGTGCTAATTTCGAGGACGAAATTCTTTTAGTGGGGGATATTGTGATGACCAGGGATTATAGATGTTAATCCCGTAGTGTTAAAAATCCCTAAAGTTGTTTTACGTGGCGATTTGGAGTTTAATCGCGACGTTGGGCCTTCTGGGCTCGTTTATTTGGGTAGTTGGGATCGTTGGATCCCGAGGTTGAGATTGTATTCACATTACGGTGTAAAACCTAAGAGTTGGGTTTTTGATGTGTCTCGGAATCTCGGGTGCTTGTGTGAGCACCGGTAGGGGGTTTTGGTGTTAGAGAGAGAATTTTTGAAAACAGATGATTTTTAATGAATCACGATGTATTTGTGGGGCTATTAGTTTTTCGGGGTATTTTGCTATAAATACCATTTGAACCCGAGATTTAATTAAAAATCTCATTTCAGCCCTCCAAACCCGCCCCTTTCTCTCTCCCCGCCGAACCCGTCTGCCCAGCCCCCAGCCGCGCGCAAAAACGCTTCGGCCGCCGCCGTCCCGCCGCCGTTCGGCGCGTCCGACCTACCCACGGCTTCGTCTCGTCCAGGCGCTCCTTTCCCCTCCGGCAATTTGAAGTTTCATCGCGGTTTGAGTTCGGATTTTGCAGATGAGCGCCGATCCCCAAATTCTAGGGTTTATCGATTTTGGTCGATTTTACTTCCGATTTTCGTTTGGGTAACGTTCTTTACCTCTTTTTCGTCCCTCTCATGTAATTCCCTGCTATATTTGGTGATTTTGGTTCGAAATTATTTTCGAATTTTGTGGGGTTTGGTTCGAAAATTGGGGGGGTTTTGGCAAGGGTGATGATTCTTGCTATTGATGGTTTAATTCATGATTTAGATGCATTATGATGCTTGATTGTGTTCGAAATTGAGGAATTGGATTCGAAGTTAGGGCTTGAATTCGAATTTTGGGGGTTTTGGCATGTGGGGCGATTATTGTTGTTATTAATTGATTAATTCATGTGTTAGATGAATTATGGTGATTATTTGGGTTTGATTTGTGTTGGTTGGGTTCGAATTATTGAAGGTGTTCTTGAGACCCTGTTGAAAAGGGTTCAGACCCGCCCCGATGGGCAGGTTCAATACGGGTCCGGGTTTAAACTCACCCCATTGTCATCCCTAATTTTGTGTCTATATTATTAAAAATACTACTTACTATTGTCAAAAGCAAATACTACACATTGAAAAAATTTAAGCAATCAAATTAACTAATTAAGTATTAATAATTTAATTAAAATTATTTGTATCTGTCATGTAATAATAAATATCTAATTTAAATTTAATAATATTCAATACATATAAATTAATTTAAGTAAATGTTCAATCCAAAGACGCTTTTAAACTCAAGTGGTTGTTTGAGATTGTTTTTCAAAACTGTTTATCTGCTTTTCAACAAAAAAAAACCGATTTTGAGTGTTTTATTTCATTGCTTCTGCTATTACTTCTCTAAAAATAAGTAGATAAAAGTAGAAATAATGAAGCATGCCATGAAATACTTTTCATTGCTTTTAGTTGTGTGGTGGTAGTTTTGTAATAATCTGAAGTTCATTAAGCTGTTTTCTTATTTTAACAGCGAACACTCAATGTTTTTACTTAAAAGTAATTTTTTTTTCCAATTTTAAGCAAAATCAACATAAAAGTACTTTGAATAAGCAATTGCAGACGCATCATAAATAACAAGATGTAAGGCTTCTTTTTTATTAAGTAAATGTGAGGCCAAAATGATTAATTTGATAACAGTTATAAAATATGTATAAGTTGGTTTGTATTATTTTTAATTATAACATAATTTTAGATTTAAATAACAAAATATACGGAGTTACATTTTATACTATTGAAATATTAATTAATTATCTCAGTCAATTAAAATTGAACAAGTTATGTATATATCATAGAATATAAAGTGATAAAATAATACAAGTAATTATACAAATAGATTAATTTGGTGTTACATGTGGTTAAAAGAGTGAAATCGTTTCAAATATATATATATATATATATATATATATATATATATATATAAGATAAAATATAAATAGTGTGTAAAAAAAGCAACTCTATAAATAATTTTACCTTTTTTAAGGTTGTCTTTACTTTGCATGAAAACTTGAATTGATTTTAAATGAATATTTGACTTGTAACCAACTCAGTGCTACACAATTTTTTTTTAAAAAAAAAAAAAACAATGAATCAATAAGGCCAAAAATAGAGCCACATACAAACTATACTATAAAGAATTAAAAAACCATGTTAAATGATCAAGTTTGTTGGGACATTACATCTTTACCAAGAGATGAATACTTCTTCTGCAATCTCCCTCTCAACTGCCTGATTTTCGCATCGACTCTTGCTGTGAATCCAATCTTGGTCGTCTGTCGTGCCTTGGAACGTTCCCTCCTCCACATTTGTCGATCCTTGATGTCTCTTTTGTAGTACTTGATCTCTTGAATTACGTGATGATCCAATGGATTGAAGGCTCTTTGGAATGAAGTGTGTGCAAGGTAGGGAAGATTACACGCCACTGTTACCAAGAGGGTCGCGCACCAATATATAGGGGCTGGAGCCAAGACTTCTAAGAGGATTCTAAAGGCATTTACATTGAGGGCTAGATGTAGTTCACCGTATATTAAAAGGAAGAGGTACCAAGAAGCGACGCTACCCCAAACAAGAAAGTGTTGTATCCATGTGAAATGGCTCATCGTTAATGCGATTTGGCAGTTAACAGCCCAAATGACACATGTAAACATGATTGTACCTACAGCAATCATATCTGCCGTCTGGCCTCCATGCCGAAAAGCTTGGTCGTAGAAGATGGTGATGTTGAGGAAGAAAATGATGAGAGATGTGTATAAACCATTTGCCATCCACCCGAATATTCTGTACCAGTTGAAAAACAAATTTTTCGGCCCTTGCTGATATAAAGCTGCAAACTGCATTAAGAGTGGCAATTTGATTCAGTGCCATGTATTGCACCGGAAGGAAGTACGACATTGTAGGAAAAAGCTATAGCTGACAAAACAGAATCCCAAGCACCAAATTTCAATCATCATGCCATATAAACAGCCACATGGAACAATACTGGAAAATTTTACAGTTAGAAAAGTGTGGTCCAAAGACAAACCTGCAAGCACACTTCGGAATCTACGTCCTGTTCAAACACTCCAAGCGAAATGACAGGCAAGGAAGTTAGAACAACGTTGAATAGAAGCATGTACCAGTCAACATACACCGACTGCCCAGAAAATCCAGCAAATGCTTCGAAGTAGAAGATTGTCAGGCCGAAAGCGATGTTCTTGTAAAAGAAATAGCAAATCTATAACAAAAGAATCGATTCTAAGTTAGATTTAGAAACAATAGCATGAAGGGAAATAATTTCGTGGGGAAGTAATTACCATCTGAGCTATTCTTTTGTAACACCAATGTCCATGTACGACAAGCAGCCTCTCCAAAAAACGGAACTGAGCAATTGCAAAGTCACTTGCCATTACAGCCTGCAAAACCACTACATTATGTTGACTGTTTTGGATCACATGAATTCATGAAAGATATAGATGCTCACAGATGGCGAGAAAAAAATTTCATCGCTAATTTTTACAACTTGAACTCGGGATATGCCACATCTTTTCATGGCTGCTTATTTGAGAACATAGTGATTGGAAACTCTATGTTTCCACAAAAAAGGGTTCATGGAATCTTCAACCTTCAAAACCTGTTTAACTCTCCGACACTACCAATAACATTATAGTTCTTGGAATGGTAGAATTGAGTAAATTGTTTTGTAGTGCCCGCAATAATGAAATCAAGCAAGGCCTTCTTGACAAAAAGAGAAGCACAATAATTTTCTGAACAACCGACGATTTCTTTGATTCGTGTAGAAGTAGAAACGGGGCAGATATATTACGCACCTGCATTCCTTCACATCCGCTGATGCCAACACCAATATCCGCTTCTTGAATCATACCAACATCATTTGCACCATCACCAATTGCTAATGTGGTTTTCCCCGTTCCTTGTTTTACTAATCTTGTTACCTAATTGCCAAAGAACATGAGCATGGGATGTAGGGAATTGTGATTCTACATTAGCAACAAAATAACAGAATGGTTCATAGCTTCAAGAGACAAATATCATAAGAAGAGAGTATGAAACTCTTCAAGTAGATGGATAAATTGTGTTATACCAGAGCTTTCTGCTTTGGAGAGACACGACAGCATATAACTGAAGCACAACTAACAGCTAAATTTAAAAAATTATGCTTCACGTCATCCTCAAGAGCATAAGTTAAAGTTTTCCCATCAATAATCAAAGCAAATGCCGCATGGGGATCCTTTTCTGACTTGATAATTTTAGACCCATCAGTAATTTGCATCAATATGTCATCCTTCACAGTCTGCCGAATAACAGCAACAAAGAAAACAATAAATTCATTTTTATCACCAAAAATAACGGGTATTTCTCTACTAAAAAATACCTGTTTAGAATTTTGGGCCGAGGCATCTATGTTCATTGTTATACATATTTGTTTCATGCCTTGTCGAAGCAAACTACAAGCAAATCTGCATCATGATGACAAGATTTCAGTTAGTAGTTCAGAAGCTTCCATTATCAAGTTACTATATAACTGCAATTATTTAAAACCACATTCTTATGGTACGAAACATACCCTATATTAATTGCAGTTTCCATCTTATCACCTGTCAGAACCCAGATCTTTAGACCAGCCTGAGCCAATTTGTCTATGCATTGCGGAACCTACGGAACAAATACTTTTAAATTTTAAATACTTAAAATGGGAGAATAAGAGAAAAAATTAATAGTTTCAGAGCAGAAAAAGACACATTACACACCCCTTTCTGTAATTTGTCCTCCACAGCAGTCGCACCAATGAGTATCAAATCCCTTTCTATCATATCAGAAAGGCGCTCGAGCATTAAGTCCCTATCACCACCAATTGATGTTTTTGCTCTCATAAACTCATCATTCCAGGCAGAATACTCGGCCTCATCAAGTTTCTTATAAGCAAGAGCTAGAGTACGTAATCCAACCTCCCCATAATCATTCAAATGTTTTGTCGTGGATTCTTGATACATTCTCCCATAACTTGATAACCTATCGAAGATGATGCTGCAAAGTAAAGTATGCATTAAATTCAAGAGCATATTGATGTAGATTGTCTCAAACTAAAGTTTGAAGGGTTTAGCTTCACAAATGGGAAAAAATGTTACCATGAGAAGATTTTAAAAAATATTATTTTTTTAATATATTATTTTTTGATTCCAAGTGGGGGATGGGTGTTCTTAACCGGCTTTGAATCTAAGAACTCCTCCCTTATTAAAGCCAAGGTACCACTAGACCACTTGGGGTCTTGGCAGAAATATTAATTTAAAGATTAAACTTGATACTGCTACAATAGTCGGAGGCCAGTTTATCATTTTGTTTTCTTTTCTTGGTGAAAACCATTTTTTATCCTTTTCTGTTGGATGGAAAGAGTTGTAGTCGGCTTGAATAGATCTTTAATTGCCAAACACGTTATGAGTTATGACACACCTGTCAGCTCCTTTGCACAGAAGAAGGATTTCACCATTCTCATTCCGAACAATAACAGACATTCTTTTCCTTTTGCTAGTGAAATCCAACAAATTAAGAACTTTAAACTCCCTGAATAAAAGAAAATCATGTGTAAGATTCCAGCTCAAAGGTAAAATAATTTTCACAGCAGAAATGGCAACTATTTTATTCGCGGTCACCTTTCAATAGGCTCATGAAAGGAAGGATATCTCTCGCGTACAAATATGCTTGACTGTGTTCTTCTACAAAACTCAAAACCAAATTCTCTGGCAGCAACAAGAAATGAGCCTTCATCTGGCGACTCTGCTTCAAAGGTGAAGACATCGGTCTCTTCATCATGTTCTGGAATTGCGGTGTGACAAAGTGATAGTATCCTGAAAAACAATAGTATGACATCTGCACTAGATTCTTTGAACCAATTCCCATTCATGAGGCGGCTATCCTCAAAGCTAAACCCCTTTAATGCAGGTTTATGGTTATCTTGATCCTTTGATGTAATGACGGTCTCTAGTTCAATTTCTGAATCCCCAACTCCTTGCAGACTTTTCTCCCGCAGCGGAGGTATACTAGCTTTGTTCTGCCGATCTTCATCCATGGCCATCTGTTTTGCAGCAGCAAGCTCTACATCGCTGGAACATGTACCATATGCAGTACCCGCTATGGAGCATTTTAGAAAGTTCATTTGATTGCACGTCAAGGTTCCTGTTTTATCAGAGAGGATGGTATCGACCTGTCCTAGCTCCTCATTTAAGTTTGATGTCCGTGCTTGAGCAGGAGTTCCAGTCTCTTCATCATACATATGAAGATCCCTGTTTATGAACAACGCTTGAAGTACTTTTACAACCTCGATTGACACGTAGAGGGATATTGGTATCAAGTATCCATATAAAATAAGAGCAGTAATCAGGTGATAAAACGCAGACACCAATGGCTCACCCGGATCAAAATAACCCCCATCATCAGGGACCTGTAAATACCACCATGTTGGCAAATCATATTTCGTTTTCACAATAAAACCTACCGAACTAATGAATGAGATGAACACCAGCAGCGTGAAAAGGATGTAAATTATTTTGTCCATTTGTTTTTCGACCCTGCTCCTTTTGGAAGGTGATTTAGTCGCATTTTGCATGACTTTACTGTCATGTCCAGTGAATATCACAACCCCATAAACATAGGCCGTGTTCCTAAGCTTTGAATCTCTGAGGAGAATTTGACTAGGATCAAGAGGATAGACCTTACGATTATACTCAAAGTTACCCACAAAACTGTAGAGATTCGGATTGGGATCCTCACATTTTATGGTTGCACAGAATTCTTTAAAGGTTGAATTATCATCAAGAGCTAACGTCGTCTCCAAAGATCGTTTTACCTTCAAATTAGTCTCCCCATCTAAGTTCATAGTTTCGACATAGCAAATGCCATCTTCATAACTGGATGATAAGAGAATTAAATCCGCAGGAAAGAACTGATCCTTTTCTACTTTCACTACATTTCCGACCTGAATTTTCATCCATGGTTTTTGACCAAATGTACCATCTGTTTTATGCACGGTGGCTTTTCGCAAGTTGACCTTCATGTCCTGTATAAACCGTCGCCAGTCTTCCAGAGCTTCTTTAGCCATACTCAATCCAACCACAAAGGCCAACGGAGCGATCATACTCACGGAAGAGAAAGGTGATATAGGAGTAATTGACAAGACTGCTGCCAAGAGAAAATACAAGTTGGCAACACGTCTGAATTGTTCGAATATGGCCTTCGGGAGAAACGTAAGTACATTATACTTGGTGGTAGAGATATAGTTGGAGCAGTATCTAAGAGGTTTTTGCTCGTGCATATGAGGCTGGTTACAATAAACTATTCGAGAGTAACCAGGTCCTTCAATGTTATGTGGTCCTTCTACCTCGGAAGGATGTGAGTGGTAGCAAGCAAACGTATACAGACTGCTCCTACGAATCTTCGCCCTTATCCTTCCCCGAGCCATTTTTTCAACCAATTTTACTCTCAACAAAAAATTCAACACAAACTGAGGGTTGCAAAAAAGGAACCTCTGAATTCGCCTTCACCATACAAGTGGAGGCTCTCATGTGACCAATATACTTCAGGAATAAATCGATAGTTCCAATGCAAATTTCCTCTTCCTTAAAACTCTGTACTTGAGATATGGCATAAATGTATCACCTGGGTTCTCAAAAAAAATATATATATATATATATATATATATATATATATACCACCTGAAAACACAGACCAAAAGACCAAGAAGAATGGGCATAAACAGAATTCGCCACGCACAAGTCGATTTTGCAACAATAATAACACAAAATCTCATCCAGGATTCTTCTATGTCAACGTCCATATAACATTCTCACAATAATAAGAAGATTTCGAAACCTTTTAACATATTCATATCAATTTTGACCAAAGAATACCGAGAAATCTTCATCCCAACACCTCCAAATATATATCAAATTTAACGCACAATGGAAGCTGAGATCATCTCAAGAAACTATAAATTCAAAATCAAAAAAATATCCAAGAAAAGAGTAGAAGGATAATTTGGCAAGGAGAAGAAATTCACGACTTTCTCAAGCATTGAGGACGATAAAATAAGGCAAAATATAAGTGCATCACAATCTCGGAAACATCGTGAAAAACAATAAAGAAAGCTAAAAAAACTACATCGCCAACAATGACAGCTAAAAATGCTCCAGTGCATCCCAAGAACATTCGAGAATCAATATGATAAGACGAATAAAACAAAATTTCACATTCTTTCGCAACAATTCATGTGTCCATGCGATAAATACACAACATCTACTTAAACACAGCCAAAGAAGATTCAAACAGTTTTCTTTTATTATTACCTGAAAATTAAAAATATATATGTCAAGAAAATGGGAATCAAAGCGAAGCCCGGATGAAAGTCAAGCTGAAAAACGTTGCAGCGATCGCAATGGATGGGGACTTGGGAGAAGAAGAAGAAAAATGAAAGTTTGAAAGTTGACGGGTCAGAGGGGAGAGATTGCAATTTGGGCAATCACGGGAAACATTCATATATTTATTATTTTTCTCCACTGGTGGTCCGGAATGCCAGTGTTTCGGGGTCATTCTCCTAATTCACTACGAAAATACAATGAAATCCATTGTTTTCTAAATATTAATTGTTCAAATTTAAGTTTATGCTAAAATAATAGATTAATAATTAATTTATAAAAACTATTAATTTATTGGTAGCCGTAGTAGCTGGGCGAACCGATACCCAAGCTCAGGTGGTAATGTAACTGCACAGTCGTCCGCCAATCGCTAACCCCCCTATAAGATATGGAATCGCTCATGGTTCCCTCATTGTGGAATTGTGTTGATTGGGATGGCAACATGACTGGTTTGGACAATCCAGGATCTGCCCCGCTACACATAAAACTTGGACCCGCCCAGTCCCGTTTAGGTCCGCAAATCCGGCGGGTTTACCAGCCCCGGCCCGGGGCCAATTTTTTTTTTACTTTTTAAAAAAATTAGCTAGAAATCAATTTTTTAAACACAAAATTGAGTTTTGTGATTGAATTTCATCTTTTCCTCTAGTAAATATTTATAATAAGCATTGTAAAACTATCTTTAAGCTACAAAATATTTATTAATTTGCTCTCATTCTCTTCAAAATGTCCAACTTCTTTGAACACATGAATTCTGATATAAAATAAAATAATGACACTTTATTGTTCAATCAAAAAAGTGAAATGTATATTCAATATTTATTTTTTTTAAAAAAAAATTAAAAAATGTATAGCGGGACAGGTCCGAGGCGGATTCGGCCAATCACATGACCCGCCACGTGCCGCTTCCAAACCCGATTGAAGCAGGTCTAGACACACCCGGCGGGACAGGTTCAATGCGAGTTCGGATTTGGACCCGCTCTATTGCCACCCTTAATGTGATATCTTTGTCTGTAGATGTCGAATTATATACAATATATATTTCTTTAAATAAATAATTAATTTTAAATACAATTTAAATTTGGAAGTTTCAGGACGGCATATCGCATTATATATTTTATGATTATATGGTGCTTACAAAATTTGATGCTCATATATTAAATTTTGTTTAAAGTAAATAAGTAATTTAGAAAATCTAAATTAATATTGAGGTTTGATTTGTCTAAAGGTACTACGAAAAATACATGCTTTGGCATATCGAATCAATTATTCTGAATCATATGCAGGGTCGGATCCAAGAATTCTAACATTGGCGGTGATATTTTGTTCAAACCATCAACTATGTTAAGAAAATCACACATGTTATATCAATAAAACACGACATATACACTACATTTTGGCTATCTTAATGACTAAAAAAAACTTTAAAAAACATCATAAACTATAAGCTTATAACAATAATTTAACTAACCTTCTTTATTTATATATATCACTAAAATGTCTATAACGTCTTTATATATTATGTGTGCTAAATATAGTTTGACATGATATATTTGTGACAAGTGAGTAATTTTTCCATTTGTTTTTTTAAAAAAGGTGTACATATATATTTTTTAGAAATAACCTAAAAATTTTGATAGAAATTTTGATTATAATGATTTAATCGATCGACTTCTTATAATTTAGACATAAGCATAACACCTGTGCGATTATAAATTACATATTTGAACTCCTGGGTCTAAGAGGCCGGGGTTGATAAGAGTTTATCTTCACTTTTGAGAGACTCGAGTTTGAGTCTCACGGTGTGTGGAAAATATTTAGCGCCTCAAAAAAATTGCATATCTATGTCCACTTTTCCTCTAAAAAATAATCTGCGACTTAAATGATACAAGCAATCAAAATATTTTTTTATTTAATAATAAAATCATTTTGTGATTTATCCATTTATTTTGTAATGAAGCAAAATTATTATCAAACAAACTAAATTCAAGTCTAAAATAGCAGTAATTAATTGAATAAATAATAACAAAAATTCTAGATAAGTATGCGTATAAAAAAATAAATGATTTGGTTTTGAAATTTATAGAGAGAAAGATTGCTGTATTTTTATCAGTATATGTATGGATTGAATGCTTGTCAGTTAATGGTTTGATGGATTTAGTTGGGTTTGGATATAAGTTTGGTATGTTTGATTGGGTATGATACTGTTATTAACTAAATTAATTGGATTAAATATGGATAAAAGGACCAAATGTCTCAATCAATTATATACAAGGACTAAGTTTTATCTTAAAAACTCTTCTTATTTTGCCCTTTTCTTGAATTTTTATCATGATCAATCTCTAGTAGTTTCTTCTTTGTTCCTTCAAAATATTTTGAAGCCAGTTCCCTCGTTAGTTCTCTTCATTGACTACTTAGTTTGAGGAGATCTATATCAGTTCCGACGGATGGGTAGATGGTTGTGTTTATGTGATGCGCTTTTTCCAATCACATCTAGTTGCTCGCTTACTCTTTGGTGAGTCTTTGTCATTGTGTAGGATTGATATCAGTCGGTTATCGTTATCCTTTCTATATATTGTTGTATTTGCTGATATTTGGTTGTCTTTGTATCATAAATCTATTAATCTAATATATTTCATGTTTATGTTAAAAAATAATAATAATTCATGGTTTTTCACTATTATAAATAAATAAATATAAATAGGGACGCTATATTTAGCATTAGCCATTTAGCCCACATGAAGTGGGCTCGGAGCGGAGCTACAATTAAGGAATCGACATATCCGAGTGATGGTCACAATCACCTGATACTTTATCCGAACTTTGGGCTTTTTGATTTTGTTATTTGATTTAAATAAAGTTGTGAAAGCACAGAGATGTTCTCAAAATATTATTCACATACTCGAACTCGAATTTCGTTTAAAATAGACGTAGGTGACAAACCAACTGAGCTAGCCAAGTTTGTCCTCAAAACATTATTTATGAAAAATGAAATAAGAAAATATTTGTTGGATGCTTAGATATGATTTTAGTAGGTACAATTTTTAAACTGAGCAGCATACGATGTTAAATTATTTAGTTTCTTAATTATTAAATAGTCATTTTAAATTTTGAATTTATTGTGTTGTATTGAAATATGATATAATAATATAATTAATTTTTAGAGTAATGAAAAATGATTAAGAAATTATGATTATTTACGAAAATAATGAAAGTGGGGGAGAGAATATAATATAAAGATAGAAAAAATCGATAAAAACAAACACGATTATTAATAAAATTCCAATATAAATAAGACATTAATTGATATAAAAACTGAAAATGAATTTCAGAAAAAATATGTATCTATCGCTGCCTTTTGAATTGTTATTTAAAGTAGGTGGAAAACATGGATTGCTTTTGGTAGGGGAAAAAATGAGTTGTTATGGATTATCTCAACATCGACACCGATCATAGTCGTTGTATTTTACTAAAATTATTAATTTTTGCTTTTGATACATAATATTTGTTCAAAAAAATTTTATTTATTTATCGATAAATACATGCGAAATCTTTATTTAAATGATCAAGTCCGCCGTATTAAATCTTAACTGTGCTATTAATGAACTTTAAAAAGAAAAGTTACAAATCAAACACAATTAAAT
Source organism: Haberlea rhodopensis (assembly GCA_907163345.1). NCBI lineage: Eukaryota > Viridiplantae > Streptophyta > Magnoliopsida > Lamiales > Gesneriaceae > Haberlea > Haberlea rhodopensis. The sequence continues at coordinate 399,630 of CAJQUN010000471.1, read as the reverse complement.
ATAAAAATAAGTACAATACAAAAAAAACTTATTCACTCGCCATTATTAAATCAGTGACAAGCGAAACTACTGGTCAATTGTGGTTAAAGTAGTGTTATATAATTTAATCATATCTAATTGAAATTATTTTTATTTAAAAAAAACATATAACTGGAACTAATTTGTTAAAAATAATTTTTTAAGAATATATTTGTTTAGTTCTAAAAGTTTAAGACCAATGAAGAGGGCTAAACGAAGCCCAACATATCAAATTGATTTTGTAATAATTTGATGACAATTTTGTAATAATTTGAAGTTCAATAATCTGCTTTTACTTTGAATAATAAACACTCAATATTTCTACTTAAAATCAACATTTTTTCATCTTTAAATAAGAATAACATAAAAGTAATTTGAATAAGCAATTGCAAACCCCTCTTATTCAATTTTGACTTATTTTTTATGGATAAATTGTCAAAAAGTCCTAAAAACTTTCTTCTATTACATCATTTTCTCGTCCTTTTATAGATTTCTTCTTTTAAACATTAAAATGAACAATATTCAGGATTTAAAAGTAATATTATTTTTTTCTTGATGCATTTTCTCCTCGTATGTTCATGCATTTTATTGATCAATACTCACAGTCTCACAGCGAATGAATCAGACGATATTTAGAGTGAACTTTTTATTAAATTTACGTACAGAAATCAAAATGTTGAAAATTCTTTGACACGTGCATCTATGGACGTAACCATAAATTTTTCATCTCATGGGCAAAATCGCACACCCTTGTTTTTAAAATTGATTCATCCCCACTGTATATTCTCACGACAAAGAGATTGCTTCCTCAAAATCGCACACCGTTGTATTTAATTTCCACCATTTTCAACCCACAAGGTTGGTTTCATTTTCTTTAGAAGTGTTAACATGAATGGGTTTCTTGGAAAACCCTTTCATCAGAAGCTCGTTAACAAGCTAATCAGCGCCGATTGCAGGTATCATTGCATTGGGTCTCTGGTTCTTCACTCTTAATTTTTTATTAGTTTTTTTCGTAGATTATTGCTTAGAAGTTCAATTTTTTTTAATCCTATATTCCGAGGCTTTGATTTTGCTTAGCCCGGAGTAGGTGTCCCTGATAGGCTGCTAGTTCTCGTTATTTTTTTATTTACTGCTGAAAAATGATTCGAATACGGGTATTGTGATGGAAAATTCAAATCTAGATCCTCGGGATGATATGGAATTCGTTACCCATGAGGAAGCTTATGAGTACTATATAGAATATGCAAAATCAGTAGGTTTTGGTATTGCCAAATTAAGTAGTCGTCGCTCAAGAGCATCTAAAGAATTTATTCGGTGCAATTCTTGCATTAGATATGGTAATAAGCAACAATCTGATGAAGCTATTGATCCGAGGCCCTCACCAAAAAATAGGTTGTAAAGCTAGTACGCACGTGAAAAGGAAGCCGAATGGGAAGTGGTATATTCATAGTTTTGTTAAACAGCATAACCATGAGCTTCTACCGGATGAACAACATTTCTTTAGGAGCATTAGGAATACCGATTCTGTTAATGTTGATTCTAAAGCTAGGAAGGAAAAATCGTTGGCTTCCATGTCGAAACAATTTGGTACTTGTCAGTCTTACGAGTCATCTTTAGAGAATTTGATTCAGAATCATCATGATAGGGGCAGATGCTTGAGTTTAGAAGAAGGTGGCTCTCAGGTTGTGCTTGAGTTTTGTGGCAAATGCACGATTAGAATCCCAACTTTTTTTATTCTTTTGACTTCAATGAAGAGCATAGGCTACGGAATGTGTTTTGGGTTGATGCCAAAGGTGTGGAAGATTTCACACATTTTGACGATGTTGTTTCATTCGACACAACCCATTATGCGAGCATCTTATTGTGCACCCCACGTTGGGGTGAACAATCATATACATCCCACGTTACTTGGTTGTGCATTGATTGCTGATGAGACAGTATATACATACGGTGGTTGATGAAAACATGGTGTTTGGCGATGGGGGGACAAGGTCCTAAGATTCTACTCACCTACCAAAGCGAGACAAATCAAATCTGCATTCCCTCTGGTCTTTCCTGAGAGACTCGTATATTTTTCCACGTGTGGCATGTACTAGAAAAGATTCCTAGACGGCTTGATTATCTTAGCATCTGGCATGATACTTTCTTGGAAAAGCTCAAGAAACGCATATACATATCTTGGAGTGAAGAACAATTTGAGAAGAGATGATGGAAACTGCTCGACAGATTCAATCTTCAAGATGAGTGGATTCAGTCATTGTATGTTGACCGAAAACTTTGGGTGCCTACATTTGTAAAGGACGTATCTTTTGTCGGGTTATCAGCAGCTTCAAGATCTGAAAGCTTGAACGGTTTCTTTGATAAATATATTCATGGGGAAACTTCTTTGAGGGATCTAATAGGAAGATATAAATCTGTTCTTGAATACAGATATGAAGAGGAGGCCAAAGCGAACTTTGATGCATGGCATGAAACACCGGAGCTAAAGTCACCGTCACCATTTGAGAATCTAATGTTACCTGTTTATACTCGTGAAATATTCAAGAAGTTCCAGGTTGAGGTTCTTGGGGCAGCAGCGTGCCATCTTAAAAAGGAAAAAGATGATGGTTCAACCGTTACATATGGTGTGAAAGACATTGAAAATAATCAAGAATTTTTGTTGGAGTGGAATGAACTAAAATCGGACATATACCGCTCGTCATTCGTATGAATATAAAGGCTATCTTTGTAAGCATGCTATTGTAGTTCTCCAAATGTCTGGTGTGTTCAGTTTATCATCTAAATACATACTGCAACGGTGGACCAATGCTGCCACGAGTAGAATTACCCTTAGTGAAAACTTAGATGAGGTGCAAGCTAAGGTTCGGCAATACAATTACCTGTGTAGATGAGCTATAATATTAGGTGAAGAAGGGTCATTATCTCAGGATAGTTATATTAATGCTGTTGGTGCCATACAAGAGGCTTTGAAACAATGTGCAAATTTGAATAGCCCGTCTGAGTGCGATCTGAGGCCGAGCTCCTCCGCGACTCGTGCTATAGAAGACATTTCGGGAATGAACCATAATAACACTGTTCCTGGTGGCAAGAAAGTCCCTACAAGGAAGTCGAACAATATAAACAAGGGTTCCAAAAAAGTGAATTACGGTGATGATTGAATCTTGAATAAAAAATGAAAGGTCGATAGCATTTCTCCATTGATATGTTCCTTACTTTTGAAGGAAATTGATAATTGACTTTTTCTATCCATCAGGTGCCACTCGAGCCACCAATTGCTAGTGTCGGGGCGCAAGGCGTTTTCCAGCGCATGGGTTATTCCTTTCACATCCTAATTGTGCTTTTACATCTCTACTTCCAGTCACAAGTCAAATAAATGTTTGCCTTAATTTCTTCAGTTGCTTGTTGAAATAAAATAATAGCTACTTATTTTTTAGCATTATTGAATGTGTGCCTTTTTATATTCTTAATCTGATCTTTGTTGGTTTTGATGTTTCATTTGTGATCCCTTTTGTTTGTGAATTATGTGCTACTGAAATCAGTTTAGCTTTTTCTATCTACTTCACAGTTTTACAAGAATATGCAAGAAAGCCTATAATCTTGAAACAAGTATATATTTTAAGCAACGGATAACTATTTAGTGTGCCACATGTTGCAGTGGTCTTGATGCATGTCATATATGAGATGCCCTTTAATCTAGTTGAGGTGGCATTTATGGCTAGCATCGTTGATTAAATTGATGTAGACTTTTCATTGCTGTTCTGTCGCCCATGTTTCTTGACAAGTCCATTTGCAGTTCCGTATGTTGCCTCAACGTGTGTCATCAAATTCATGCCTTGAACTGTGTACTGGAAGTTAATTTTTCATGTCCTTCACTTTGGATATGGCCGGTGGGATTGATTATCATACCATGTACCCCAGGTTTCTCACGACACTGCTAAAAGGTGGTGAAATGTCGAAACGGAACGTGGAGATGCTCGGGGAGATGGAGGAACAAAGTTGAACTGGCCCTTGTCTAATACTCGGATCTTGAATTTGCTCGAGAAATCTTGTTAGCCATGGTCTCTCTTTTAACTTCATCAATTGACTATTTTTAAACAACATGAAAATTCATATTAAATGAGTAATCCTTTATCGGATCTTGAATTTTCAATATATATTTTTTTTTTTGAAGGAGCAGCTAGTCTTTTTATTTTTATTTTTTTGAAACAAGCAGGTAGGCAATTTTGGACACAAGTGTAACTGCATAAACAAGAAAACCTTGAGCTGTAAATTTTAGTAACATATATGATTGCTAGGCAATAAATTTTTTATCTATTTGAAGTATGCATTATGGGGTGAGTCGGTGAGCCTGGTAATAGTAAAGTTTTTGACATGTGATTTGGTGGTTACGGGTTCGAGTCGTGGAAGCAGCATCTTGCATTGCAGAGAAAACTTACGTATATCAGGCCTAATGAATCCGATGTCTCCTAAACGACCTCGCTCGTCGCGATAGCGTCGTATATCGGGTTTGCTTATGCATTATAAGAGATTGTGACATATTTAGATTGACGATTCAAACTCACTATGGTGTAAATGTAAATATGTAATAAGTGAGTAGCCAAGCAGCAAGCTTCCTAAACTAAGAAATTCATCTATTTTGTTTCTATTGTTATTATTAAAATTCAGGAGTGATCAAGAAAAACCAAACAATAATGACGCAAATAACTGAAAAATTTATCAAACAAAAAAAAAAAGAATTTGATTATCAAAATTCACAAACCTCAAATATTTCATTTAATAAGAAAGATTAATATCAACATAATCCCATAAATAACGGTAAGACTGTATATATATATTAAAATTAAAACCCTAATTCGCTCTTAATAACTATGATGATATACCAAATTTAAAAAGAATAAAATGATAGCACCTTTTTCATGATTTTTTTTATCAAACTGTCCACCACTTGATGATCTTGACTCTCGGATCCACTTTGCATTTCACTTTCGAAGTTGTCGCCGTCGCTGTAGAGTTTCCCGAGGGAAGAGCTACCTTGATTCCGTCGCAAACAACCCTGAGTTTGATCTTTTTCGTTTTCAGTTTCCCAACTTTCACTTTCACTTTTGAATCCAGCTGAATTTTCAGCGGTAGATTCTTGTTCTTCAAGCTGGATTTCAACGGCGAGACATCGGTCCCATCGGGAATCGAAGCTTTCGAACTCGAAACGACAGTTCTCAGAGTAGTCGTGTTTTCGGTGCCGTGAGTGAAAGCCGGGAAAGATCCAGATCCGATGGAGATATCTCCGGAGCGTATTTCCACCGCGATCGTATCGTAGAAGAAGGTGATCTTCTTATTAGGGTTCCGAGCGGTGACGGTGAAGTTGAAGGCGGATGTTACGGTTGTGTCGGTGAGGTTAAACTGGGATAGCTGGAGAGATGTGACTGAGAAGGTTGGTCGGTGGGGGCGGTAGATTACGTAAAATACGACGCCAGCAATTCCGGCTAGGAGGATCACGATTAGGATGAAGACTGTGGTCCAGAGGCAGCAGGCGCAGCATAAGCTACGTTTTCTCCGGCGTGGCAGCGGCTGAGGACGGTAGGCTGGGGCGTTGTACAGCTGATATTTATTCGCCGGGAGTGTAGGGGGTGCAGTTCCGTTGGTTGTGCTGGTGGTAGCGGCGCCGTTGGTCGCTGGTCTAGCTGATGGATAAACTCTGTCAGCCATCTTGGTTGTATTTACTTCTCCTAACTCTGTTTCTTTGATTAGAGACATTTATTAAATGAACGAAGATATACGTATAGAGAGAGAAAATGAGTGTTCTTGAGAGAGAGAGAAGACAACTAGACAAGAACTGTTTAACTACTGTCTAATTACAATTGATACTCTAATTAGCGGTTTTATTAAACTTGGGAATCTCTACTTGCTTTAAAATAAATCCATCCGAATTAATTTACAATATTTCAAATATAATAATATGGTAGATCAAGATCAAAGATATAGTTAATATTATTTTGGTAGCGTGTTCCAGAATAATAAAATTGATATAAAAATCACGTAAATGTCACAATTAGTATATAATATTCAAACTGTAAATCACTGTAATATATTATGGATTGATTGACTTTTAACGTAAAAAGAAGTTTCCAGCTCACCAAATAAATAATAATATTCATTTATTGTTGGGAATCTTTTATTATGTGGTTGTCGTGTGAGAGCGATAAGCCCACATTCTTCTAATCTTCTTGTGTTGTAAATATCAAGAGCCACAGATTGATTGGTGGGTCTTGTACTCTTATTCTCAATCTCTTCCTATAACATAATAATATTGTTATAATTACTATAAATTTCCGTCACCTCATTAACCTGCGGGTATTAACATAAATAGCATGCTCGGCACTATTATTCAACCAAGGAAATATTTTGATAACAAAGAAGAATATTCTAGCAATAGCATGCTCGGCAATATTGTCCAAACAATGGAAGATTCTGATAACATAGAAGAAGATCTCAGCAAATCCACCTCAATCATAGGACATCAAATAAAGGAACCAAAGCAACCAAAGAAGGAAACATGCTACAATAAAGTGATGGATATTCACAAGAAGGAAGTTACCTTGTTCTGTACAGCACCGAAGAAGGAAATTATCACACAATCAGGATCACAAAATCAACAACTGTCGTGAATAAATTTGGCAAGCAGCAAGGATTCACCTTAAGGATTTCCTAAACATTGTTGAGCAGATCTTTGGGCTACATTTACATTTATTACTCTGTATACTCTTGCTGCAATAATTAATTTAAATACCTCACATGTAAAGCCTTAGTGTTCACGTTGCTTTTTTATGTAACTATTATTCACAGACTCTTCTGTATCATTTGGGAAATAAAAAAGTCTCAGCATTATGAATTTTTCTTATGGTATCAGAGACATGTGTGAACACTAGGCAACTCTTTACACAACACAAACACTCCAGTCTGCTCTTCATTCCTTGTCTGCCATGACCACCTTATCCTTGAACGTGGGAAATTTTGTCACCCTCAAATTAACCTCAAACAATTACCCGCTATGGCGTGAACAAGCACTAGCTCTGGCAGAAAGCCAAGAATTAGTAGGACATCTCACAAATGAAAATCCCGCTCCCACAAAATTCACAAACACAAACCAAGATACAACTGGTGATAGTGATACTTCTATCCCACAATTGACAAAAGACTTCATAACATGGCGGAAAGCAGATCGACTCCTTCGAGGATGGATTATTGGTACGCTTTCTGAAGAGGCTCTAGGACTGGTAGTAGGCTTGGATACAGCACACGCCGTGTGGCAAGCACTGAAAAATGCATATGCTCAAGATTCACAAGAACGTGAATTCACTTTAAAACAACAAGTGACATATATCCGAAAAGATGATCATCTTACTATCACTGAGCATATTAGCAAGTTCAAAGGGCTCTGTGACAACCTAGCGGCCATAGGAAAGCCTATTCCAGATCAAGAAAAGGTATTTTGTCTCCTCATTAGCCTTGGCCCCCAATATGAAACATTCACAACAACCATGCTGAAACCTCCCAGACCTACATATTATGAATTAGTTTCTCAACTCAAAAATTTTGACCAAAGACGCAACTGGTTCATCAATACCACTGACATGTCAAACCCCACCCATCAATTGGCCTTTTATGGACAACAACATCATCAACCACAATCAAACTCACCAAATTATCGTGGCTCGCGTGGCTCACCACAAAAGTTCACTTCCAATGGACGTGGCTTCCAAGCACAACAACAAAGGAACTCAAGCAACTACAACTACCAAAACTCATCCACAACAAACACCCAACGACATCCCCCTCCACCAGGAGAACGACGCATGACACCTACAGAAAGAGATATGTATCGTGAGGAACAATGTCAAATTTGTGGAATAAAGGGACATATTGCCAAAATCTGTTGGTGGGTGACAAAGAAACCTATTCAACCAGATGAAATACCACAAGCACTTGCAGCCCTGACCTTTGACAACACTATTACAGAAACAGAATGGACAACCGATACTAGCGCATCCAACCACATGACAGGTAAGCCAGGTATGTTAACAAACCTAAGAAAGTATTCAGGTGCAGACTCTGTCCTAATTGGAGATGGCTCCTTACTGCCTATCCTTGCAATTGGTGACTCTTGCATAAAAAAAAGCCACACTATTCTACCTCTGAAAAATGTGTTATTGGTTCCTAATTTAACAAAAAATTTACTTTCTGTAAGCCAAATCACATCCCAATTCCCTGTTAATTGTGAATTCTCTAATGTTGATTTTTGTGTTAAGGAACGGAAACAGGCCACACAATGATCACGAGGAAGCGCAAGGGTGATCTATATGTTCTACCAACAATTCCAGAATCATACTTTTCCCATCGGTTCAAATCAGGAACTTCTGATGTTTGGCATCAACGTCTAGGACACAGTCAAACTTCAACCTTACATCTGCTTCGGAATAAAGGGCTTATTGATGTTGTTGAACAACACGTAATCCTTCCTTTTGTGATAGTTGTCAATTAGGAAAACTTAGTCGTTTACCTTTTTCTCGTTCAGAACATTTAAGCACTAGTATTTTTGATAAAATTCATTGCGACTTATGGGGACCTGCCCCTGTTTTATCTCTTCAAAAATTTAAATATTATGCTTGCCTGGTTGATGATTTTTCTAAATATACTTTGATTATTCCTTTACGTAACAAATCTAACTTTTTTGATGCCTTTATAGCATTTGAAAAATATGTTGATCGACAGTTCAGTAAGCAAATTAAAATATTCCATTCGGATGGAGGTGGTGAGTTCATCAACTCAAAACTCTCCACACACTTCCTCTCTACAGGTATTGTTCACCAAATTTCTTCGCGCTACACTCCTGAACAAACAGGCTCAGTTGAAAGACGTCATCGAACCATAAGGGAATTGAGGATGACCATGTTATTCCATTGTGGTGCACCCTTATTTCTTTGGATTGAAGCATTTACAACAGCTGTTTATATTATGAATCGTCTACCATCATCTGCCCTTCAGTTTAACTCACCCTATTATACTCTACATGGATCTCATCCTATATATTCATCTCTTCGAGTTTTCGGATCTAAATGCTTCCCATACACTTGGGATATTAAAAAAAACAAGTTCGACCCCAAAAGCTTACTTTGTGTTTTTGTCGGATACAGTGAGAAACATAAAGCCTATAAATGCTTCCATCCTTCAAGTAAACGGTTTTTTATATCTCGTCATGTTGTTTTCGATGAACAAAACTTTCCTTATAAGCCTACTCAAAGAACCTCTTCAGCAGCCCCTCCAACACATGCCCTAAACATCTTTGACTCTTGGCTGCCACATTCTGTCCAACCCTCTTTTGATGCCAACCAATATGACTCAACATCTTCCTCATGCCTCAATTCACCACTACCTTCAGACACTCATCCCATGGATACCCAAGCTCTCACTTCATACCTCATAAATCCACCTCCACAATTATCCTCTTCCATTACACCCTCCATACCTGATGGCAGTGACACCCTATCCTCCAGCCCTTCTGACTCTGATGCTTCCTTCTCCCAAGACACTTGTACTCTTCATATTAACCCAGTTATATCCCCTTTACCAGCAACTGATATACCAGAATCATCATGACATACCTCAGCTCCTACAACGCCTACTCATCATCCTATGATGACTCGGTCCAGAGTAGGAGTGGTAAAACCAAACCCTAAATATGCTTTACATCTTAACCTCTCCTCAGCCATACCGCGACAACCCCATAACTTTAAAACTGCTCTAGCTCACCCTGGCTGGAAGGCAGACATGCATGAGGAATTGACTGCTCTACGTGACAATAACACATGGAGTCTTGTTCCTCGAACACCCACCATGCATGTCATTGGTTCAAAATGGGTCTTCAAATCCAAACTTAAGCGGATGGTTCCTTGGATCGACTCAAAGCTCGTCTCGTTGCTAAGGGGTACCATCAAATTGATGGAGTTGATTACACTGAGACTTTTTCCCCAATTATCAAACCCGGGACCATACATATGGTCATAACAATTGCTCTCGCTCAGAAATGGTCAATTCGCCAACTAGATGTTAAAAATGCATTCTTACATGGTTTGATATCCAAAAATCTCTACATGCAACAACCACCTGGAATGACGGATCCTCAGCACCCCACGTATGTCTGCAAGCTCCAACGCGCACTCTACGGCTTGAAACAAGCCCCACGTGCTTGGTTTGATCGTTTAAGTGCTTTTCTCCTTAAATATGGATTTTTTGTAGTTTGGCTGACCCTTCCTTATTCATTTTTCACTCGCACTCTAGCACCTTACTTCTTATTCTTTATGTCGATGATATGTTACTAACTGGTTCCAATTCCACACTTGTTTCGAACTTTATTCAACTTCTAACTACTAAATTTGCCATGAAAGATTTAGGGGACCTCCATCACTTTCTTGGGATTGAAATCACCACAACCACGGATGGCTTACATCTCTCACAGTCTCACTACGCCCTTACCATACTTGAACGATTCAATATGGTTGATTGCAAACCAATGAGCACACCCCTTGAAGCTAAGACGAAAGCTTCCCATCAAGACACTCTACTGGATGATTCTAGCTATTACCGGGGCCTAGTTGGAGCTCTACAGTATCTTACACTCACTCGCCCTGATCTATCCCTTAGTGTTAATTATGTTTCTCAGTTTATGCATGCTCCTACATTATTAAATTTGAAAATGGTTCGTCGCATTTTACGCTATGTAAAAGGTTCCATCGCCCTAGGATTATATTTCTCTTCCCACACTACCCTTGATCTTTATGCTTTCTCAGATGCAGATTGGGCCGGTTGTCCCACCACCAGACGCTCAACAACTGGATATTGCACCTTTCTCGGACGTAACCTCATCTCCTGGTGTGCCAAGAAACAACATACCATTTCTCGTTCAAGTACTGAGGCAGAATATTGTGCCATGGCCAACACTGCAGCCGAGCTTACTTGGTTATCTTATATTCTCAAAGACCTTCGTATCCCCTTAAAATCTCCACCCACTCTCTATTGTGATAACCTTAGTGCTTTCCATTTGACCGTCAATCCGGTCTTCCATGCACGGAGCAAACATATTGAACTAGACTATCATTTCGTTCGAGAACGTGTTGCTCGTGGTCTCCTAATCACTCATCACATTCCCTCTGCCCATCAAGTCGTTGATCTATTCACCAAACCCATGTGAAGATCTTCATTACTTCACTTTCGGACCAAACTTTGCCTCCAGCCCCGACAAAGTTTGCGGGAGGGTATTAACATAAATAGCATGCTTGGCACTATTATTCAACCAAGGAAATATTTTGATAACAAAGAAGAAGATTCCAGCAATAGCATGCTCGGCAATATTGTCCAAACAAGGGAAGATTCTGATAACATAGAAGAAGATCTCAGCAAATCCACCTCAATCATAGGACATCAAATAAAGGAACCAAAGCAACCGAAGAAGGAAACATGCTACAATAAAGTGATGGATATTCACAAGAATGAAGTTACCTTGTTCTGTACAGCACCGAAGAAGGAAATTACCACACAATCAGGATCACAAAATCAACAACTGTCGTGCATAAATTTGGCAAGCAGCAAGGATCCACCTTAAGGATTTCCTAAACATTGTTGAGCAGATCTTTGGGCTACATTTATGTTTATTACTCTGTATACTCTTGCTGCAATAATTAATTTAAATACCTCACATGTAAAGCCTTAGTGTTCACTTGCTTTTTTAAGTAACTATTATTCACAGACTCTTCTGTATCATTTGGGAAATAAAAAATGTCTCAGCATTATGAATTTTTCTTACGGGGCAAATGCTATATGTATGATAACCACCTCTTGAACAAGTAGGAGACATCTCTAGATTGCCGGTGTTGGTGGATCATGGATTAGGTAGCGACGAGTACGTCATGTTCTGAAGAAGTGTGATTGTAATACTCTTATCCCACACGAGTAAAAATTGAAAGTTTAAAATGGTTTGTAAAGAATTAGAATGAACTCATATAGCAACTTGAGTTAACCATTTTCGTAGAGTGGCGGCTGATAAAAAGTAGTTGTTACAGGAGCTCATTGTACTATCGTACTTACGCGAGCCCGGGCCCGGGGCATGACACCGCTCATCACCTAATTGCCGTTTTGTTGTTGATATCATCTTGAACCCGTAACATTAATTAATCTAGGTTTTACAATTAAACAAATTTAATTTTAAAAGTCATTTCAATCCATCTATTTTAATTATTTTAAAAGTATTTCTTATTAGTTTCTTCAAAACAATTCTTTATTTCATCAAATGATATTTATATATCTATCACTATATTTTCATTTTTTAAATTTAAATAGTTAAAATAATTCATTCATTAATTTCGATCATTAACTTACCTACTTTATATTAGTTAGAAGTTACATATTAAATCTGTCTTTGATAATTGATGAGGGGTTAACGGGTCTCGAACTCCACATCTAACTAGACTTTGAGATACATGGTGCTACTCGGGCTAGAGACCCATGGTATTATATATTAAATTTTATACACAAGTAAAGTGTGGATTAGAAGAGAATGGAGCCCAGGCTTCGAATCGAGTACCAAATTTATGCTGAATTGAAGTTGCCTTAGAATTTGTACTAACATTCATCATCAATGAGAGAGACAATTACAAAACCTAGGCCAATGCCCAATGTGTTGGCCCCAGGTGCGGCAACATGAGGTAGAAATACTGAAAAAGAAGAATAAAATGGACACCAGAATTTACGTGGAAAACCCCTAAAATTATTAGGGTAAAAAACCACGGGCAAGATGAAAAGATTTCACTATAATATTTTGTGGGTTACAACATCTCTCTATCTTTCAAAGAGAACAACACTCTCAATATAGGAGAAAACTACCTCACAAATATTATAGAATACACACACAAATGTAGAGATATGAGAGAACACTCTGAAATGGAATGAATTAGAATGAAGGAAATGAGCTCTATTTATAGGGTTGAAGATGTGCATTAAATGCACATCCGCCAACCGCCAGCTGCCCATCCGCCAACCACCAGCTGCCCTCATTAATAAGGACAGCCAGTCAACATTTCTCCCACTTGGAGATTTGATTGAGACTCAAGCACATCTCCACACATCCTTTCAATCTTGCCATACCCTGCTGCTTACGTTTTTGCTAGGCCACTTGAGGATCTGCACCACTCAAACTTCTCAGTATTAACCGGCTTTGTCAGAATATCAGCTAGGTTTTCCTTCGTATGGATCTTCTGCATATCCACACTTCCTTTCTCTACTACTTCTCGTACAAAGTGAAACTGAACGCCAATGTGTTTAGTCCTAGAATGAAAGGCTGGATTCCTTGCAATGTGCAAGGCACTCTGACTGTCACAAAACAAAGGAACTTTCTCTTGTTTATGGTCAATCTCCTCCAATAGCCTTTGAGTCCATATCGTCTCCTTGCAAGCTTGAGTAGCTGCCATATATTCTGCCTCTGTTGTAGATAAAGCTACAACTGTCTGCAGTTTTGAAACCCAGCTTACTGCTCCTCCTGCAAGTGTAAACACATAACCAGTAGTAGATTTTCTTTTATCCGGATCACCAGCATAATCTGAATCCACATAGCCCCTGAGTGTAAAATCTGATCCTCCGTAACATAATGCAGCATCTGAGGTACCCTTAATGTATCTAAGGATCCTCTTAACAGTACTCCAATGCTCTCGTCCAGGATTCGCCATGTACCGACTGACTGCTCCCACTGCTTGTGCAATGTCTGGTCTTGTGCATATCATAGCGAACATTAAACTTCCCACCGCTGATGCATACGGTACTCGAGACATCTCAATCCTCTCTGCTTCACTGCTAGGACTCATCTCGGAGGATAACTTGAAGTTAACAGGAAGAGGGGTGGAAATTGGCTTACAATCTTGCATGTTGAAGCGTTGCAAGATTTTCTTCAAATAGTTTTTCTGGGAAAGCCAAATCTTTCTGTTACTTCTGTCTCGGTGAACTTGCATCCCTAGAATCTTGTTTGCTGGTCCCAAGTCCTTCATATCAAATTCCCTAGCCAATTGTGCCTTCTTGGACTCGATCATTGTTGGGGCCTGCGACCAACATGTCGTCCACGTACAACAACAAAATGATATAATCATCATTTCCAGATCTCTTGTAATATGCACAAGGATCTGCATTAAGTCTGTTGTACCCAAGGCTCATGATATAGGAATCAAATCTCTTGTACCAACACCTCGGCGCCTGTTTGAGACCGTACATAGATTTGTTCAACCTGCAAACCAAGTTCTCTTTGCCTATTTCAGCAAAACCTTCTGGCTGGAGCATATAGATTTCTTCTTCAAGATCTCCATGAAGAAAAGCCGTTTTCACATCTAACTGTTCTAGATGTAGGTCAAACACTGCACATAACGCCAATACTACTCTGACTGTAGTAAGTCGGACCACAGGAGAAAATATCTCATTGAAGTCGATACCTTCCTTCTGAGCATATCCTTTTACCACCAATCTTGCACGATATCTTTCCACTTGGTTGTTACCATCACGTTTGATCTTATAGACCCATCTGTTACCGATGGCTTTCCGTCCTCGTGGTAGTGTAACAAGATCCCAAGTTTTATTCCGGTCCAAGGCCTCCAATTCTTCCTGCATAGCTTGCATCCACAGGGATATATCCGAACTTTGAGTAGCCTCCTGGAAACTCGATGACTCACAATCCTCTGTCAGCAAGCAGTATGCAATATTGCTTTCGGTATCATAATCTGAAAGCCAAACCGGTGGTCTCCTCTCGTTAGTAGACTGCCGAACTTTGAGAACATCTGACTCATCTGGTTCTTGTTCATCGTGCTCTGGTAATACCTCAGAAGAAACTTGGCCGTCTTCTGTCTTATTTTCCACCTGAATTGTAGTAGTATCTGAATTCAGTGTGCCTTTGTCTCCCTTCACTTTATCTTCCTCGAAGATAACATCCCTACTGATAATAAGTTTGTGGGCAGTGGGATCCCACAAGCGATACCCCTTAACACCATCAGCATAGCCCAAGAAGATGCACTTTCTGGATTTTGAATCCAACTTTGATCTTTCTTGTTCGTTGTATAGAACATACACCGGACTTCCAAATGTATGTAACCGAGAATAATCCGCTGGCTTGCCTGTCCACACCTCCATCGGAGTCTTCAGATCAATCGCCACTGATGGAGATCGATTGATAATATAACTGGCGGTCTTGACTGCTTCTGCCCAAAATGACTTGGCTAGACCCGCAGTCTTCAGCATAGCCCTTGTTCTATCCAACAGGGTTCTATTCATCCGCTCTGCCACTCCATTCTGTTGAGGGGTGTAAGCCGTTGTGAATTGCCTTTTGATGCCCTCTTGTTGACAATATGCATCAAATTCATCACTAGTATATTCTCCTCCATTGTCAGTCCTCAAACACTTGATCTTATTTTCAGAGTCAAGTTCAACCCGCGCTTTGAACACTTTGAAGACTGGAAAAACATCTGATTTCTTCTTGATAGGATACACCCAGCATCTTCTAGAGAAATCATCAATGAACGAGACAAAATATCTCGCTCCGCCTAGCGATCAACCGGTGCTTGCCAAACATCAGAATGAATCAGCTCCAGAATACCGTTACTTTTGGCAGTAGATGTGCCAAACTTTAGTCTATGTTGTTTACTGGTAACACAATGCTCACAAAAGGGTAGAGACACTTTTGTAAGCCCTGGCAGCAGCTTTCGTTCCGAGAGAACCTTCAACCCTCGTTCTGACATATGCCCGAGCTTCCTAGGCCATAACACTGTTAATTCTTCTCCCGAACTAGTCCATGCAACAGCTAGTTCTGCCTCTTTTTGTGTTTCACCCAGAAGTACATACATATTCTTGTAAGCCTTTTCCGCCTTCAATACCACAAGCGCGCCTTTCACAATCTTCATGATCCCATTTTCGATACGGGTCTTGCACCCAATATCGTCCAATTGTCCCAAAGACAAAAGATTCTTTGTCAGACCCTTCACGTGTCGTACCTCCTGTATGGTGTGAATAGTACCATCAAAATTTTAATTTTGATAGTTCCTACCCCAGCGATTTCCAAGGCATGATCATTTCCCATGAATACAGATCCTCCTGAGACTGGTTCATACTGGTCAAACCATTCTCTCCGAGACGTCATGTGCCATGTCGCTCTTGAGTCCATTATCCATGTGTCATAAAATATTTGCCTGCCTTCCGCAACAGTTGCTGCTTCGCTAAATAGTATTTCTCCACCGTCTGAGGTACTGGCAACATTTCCTTGAGAATCTTTCTCGACACTCTTCTTACTTGTACAATCGTTCTTGAAGTGCCCTTTACCACCACATTTATAGCAGTAAAAATTCTTCTTCTTACTTCTGGATTTGGATCTACCATACTTGTGGCTCCCACTGGAGTCACGCTCCGTCGATCTTCCTCTCATCATCGGCAAAGCCTCTGCATGCTTCGAACTTGCCAACCTGTCTTCCTCGTTCTTGCGCCGACTTTCCTCTTCAAGAACCGCGGCTGCAACATTGTTGAAGACTAACACATCAGTAGTGATATTGTTGGTCAGATTGATGATGAGTTGATCGTACGAATCCGGTAGACTTTGAAGTAGAAGCTCCGCACATTCAACTTCCTCTATTTTATGCCCCAAAGAAGTGAGCTGGGCAAATAGAGTATTCAAAGTATTGATATGGTCGGTCACCGATGAGGATTCCGGCATCCGAAGAGTATAAAGCATTCTTTTTAAGAAAATCTTGTTGTGTAGTGACTTGGCCTCGTACAGTTTTGTCAAAGTATCCCAAATATCTTTTGCATTTGTTATTTCAGCGATACTTGACAATACCCCATCTGCTAGGGCAAGATGCAAATTGGCAATAGCATTACCGTTCATCTCATTCCACTTTTCATCGTCCATGCCCTCCTTCGGCTTATCTCCAATAGCCGCCAAGCAACGATCTTTTTCGTAGAACTGCTTGCATCTTCATTTTCCACAACATGAAATTACTTCCATTGAATTTTTCAATCTCGAACCGTGCCGCCATTCCGACAACAATAAAATTGCCTCAATAAAAAAAATATCTCAAAAAAAACTTTTCTGATGTGGAAGATCAGTCAAGGCTGCAACCACAGAGCATACTTAGATTTTTTAAGATTTTTACAACGAGGCTCTGATACCACTTGTTGGCCCCAGGTGCGGCAACATGAGGTAGAAATACTGAAAAAGAAGAATAAAATGGACACCAGAATTTACGTGGAAAACCCCTAAAATTATTAGGGTAAAAAACCACGGGCAAGATGAAAAGATTCCACTATAATATTTTGTGGGTTACAACATCTCTCTATCTTTCAAAGAGAACAACACTCTCAATATAGGAGAAAACTACCTCACAAATATTATAGAATACACACACAAATGTAGAGATATGAGAGAACACTCTGAAATGGAATGAATTAGAATGAAGGAAATGAGCTCTATTTATAGGGTTGAAGATGTGCATTAAATGCACATCCGCCAACCGCCAGCTGCCCATCCGCCAACCACCAGCTGCCCTCATTAATGAGCATCCAGTCAACACAATGCAGTTCATAAATTGTTTCATGTATCTTGATTTTTTTCCTACATCTGTGTGTATATATATATTTTTTGGTCTCGTGGGCCAATAGGGTTTCATTAATTCATCTGTTTCCCATTTCATAAATCTTATTGTACATGATTTGCCCTTTATTAGCTTATATGATTTTTTTAATATAGAAACACGATGAATTCATTTATTAGTACGAAGCTTTGTCATTTACAATAGTATAAATAAAGTTTGGATAATCTGATAATCAAAATATCGATACTAATATATTTTTGCAAGATTAGGTGCCGCTTCATTTCCGTTTCTTCGAATCGTCTGTGTTTTTGTCATTGAAAACTCCAGCACAAGTCTATGAATATCAGATATTATATTACCGATGTGTGACAGATTTTTAGAATGTGAATTCAGTGCATGTAGAAACCATCACCATATTACAATATAAACAACAATCACTCAATCGCCTAGTACCCAAAACTTTGGTGATGACAATGTCTCCTAGTTCTAGAGGGCCTACGCCTGCCAAGCCAAAAAACATGTTTACTACTGCTATTACAAAAGTCAGTATTGACAATCTGATACATGGGTACTTGAATAGCAGCAATTGACAGACAGTTACACCCGATCTAACAAACAACAATACATATACAAACATATATATATATATATAGACATACATATTTATGCATCTTGGTCTTTACGAACACCCGATCCATATAAGTATTTTCCCTTTGCTAGGGTCACTCAAGTTTCGATCTTGAATTGAGAGAAATCTTCGAACTAAATTGCTGATTTGTCTTGTTAATTTCAAGTCTATTTTGTATCCTCTGATCAGACATCATCATCCCACGTAGACTTTTGAGTTGAATTTATGACTTCGCCTTCAAGTATCCGAAGCACCTATATTTCATGAAATTACAAAAGTGAACACTAGATGATCTAATGAGGTAAAATCCAGGTTCTTGAAACAAATTTAAAACGGCTCACTACCATAAAATATCGATAAACTTGAAAACTGAGAGCTAAAAGGATTAGTAACATCGGCAACTTTATAACTTAATCTCTCATGTAATTTTCTTGGCTTTTGTGTTTCGCATTTATTTTTGGTGATTTAAACAGATTTTCCTACCTGCGACATACGAGGTCTTTCCATAGGATCCCGACTTATGCACATCGATGCAGCGTGTAGCATACAGTAAACCTCGTTCTCCAAATACTTGCTTCCTAAACGTGGATCTATGAGTTCTTCAATAGCATAAACTTCTAATAACGGACGTGCCTGTCATACATTAGATTGCCACAAAAGGTTTTCGCCTCAGTAATACTATTTTTTCGCTGATGTAAATATAATGCCTCCACGAGAACAGACATACCCATTCTGTAAGACATTGCTGTCCTTTGGGCCTGTTTATATCGATTGCTTTACGCCCAGTCACGAGCTCCACCAATACCACGCCAAATGAGTAAACATCGGCTTTCTCGGTGATCTGACCACTTTGAGCATACTCGGGTGCTAAGTACCTAAAACACATAACAGACTCCTGACTTCGAAATTGTAACATCTCATATATCTATCTAGGTCCTTGACAAAAGAAGTTTTCTAAAAATTTACCCAAATGTTCCGATTACTCTAGTTTCAACTCCCGTTTCTCCATCAGGCTGCCACCTTGCTAGACAAAAATCTCCCACCTTGTAGAAAATGAAAGATTAAGATATTTATGGATATAGTATCTATGGGAAGATTTGAAAAAGTCTCAAACATAGTAAAGAGTTTAGAATCTTGATCTAAGAAGATTTAGTACCAAGGGTTCAAAATCATGAGTAATAAGTATGTTATTGGGCCGCATGTCCCGATGCACAATGCAACCGACTCTGCATTCTTCATGAAGATATCGTAAACCTCGAGCAGCTCCAACTGCAATTTTCTGACGTGCAGACCATGCTAATGTATCTGGTTGACGTCCTGGAAGTTCCCAAAGCATTTGCATAAGTACTAATCAGACAAAGAATAAGAAAGAAGTTGAGACTCAGTTGGGAAAAAGGGTTCTTAAAAGCATACCGTAAAGATATGAATTCAGCGATCCATTGCAGATGTATTCATATACCAACAATCTTCTGTCATCTTCGACGCAGAAACCAATTAGCATAACGACATTGCGGTGCTGAGCACAACTCAACACTTCAACTTCTGAGCAAAATTCTTGATCCCCCTGAGAACTTGCCAATTTATGCTGCTTAACTGCAATAGCCTGGCCATCGGGAAGGACTCCTTGGTAGACAGATCCAAAACCACCTTCTGCTAAAAAGTTAGCTTGTGAGAATCCTCCAGTGGCGAGCTCCAGCTCAGCATATGTGAACAGACTCGGAGGTTTACCAAATACAGGAGCCTTGTGCTGACATATAGAACACAAGGGAGGGGGTCCAAGGGGAGTGGCATTGAAAGTGGAAATCACTTCCCTCAAACTACCATTGAGATCTTGATTCGATAGATACCTAGGCGATCGAAGCCTGGCTTGGTCATCTAGTTTAATGAGCTTTTCTAGAAGGGTATTGGTTCCCACACCTAAAGAACGGTTATGAGATTGTCTGGAGCTTTCCCCAAGATGTTCCAAAGATTGAAAATGTGAACCAGGAATTTCCACCACAGATGGTTGAAACCTCAAACTCGAGGAGTAAGACAAGTAGTCGGTCTCGGTTTCTGAACCGGAATCACCATCTTGATCTTGTTTCGTGTCTAATGAGTCATCTTTCTTGAGATTGCCCTTTACTGCCGTAATGAAGAATGGTGAAGTTCCAGGATCAGAGCTTGAAACCGAAGAAGTTCCAGCTTCTGTTGCGGTGAATGTTTCAGGACTACTCGAGGGGGTAACAAGAGGGCCACGGGTTGAATTCAGAGAACCATTTAAGTTTTCTTGTCTGTTTGATGACTGATCTTTGTCAAGATTCATAGTCACCTCTGTTTCTTTTACAGGTGGTTCGACTAAATTCAATCTAAGAATCTTCGGTTGGGACCGTTTCATAACCACGATGTTGCATTGCAGCTCTTCCATGCAGCGATTTTCTTCATGCTTGAGATGTCTGCACAATATTCAGCCAAAAATAGCCACAAATACGTCATGGGGGTAGATTATTCAATCTATATCTATATTTTACATTATATTATATTTCAATTCAATGAAGTTCAGCTATATGGATCCTCCATAACCATACACAAGAAATTTGTCAATGTTTTACGTCCTTTACCCGCTTTGAGACCGTCCACGAGAGAGTTTTTATATTGAAAAGACAACCCGTCATCGATACAAATCCAAAGGCACAAGAGATGTGAAACTTTAATGTGACAATGAGACAAATGGAAAATCAATTTATATTAATTTTTTCCTATCACTTAAATTCTAATCTAATTTTAACTAATTGTATAACTGATATATCTATTCCACCTAATATACAATTAATATTAAGCTCTAACAAATGCTGTGTAATTTACATTGATTGCAGTGATTTTTATATCATGTATTGACTTCAAGAATAGGGACTAGGAGTAACTCCTATGTCATTTACTTTTCTCAACTATGACATTTAGTTTTCTCCGTGAATCTCTCTTTATAAAACCTTTAAATGTTTCAACTTTGTAATTTTTCTCTCTAGTTTTTGTAAGTATAAACGTGCAATTTCTAATATGGATTTCGGTCAGTTCATGAGAGCGAGAGGACGACCAAAGAAGATATGGCTCGAAGTTATACGCAAAGATTTAGAGTGCAAGGGGATTACAGAAGATATGTTGATTGATAGAAGCGTTTGGAGAAGACTGACGCATGTGTCCGACCCGACTTGATTCTCTGTATCGTTCATGTAGCCTACTCAATTCATTGGGATTAAAAACTTAATTGTTGTTGTTGTTGTTATAAACACGTGCAATTTCTAAATAAGGAACAGATATGGCATCACAAGAAGATATATGAGAAAAACCAATTTACAATAATATAATGTGACTTAGGGGTTTTCAAACGAAGAATTGATTGCTAGTTGATTTAAATGCCTCTATAGACAGAAAGGAGCATTCTTACTTGTCCAAGACCACCCAATTTACATGATTTCTTTTAGCATCAGCAGCCACTGCTCCACAAGGCGTCCCGGGAACGATTTTTATCCTCACAGTGATCTGAATTGTTATCAGCAGAAACATATATCAAAGCTAGGTAAATGGCAAAACATAAAATATTTCAAATGCGAATTCTTGCTTACTTCATTTGGGTCGTAAACATCTTGCAGCTGAAAAATCATCTGAGAGCAAGAATCTGTTATATCAGATTTACGGTCCATGCTCATAGCAGACTGTGACCTCCGATGGACACTAGCACAATCTCCTGCCAGTCTTGGGAAGCCCCATAGCTTTCTACCTGATGTAGGTTGGAGAATAATCAGCATTATCTCCATCAACAAGCATTTGTGAACATGACATTGATCAAAGAAACAGAAAAATTTAACAAAGAATGTGCAATACAGAGAAACATCTCTTATATCTAACATATGTTTTTCATAAAAATGAAAATTTATAAACACAGCCATGGTTATACTGATTTCTCCCTTCCAATTTGATTGATTTCATCTCTATTCTCATCAATTGTTGTGACAGAGTGAAGCAATGAACTTAAACAAGAGACGCCAAATACAAGAAACTGATGAGAATTTATACAAGATAACTGATACTTATATATCCTTGAACCAAATATGACTAAAAAAAGAACCAATACTGAAATCCATCAAAAAAATAACATGAAATCAAACAAACGACTGAAATATCTCACCAGAATTTTGTGAAGTGGAGACAACAAGAAGTACAATGCAGTCTCCAGGCTTAACAACATGAGTCAGAGCCCAAACCAGAGCACTCTTGGGAATCTCTTTTGATGCTTTAACAGCAACCACAACCTTTTCAGCAACATCACGACCCTTGTCTTGCTTTACCCTTTTCTTCGAATCTCTACTCATTAGCCCAGAAGCAAATTTTTCCACTTCTGTTTTTATTTTTTTCCTTTTTATAAAGGTCTAAAAAGTTATCGGTAAGTTTTCAAGAGACACCGATATATTTTCCAAAGTTCATAATCTGTTAACCAAGAACCATTGTTTCCTCAATGATGTTTGCTTTTCTTTCTTTTCTTTTCCAGTCAAATAGCAGAAATTAACTAAAAGTGTGTTTCAATGCAGATAGTAGAGATGATACCATGCCAGCCATTTGCATGGTTTTTTTCCCCAAAGCGCGGACTTTATTTTTGGGCAGCAAAAAGTACATTAAATACTTCCATTTCCACCTCCAAAACCAGCTTTAAAGCCAGAGAAGTGAAAATTGGTCAGATTGTGAAAACGCAGAGGCATCTCAGGTAAAAATTAGCTTTTTAAAAAAAAATTCCAAAATCAACCACTTTCTTCTACTATTATCAATAAGACAAAAAACCAAGAAAGGTGAAACTCAAACTCCTCAAAAACCTCAGCTTTGTTGTGCTATCTGAACCAGTGCTTTTGCTTTTGGCTTTCACATCAAAATACTCACAAAACCAGAAATCATCAAAAAGCTCAATAAGTTGACATGAGATTTGAGTTTTGTGCTGTCAGATATGCGACACCTCAACTTTTAAATCTTATTTTACAAACCCAAAATCACCACAATTTCTCACTCCTGCAAAAAAAAAAAAGAAGAAGAAGAAGAAGAAACCCACAAAACCAATCAGCCAATCACATAAACACACTGTAACTTTTTACATCACAAAGATTCAAATAAATTTTGGCCAAGAGTAATGGGATTCCGTAGTCTTTGTATATTTTATCATCTTATCTACACTTTCTTGCCCCTTCATTCACATCTTAACAGCTAAACTAAAACGACAACTACAAACAAACGAAAAGGTCAATAATAATTTTACAAAGAGTCTCAATTTGTGGGTGCGTTTGTGCAAGAGAGAGTAGAGTGATTGAATAAGATGTTTCACACATGGCCTGAGCTTTCAAATTGAACAGTAACAAATTCGGATTGAAATTTAACATAAATATCCACAGCATGTCAAAAACCCAAGAAATTATAAACAATCTTTTGTACTGCACACATACTATAAGTAAATTCCTGAAATAAAATATAAATTTTGTATAGGTATGTCTCTGTGTGTGTGTGTGTGTGAAAGAGAGAGCAAGTAAATGAGATGTAGCATTCTGCATAACCATTCATCGCCTGAGATTTCAAGCTGAACAGTGATCAATCCAAATTCGTGAAATTGTAATTAAAAACAACATCATCCCAGATCATGAACCATTAAAAAGGAGAAACAAATCAAAAAAACTTTTTGTACTACTCACATTATCTATATGTATGTATATGTAATGATTCTTGAAATAAGACACAGAAATTTGTGTAAGAACAATGATGCACTGACTTCTGTACCATTGATTAATCATGTATAAAGTTCACGTGGAAACATACAATACAAAAAAGATATTGACAAAATCTGCGCCAATGCAAATGGGACGCTGATCTCTGAATTTCATTCAATTATTGTCTCTTCAGTCTTCACTCGGTTATTTACTGTCCGAAGGCCAAGGTGTTTCTTTACCTGGAATACTTTAATTCTCCACTTAACTACAACTCGACCGTTCACTTAATTTCATTCAATTTTTGTCTATCTTTTAACATCTTTATACTTGATTTTTGACTTTTAATATACACATGATGACTCGAAGATGTCTCTTTAATCTTATCAAAATTGAATATTTTTCCTTGATTAATTATAATTTTTAAGAAATAAAAATTTGGAAACATTATTAATAAATATATGTTCTTCTTTAGTCATGTGTATAATTTATAAAGACACTGAAAAATGCAACTTCTGTATATAAAAGGGGCAAAATGGCTCAAATTAATAAATGAAAACGAGTTATTGATTTTTTTTCAATTCATTCTTTAGTTCAGTTGAATAAAAGATTATGAGAAAATTTGGAAACTTCATCCATATATTGATATATGGATTCTTTTATTAATAATATTTTATCAAATAAAAATTCCCCCGACTATACGTTTAAATATTGGTACTCACCAATTTACTTACATAAAAAATCAAATTATAGTATTAATTTGAGTCAACCAAAAGGATGACAAATAAAATAAGATATATAATTGAATAATGAATTTAGGATGTCAATTAATTAGTTCGGATTCCATGTGCAATTGTATCAAGCAAAAAAAGGTAGTGCTTTGACAATAACACTAGCGTTTATGTTATTGTAAAAATAATATTTATATTACTGTACGTCAATTTTTATGTTAAGCTCATGAAAATTATTCTGACAATAACATAAAATATTTTACGAATAACGTTTGTTTCTAAATATATAGATACTAAGTTTTTCTGAATCATAAAAAAGTTTGACTATAATTAATATAACAATAAACGGAGACAGTAAAACAACAAATAAAATATTTTCTTATTTTTTATTTTGACTGTTTATGTTTATTGATTTTTACCAACAAAAATATCATTTTTAATCTTCCTTTTTAACCACTATTTCTAATTTAATATATAATAAATAAATTATAATTTTTTTATTCAGTTTGAAAAATGACATACAAAAAAAATACTATATATTAGTACTAATTTCAATTATTTTGATACTAAAATTTATGTATTCCTATCATAATTTATTTTTTGTTTTTTTTTACCTAAAATACTTTTAATTTTTAAATGGATATTTTTAAAATGATTTTTCAATGAACAAACATGGAGTATTATTAATCTAACAAGCACCATTAGGGGAGTAATATTAGTATTAAATATCAGTATTAAGTATTAGTATTTTCGTGAAACTGAAATATTAAGTATTATTTTATACCTAATAAATTTAAGGACTGAATAATTACTTCCCTATCAATATTATTATCTGCTCCTCTTTCCCTTGCTGTTTTAGTAAATTGCTTACACAGAGTTGACAAATTTTATATTCCAATAAAAACAATAATATAGCCCTGCTACAGTACTATATATATATCATCTAATACATATTTTTAAATGATCACATCACTCCCAATAAAAAAATATTATAAAAAAAATTTATATTTTTTAATTTTAATATGATCTCTATTTGAAGGCCTCTCCTCTTTAGGGATGGCAATGGGTCGGGTCTGGGACGGGTTTGACCAAACCCAGAACCCGCCCCGCCTAAAAAAAAAAATCCACGACCCGCCCCGCCCCGCCAACAAGACCTGCCCCGCCAGGACCCGCAACCCGGCGGGTTGAACCCGCGAACCAGTTTCGTTTTTTTTTTTTTTTTTTTTGCTTAATTGCTTATAACTACCATTAAACAAGAACTTCCCAGATGTACAATAGCCACAGCCAAATACACAACAAACATGAAAATCTAAAAAAAGTGTCAATTAAACAACTATTGAATACATAAACATCTAAAGTTAAAGAACCAGAACAATTCAACCTTCAACACTAATTACAGTAGATTTTCATATTCTTCATCATCAAACAATGAAGGACAAGCTGATAAACCACCTACAGTTGAACAAGCACCTACAAGTCGAAAATGTAGATCGTGTAAACTTTGCAGTATATAATATAATGAGAAATATTTTTAAATTTTATTTACCTTTCACATCATTCCACAACCAACGACGAGAACACATTAATGCCTCCACGGTTCTTGGATGAAGCCTACTACGATGAGGACCAATCAATCTTCCACTACTACTAAAAGCAGATTCAGATGCAACGGTTGAAACAGGAATAGCTAAAACATCCCTTGCCAACTTCTGTAAATTGGGATATTTAACTCCATTTGTCTTCCACCAACTGAGAATATCAAACTCTAGAGTTCTTGGTAAGACATTTTCTCCTAAATACATATCCAACTCTGAAGTTTGGGATGCTGAAGTAGTAGAAGTAGAACTTATACTTGAAGCCACAAACTGATCAAACATATCTAAAGAATCATCTATTTGATCAATAGAACTAGAGACAAGAGATAATGATGTCGTCCCCATCGTTCTTGAACCGCCAACCCTCGATTGGTAATCAACCAACAAACTATAACAACTTTCTCGAATCTCATCTATCTTCAATTGTGATCTTTCTCCATAAATTAAAGGGAAGTAAAACTCAACAAGTTTCATTTTATACCGAGGATCTAAAACAGCAGCAACACCCATCATGACATGGCAAACATCCCAATATTTTTCATACTTTTCCAACATCTTTTTCGCCATACATTGGATTATAATCTTTGGACTCTTCACCCACTCATATATCTTTAATCTGATATCACAAATCTTTGGAAAATAAAAATTAAAAGTGGGATAGAGTGTACCAGAGAACATCTCAGTCACTTGATAAAATATTTTCAACTTCTCACAAATTTCCATTGCATTCTCCCAATCTTCAAAAGTTGGTAAGCTTTTGTACTGTTTATCTCGAGATTTAACTCGTGGAAACACATCCCTGTATATGATTGCTGTTTCTAACATCAAATAAATTGAATTCCAACGAGTTTTACAATCAAGAGACAGTCTCTTTCCACAAGCAACATCCATCTGTTGTGCAGTTTCCTCAAATTTTTCTAATCTAGATGGTGAAGTAGTCCAATATATAACACTATCACGTATCCTCTCAATTGCACCACTAATTATTTCTAAACCATCTTTGACAATTAAATTCAAAATATGAGCACAAGAACGCATGTGAAGTACCTTTCCATTTAGTATCAAATCTTTCCTTGATAGTTTGTCTAACAAAAGATGAAGCATGGCATCATTAGTCGTGCAATTATCTACCGTTATTGTTGATAATTTACGATCAATGTTCCAAACCATGAAAGACTCAACAAGCATAGCAGATAATACCTCAGCTGTATGTGGAGCTGGAACATATGCAAACCTATATAGAATAATTAAACATCATAAATATATATTTCTAAAGCATCAAACATTTAAAAACTATAATTGGACATACCTCAAGATACAACTTTGTATAATCCATGAATCATCAATAAAGTGCCCAGTGATTGCCATGAAACCTTTCTTCGTATTATTTGATGTCCACATATCAGTTGTGATAGCAATTCGACACTTAAGCTTGTCCAACAATTTGTAAAACTTAGTCCTCTCATCATTATAAATATTCAAAATATCATTTTTAAGTGTGTTTCTTGAGATAATATTAAAACATGATTGCAGGCTCGCTGAATATCTTCGAAACCCGATATGATCAACCATACTAAGAGGATAATCATGTAAGATTATCATAGTATCAAGCTCATGCCTTGAATCTTCTTGGTTGAACATATGTGTTACAAGCTCTTTACTTCCACTAGCTTTCTTGTTTGGCATCATTAGACTTTGACGGATATCCATTTTTTTGGTCGCTTATTACAAGTCTTGTCATAGTGCTTTTTCAAATGAGTAGTTCCGTGACTAGGTGGAGCTTTGAGATGGGCTTTGCAATAATTAATGCCTTGTCTAAATCAGATTGAATCAACACATCTCTGACTTGCATTTGCCACAAGCCAAAGTTGATTTTCCATCAAATTTCTCCACATCAAATCTGACTTCATTCGAAACTCTGCTTCCTGACATTGTCTTCACAGGAAATTTCAAAATCTAGTTCACCTTGTACTCGGACCTTAGCTTTTATGTTACACACTCAACACTGGGTTACGCATCCAAATTTCAATAAGGAAACCGAAGTTTTTGAAATTAATGTCGATGGGTGCCTTTAAAGATACATGGAATTCGACAGTGTTTATCGTATAAGCTTTATGTGCTTCAACAACTCTTCCCACACCACCATAATCCAATAACTAAATATTACTATCCGAAATTGGCCCTGTCAACTCATAGCCATCAGCACTCACAATTCAAGTTTAATTCAGTTGTTCCTGAAGGCAACACGTAAATTCGGCTCCGTCAGCACTCATAACTATCACCACTCGCAATTCAAGTTTAATTCACAGCACTCATAACTATCACCACTCGCAATTCAAGTTTAATTCACATAGTACTGTAGTAAATCAAAACATGCACCCACGACCAGCGTATACATTGCAAGACTGTCCAAACAAGTTTTTTTATTTTATTTGGAATACTCAAGGACCATAATTTATTGAATGAAGGGACGACTGATGAAAACCACAAAAAATCAACAACAAGCATCTTGCAAGCGTGAATCACAATGCATGTAAAATCCAAAAATTACTTAACAGGGAGTGGAGTCGCGCAGTAGAATGGAGTCGGGCAGGCTACAGGGACTGGACTTTGGAGTCGCGTCGCGTCGCGCAGGGAATTGAGTCGCGGCAGGGAGTGGAGTCGCGGCAGTGGGCTGTGGCTTGAGAGGTGAGAGTATGACTGTATGCGCGGCTGAACCCTGAGGGACGAGAGTGGAGTCGCGGCAAACGTGGCTTGTGGGTGAGAGTTTGAGCGGCTGAGGCGTAGGCTGTGAGCCCTAATAGAGGCTGTGAATCTGTGAGGGTGAGGGACGAGAGAGTGAAGTATTTTTTTTAATGTAATTTATATGTTATCCGGGGCGGGTCCGGGTAGGTCCAGCCAATCCCAGGACCCGCCCCGCCTCATAAACCCGTTGACCGGGTCCAGACCCGCTCCGGGACCCGTTTGACCGGGTTTAGACCCGTCCCAAACGGGACGGGTTCAATACAGGTCCGGGTTTAGACCCGTCCCATTGCCATCCCTACTCCTCTTTCCTATGAGGTGTTCGAGGTAGCGGATAATTTTTCGAATTCATATAAAAAATACTTACATTAAAATTATTTAACACTCAAATTTTTAATATATATATAGCATTACGTGCCAAGAGATACTAATATTGATAAAGTCAATTTTTGATAAAGTGGGGGTCCACGAAGCAATGGAAATCGTTCAAATGTCTAAATTTGGGATTATTTATTAAAATATTATAAAAAATAAAAAAAAATTCACAAATACCGTAACAAAAAAAGGGTTTACGAAAATACAGTAACTCGCCACTTGAAGTGGCGGGTTCAACTTCAAAAAAGTTGAACCCGCCACTTCAAGTGGCGGGTTCAATGGTTATTAATTTTTTTTTTAAATTTCATTTTTAATTTTTTTTTTTATATTTGAATAATTTAAAAATAAAACAATGGATTGTGGTACATCTCTATATGCTGACAACATCGAATCACCGTAAGAATATGAGATATGAAATTGCTAGTAACTGTTCAAAAATTTGCAATTAAAATTAAAACCAGCATTTAAATTTATTATTTACTACATTATATATATATATAATGTATATATATAATCAAACAAGGCATTGACATAGTGATTATCATATCATATATTATCACTATATCAATGCCTTGTTTGATTATATATATACATTATATATATATATATATAATGTAGTAAATAATAAATTTAAGTGCTGGTTTTAATTTTAATGCAAATTTTTGAACAGTTACTAGCAATTTTATATCTCCTATTCTTACGGTGATTCGATGTTGTCAGCATATAGAGATGTACCACAATCCATTGTTTTATTTTTAAATTATTCAAATATTAAAAAAAAATTAGAAAACGAAATTAAAAAAAAAAAAAGTACTAACCATTGAACCCGCCACTTGAAGTGGCGGGTTCAACTTTTTTTTTAAAAATGTTGAACTTGCCACTTGAAGTGGCGGGCTCAACTTTTTTGAAGTCGAACCCGCCACTTCAAGTGGCGAGTTACTGTATTTTCGTAAACCTTTTTTTGTTACGGTATTTGTGAATTTTTTTTATTTTTTATAATATTTTGATAAATAATCCCTAAGTATGCTTGGAAAGCTATATTTTAGGTAGGATAATTAAAATATAGGGTAGCGAGAAGAGAACTTTAATGTTTTTCCAAATCTACCCTGGTAGAGTCAATAGGATTTTTTTTTTTTTTTTAACATAGAAACGTAGATTCAAATACAAGACGTATAGATTGTAATTACTACCGATACCAGATGTGAGGTAAATTTTATTATCCCTTAACATGAACAACATTACTTAAACTTTCAATAGTTTATTAAGTTTTTGTTCAAATTAAATGTAAGAAATTGGTGTCGAGGGGAACCTCGACAAAATTGGAGATGTCAATTTTCATCTTTAGGAAAAAAATTCCTTTATTTTCATTTGACCAGCCAATTTCCCTCTGTCGGCCTGAGCGATCTATTAATTTAGTTTAAAAATGAAATGATGAGGAATTTAGATATCAAAAATTTATTGGACAATATTATAGAACCTATAAATAAACAATAAAATTATAAAACTTTTATCACATGAAATAAATTAAGTTTTGACATAAAATATTGAAGTACTTTGAACGTCTGCACTAGCAAATTAGTATTTGACAATGTATATATATATATATATATATATATATATATATATATATACACTCCATCATAAATGTAGTTTTCTAGTCATAAATATGTTCACAAAATTCAAAGACAATTAATGAACCGAAAGCAAATTAAAAGCAAACTATTCTGAAATTGGGATGGGCTATCCAATTCAGTTGTCCAGATGCTTGGTTGGGCCTATAATTTTTCTAGCAGTTCATTTGTCGGTCCGATAACAATTGGGCTATGTTGTCCGGCATGAAAATTTTCATTAAAACTAAGAAATAAGTTGGGAGAGTCGTAGTAGCCCATTATTGAATAATATAATATAGATTTAATGTATACATGACTAATTAGTGGATTTGTAATTAATTTTTTTTTATATAAAGTGTATATTTACAAAAAAATAGTTATAAACTTAAATAGATGAAATTATTGAAAGAGTGTGTAAAATATTTGTCTCCATGCTATATTGCTACAATGATATTTCTTTTATTATTATGAACGTTTTGAAACTTTTGCAACATGTTATAAATATTTTACAAAATATAAATATAGATATTACATCATGCTGACGTCACACCGGTTGAACCAATGGTTTAACCGGTTGAACCGATCGAACTTGTAACCAGTAAAGGCACCGATTTTATGTCCGGTCCGATTTTGAAAACACTGGTGTAGGTGGTTACTCTTAGGGACGAATTTAACCTTTTGGTTGAGGCGGACAGCTGCCCCAATGGAACATCTATATTCGCCTCTGACTCTGGTGCTGTCCTTCAGGACATTTTGGCTATCTTCTATATGTGTAATTGTGATACCGGAGGGCAACAATAACTCATCCATTGTGGGTTAGATATGGCCTATCAAAATTATATTTAGTAAAGACATGGATATGAGATGTTTGATAAATAAATTTGACAAATTTTCTTTTTATTTTTTTATTTTTTGCAATTACGTTATCAACCTACCAAGTAACTGCCGTAAAAATAGTCTTTTGTTACTATGAAAGTAGATTTCATTCCTGCCAATGTATCCAAAAAAAAAATATGGTATCCCCTTGATGGTCTATAAATTTGTAGATTACTTATGACTTAAGTTATAATGTAAACTAGTATTCTCGTGCACACGCTGCATACTTATATAATCAATTTTTGTACAGTAAGTTTTTTTATTAAATTTGTTTTTTGGAGGTTAATCATATTCTGAGGGGATTTACGAATAGATATTGTAAGAGTGCAACTAGGGCTGCTTATCGGTTGGAACCGGTCCGGTCCGGAACCGGCCGGTTCCGGACCCGTTATGGGCGGAACCGGTCCGATCCGTTAAGGAACCGGATCGAACTGGTTCCGGTTCCAACCGGTTCCGGTTTGGTTCGGATCTTTATCGGATTTTCGTTTTTTTTTTAATGAGGCGTAAAGACGCCCCATTCAGGCGTAGCTACGCCTAAGCTACGGCTTTTGAGAATTTAAGTGGCGTAACTACGCCACTTTGGAGGCGTAATTACGCCTATCACGCGGGAAGCCAGATTTTGTGACACATCGACAGGCGTAACTACGCCACTTCGGAGGCGTAATTACGCCAATGGAATTTTGGTAATTTTGGAGACTTTCCGTATCTGATGCACACGGACTTTTAAAGGGTTTAGAAATTTAACAATTTTTATGGGTTATTTAAACATGTCTATGTGTTTAAATACTTCTAGCATCCATATGACTACCGTGCGCTTGCGGTAAAGGAATTTTCGCATCAGCATACAAATAATTGTAAAGACATGACAATTGAAAATCTAAATAAAAAAATATTACAATTTAGTACTTAGCAGTCTTCATAATTGATAAGTATTGTTTTGGCGTTCTCTTCTTCTTGCTCGTCATAATGATTTACGAATTCGTCAACCGTCCCATCTCTTCTATTTTTGCATTCTGCTTCAAACCAATCTTTAAGTAACGTGAGCATGCATAACGAATCAGCTGATAGACTACTTCTGTAGTCTCCAATAATACGGCCGCATGTTGAGAATGCCGATTCAGAAGCGACGCTTGAAGCTTGTACAGCATACACGTCTCTAGCCATTTTTGCTAAGATAGGGAATTGTGCTGCATTGGACTTCCACCATTGTAAGACGTCGAAGTTGTCTTCGGTTAGAAATTGATAATTCAGATAAATTTGCAACTCAGTCGACGTGCTAGTAGAAGGTCCTTTTCCCTTAAGTTTTTTCCTGCCCAGCATTCTAAGCAAATTGATGCCCCCACCTTTAGATTGAGCTTGGGGTTGTTCTTCAACAGGCCTTTGTTGCGATGATTCGCTTGCCTGTTGATTATAATACAATTGAAACATATTTTGGAGAGATTGCATTGTAGACGTCTTTTGATCGTCAACAACCTTCCCCAAAAATTTAGCATAATATTCAAAAAATATCTCAAATGAAGTTAAACATTGACTAGGATCTAGCAATGTTGCGATGCAGTGCACGGGTGAGATTTGTTCCCAATACTTTATAAAGTTAGTTTCCATTGCACTAACAAAAGCATGCAAGTCATAGTCATCTCTAAATTCTATAAATTTATCAAACATGTTAAATACTAAAGGAAGAAAATAAACGGAAGTTGGATAAGTAACACCAGAGAAACGTTCCGTCGCTTCTTTGAAAGTACCTAACAATGATACACAATTTTCAACAAATTCCCAATCCTCATTAGTCAAATAAATACTTTCATCGCTATCAGGCATTTGATATGAATTATAAAATTGAGTTAAAATATCTTTGTAAGGTAACATAGCATTCAACAAATTGTACAACGAATTCCACCTAGTTTCTATTGGTGATGGAAAAAGAAGATGCTTTAAACCATTAGATAAACATAATTGTTTCCAATCACGCTTAACACGGCTCGTGCGTAACCATTTAGCGCAGTATTTCATTTGGTCAATACATGCTGAGTGATTGTCCTCATAACCAACTTTAACAGCCAAATTAATCACATGACATGCACATCTAACATGAAAAAAAATACCATCAAGCATTGGTTTAAGATAGGTCTTTAAATCACGCATCGCAGCATTGTTATTCGCAGCATTGTCTAATGTGATTGAAAATACCTTATCCTGAATTCCATAATGTCTACAAGTGTTGAATACATATTTAGCAATTACATAACCAGTATGTGCACAATCTAACTCATCTAAAGACAAAATCCTTTTTTGCATACACCAATTATCATCAATCCAATGACAAGTGACAACAAGATATGAATCAGAATTTACATTTGTCCAAATATCAGTTGTTAAACTAACCCTACAAGGCAAACTAGAAAGATGTTGAAACAATGTATTTCTATATTCAACAAATACGTCCATACAATTTCTTTTTAGTGTGTGCCTGGATATATGTTTAAACATGGGTTGTATAGACGAAGCAAATTCAATAAAACCAGCACGTTCAGCTTGTATAAAAGGTAGTTCACATCTGATCACATATCTAACAAGTGACCTACGATTAATTTCAGCAGTTAAAATAAAATTCGTGCCAGTAAGAACATTAATTTGTGCTTGTGTTGGTTCTCGACTTAATGGTTGTAATGTTGTCTCATCAAAATTATGTTTTTTTACTAAGTGTTTTTTAAATGTTCCGGTGCCTCCACTGGAACCACCAGCTTTATATGAATATTGCATTTTACATAATTTACATATTACAACAGATTCATTAGTACCTTCTTTTTGACCGAGTTCAAAGTGATCTCATATCTTACTTCTTTTGGCACGAGTAGGTAGTCTACTTGCTGCTGTAGTGGCTCCGGATGACTCCACATGTTGTCTTTCTTGGGCTTGGGCAGCAACAGGTTCGGCAGGTTGTTGGGGTTGTTGTGGTTCGACATTCATAGAAGAACCACCAACATCGAGGTCAGCAAAAAAATCATAACTTTCATTTAACTCAGGAATTGGCACAGGCAAATTCATTGCAGAAGATGAACTCAGTGATAGACGACCCGGAACGAGACCCCGACTACGACCCCGGCTACGACCAGCACCACTGCTAGATGAAGATGCCATTATGATATAAGACTATAAGTAAATTGTAAATAGCACAATTGAGAGAAAAATATGAGAGTGGAGTAATTTTCGTTACAAGAATTGTTATGAAACAATACACAACACAACATCCCCTATTTATAGTTTTTTTTTTTTTATTAAAATTTTTTTTTTAAAAAAAATAAAAAGTTAACGTTGGCAACGGCTAAGAGCCGTTGCCAACGTTAACATTTGTTAACGTTGAAGGCAACGTTAACAATGTTAACGTTGCCTTCTTCTTCTTTTTTTTTTTTTTATTAAAATCTACGGTTCCGGTTTCGGAACCGGAACCAAACCGGTAGGACTTCGGGACCGCCCCGGACCGGTTTCTAACCGGTTCCGGGGCGAACCGGAACCGTTAAGTCCGGTTCCGGTTTCGGACCGGACTTAACGGTCCGAATCCGGACCGGATCCGATTTGACTCGGCCCGATAAGCACCCCTAAGTGCAACTGTCAATATTGGAAGAGGTATTATGACAAATAGACTTTGGTCTCAAGTTGCGTGTATTATTTGTCAATCTAAGAGTCATACACATTATAATAGCTATATATACAAATAAGTTTTTTTAAAAACTTTTGAAATTATAATAGTTATATATACATATAAGTTTTTGTAAAATTTTTGAAATGAAAAAAAAATTAAGGTTTAAGAAATTATATAATATATTTTTTCCATTTAAACAAGAAAAACTTCACCCACTGGTTGCAAATACTGCAATACCTCCCAAATGACAAAATAATTAAATCCCTCCAAAGCAAGCATGAAAAAGCCCGAAAAGGGCAAAAAAGAAAATGTAATAATCACCTAGCGCATCACAAATTTCGTGCTTCGGTTACTACTTACTACAACCTGCTAAGTTCCAACTCTATCCTCACGATACAACAATATAACACCTCTGCCAATTGCCAAATAAACATACTTGAAAGGTTACAAAGGTTGTTTTAGTAATTTAAAACAAGCAACCACTCCTTCAGTAAAATTGATACGGACACTTTTTATGGATCTCAACTTTATCATCATATAATAAAAATTTTAGACCAAAAAAACTTTTAGGGGTAAAAATAAAATTAAAAGAATGTAAAATATAATTTTTAAGGGGCAAACTACAATTTTAAGAGTAAAATTTCAATTTAAAAAAAAAAGAATTTTTTTAAGGTAAAAAAATAAAAAATTTAAGGAGGAGACACTTGCCTCCCTTGCCTATACCTCCCTCCGCCCATGGTTTCAGGTTTAAGATTATTGTTTGTTTATGTGTTCAACATATTTTATGTAAATGTTTAATAATATCTAAATCCTCCATTCTGAATTTTATTAAACAATTGTTATCTCGAAAGTTCTAAATTAGTACGAACATCCGATGCTAGATATCTCACGCGCAGACTTGTTGAAATAGTTCAACACATTGATGTACATCGAATAGAATATAATTGTTTTTTAGAGGGAATGTAATTGCTTTTTTAATCAAGTCGATAGGGCTCGCCTTTACAATATCATCCATCCATGTTAAGCCTCACAAAATTCACTTCTCGATCTTGAACTGTTGGAGTTGGGCTTCATAGTCCCACGTCGGGTGGGAGAACCAAATTGGTCAAACTCTTGTAATATAAAATGAGGCTCGATGCTTCAGTTTTAAGTGCAATCAATAACTTGTCTAGCAACTTTTGGCTTTAGATAAATTTCTCTCTTGTTTTAGAATCTTGTAAAATTCTTAGTATGCTGTTGTTCCGGCTTTGACCGAGCTTACACATTAGAAAGAAATTATTAGGTTCTTTCTTGTAAGGGGAGGGGTGTGAGTCATAAAGTGTGGCTAGTAGAAAAGTTTTGTGGGTGTGTTTGGGGTGAGAAGAGAAATTGTGTGGTTGTAATAATTTTTCATATAGTGTATTTTCTTCTCTGATCCTGGTGGTTTTTCTCCTGATTTAGGAGTTTTCCACGTTAAATCCTTTTGTCGTTATTATTTCACATTTTTGCTTTCTTTTCCCATAAAAGATGCAGATCCTGATGGATGAATTTGGAGGGTCAAATTCCCAACAAATGGTATCAGAGTATAGATCCTTTTGCGGCGGTGGAGCTTTGGTGTGGTATGCGAATACGTATCGACTAAGCAGATTCTGTCTAGAAAATCGGTATTTAAGTAGGACCAGTATGACCCCACCAATTTTTCTGGTAATCTTGAAATTCTGTCTAGGAAAGATCGAGATTATCTCTTTCCTGTGAGCTTACTTAGTGTGTACTATTAAGGTCTACTGTAAATTCATCAAACTATCACAAGACAATGTCAGGAAGCAGAGTTTCGAATGAAGTCAGATTTGATGTGGAGAAATTTGATGGAAAATCAACTTTGGCTTGTGGCAAATGCAAGTCAGGGATGTGTTGATTCAATCTGATTTAGACAAGGCATTAAAGGATCAAAATTCTTTAGTATGCTTTGTGACTGAGCTTTCACATCAAAAAAGATTTTATTAGGCGTCTTTCTTATAAGGGGAGGAGTGTGATTTATAAAGTGTGGCTAGTAAGAAAGTTTTATGGGTGTGTTTGGTGTGAGAAGAGAAATTACGTGGTTGTAATAATTTTTATATATTGTATTTTCTTCTTTGGTCCTAGTGGTTTTTCTTCTGATTTGTGAGTTTTCTACGTTAAATCCTTGTGTCGTTATTATTTCTCATTTTGCTTTCTTTTTTCATAAATGGTGAAGATTTTTTGGGGGTGAATTTGAAAGTTCAAATTCCCAACAATATCGTACGAGTAACCCATCATTAAAATTTTAAAAAGAGAATTAAAGGCAAGTATTTTTATTTTACTTTGTATAATATACACATTTTCATGTAAATATTTAACCTAAAAAACCTTACCACAAATTAGGGGTGAATACAATTTCTGTTAATCAAATTAATTTGGAATTTTGGTTTGGTTAACTCGAAATTGCTATTTTGTTTTTTAAAAAGTTCGGTTAAATTTCGATTTTCATTTTAGAAAATATGGATTAACAAAATTTTTAAGTTTTTTAAATTATTTAAAAAAGGGAATTTTTGAAAAATCAATTTATCTCATTCTTTTTTTTTATTTTTAAAATGTTTAAAATCAAACTATCTTATTTTATAAAAAAATTATTATATTTTGAAAAAATATTGATTTATTCGATGACGTTATCGACTAATTCGACATATGAAAATTCGGTTTTATATATATATATATATATATATATATATATATATATATATATATATATATATATTTGTTGCTCTAACTAAACTACTTTCTCTTAAAACTGATTACACGATCTCCTAAATATAATGATTGCAGTAACATTCATAAGTTTACATCCTTAATTTATTACGTGGAGTATAAATAACATAGTAAAAAGTACTGGCACTTTTAATTTAACTGCCATGAAGAACAAAATTATTTAAAAAAAGAAAAAAAGAAAGCTTTATACAAAATCCCCCATTTTCTCCCCAAACTCCCTGGCTATACAGAGAGAGAGAAAGGGAGAGAGAATCTGAATCCTATATTTTGTACTAATCGATGTGGTTAATGCTGCACATCCTCAATTGTTGAATCTGAATTCAGCACTCGCCGTGAAGAAGCCGATGCACTGATCTTATTCCGACGCACCCTCCAATCCCAAAA
This sequence comes from Haberlea rhodopensis, assembly GCA_907163345.1. Taxonomy (NCBI): domain Eukaryota; kingdom Viridiplantae; phylum Streptophyta; class Magnoliopsida; order Lamiales; family Gesneriaceae; genus Haberlea; species Haberlea rhodopensis. The sequence goes on along the minus strand of CAJQUN010000471.1, from coordinate 360,894 downwards.
CCTAAGCCCGAGCCGATCGAGTTTTGTAATTGTATTGTTGTTTATGAAATTCGATGAAGTGAAATAGGGCGGCGGAAAACTAGTTGTTTTAGTCATATTTATTGCTTTTGTTATTTGATTAATCGATTCCAGAGAAGAATGAACGGTGGTGATGGTGGAGAGGCAGCGGCAGCTACGGCGGGTCCACCAGCGCCGCTGGAATGGAAATTCTCTCAGGTATTTGGGGAGAGGACGGTTGGCGAGGAAGTGCAAGAAGGTAAAATTGAATTGATGAGTGTGATAATCGATGCTATGGTTCGGATTTTGTTGTAGATTTTTGGGTTCCATTAATTTGATATTTTTTGGATTGTTGGTAGTGGAAATAAATTAATTTAGTGGAAATTAACTGCAAATTGAATGAGTTTCGGTGGGGAGTTTCAGCGAGTGATCTGCATGTTACTGCTTTTAATCAGTTGTTTTAGTGAAGATGATGTGGTGAACTTAATTATTTTAATGCTAGTTTGATTCTGGAGATTTTTACTGCATGAACTTAATTACGTGTGTGAAGAATGTTCATCAGTTGGGCGTTGGATCTTTTAAGTGTTGCTACTCTAGTTCGTGTTGATCTTGTCTTTTATGGCTTGAACTGCAAGCATCGGCTCTATATTGAGGCAAAGCAAGAGTTGACATGTTTAACTCTGTGGTTTAAATATGCGTTGCCTGTTCTTTACTCAGTAGTGGGCTGTTAATGTTGTTTATCCCAAAAGTTTAACTAATGGCAAGGACCGTTGCTCAATTATAAAAAAAATTATTTCCGCAAATTGGGATGGAGCCGTCTGCTCATTCTTTTTGCCTTTTTGGGTCATAAGAATTTGATAATAGTGAAATGTGTCATGAGATGATACCAGGCTTCCATAATGCCACAATATGTCGGTTTCAATGAGATAGGACTTTACTAATGTTTTCCCGTGTGCATGGCTGTATTCAAACGTGTCATATCGTGGTTCATCTAAGTGGGTAAAAAAGGCATAACAAATGTTGAATTTTTTCCTTTTCCAAATAAAATTGAAGGTTGCCACATTTTGTCGCTTATTACATTTATTAAATGTCAAGTAACTATTTTCAGCCACGGTTTCTTTTCTTACATTATCAATGTGATATGTACACCATTGAAGAATTCAAATTATCATACTTTTGATTATTATGCTGCTGTGCTGGTTATTCTAAAATACTGACTCATACGAATGTTGATAAATTAGTTCATCTTAGGCCATGTAGTAAATCCAGTCTATAACGAATGTGGAGAATTGGTAAATCTCTAATGATATATTAGATTTGGCATGGTTATTGAGAGACGGAATAGATAAGCCAATTTGGTCTGTCCCGTGGAATGTATACTTGTGGGGCATGATAATGATGATGATATGCAGATGGAAGCCTTTTTCAAAGACTAGTAGCTTCTCACATGTATTGAGTAGCTTTGGAAATGCTCTTGTTTCTAATTTGAACTTGACGTTAATTGTCCATGAATGAAATAGTAAATTATGGAATGATTGATTGCTGAACTTAATGTGTCATTATATTTTACTCTTCAATTCTACGCAGATAACAAAATATGATAGTACCCTTGTGCATATTTGGTTTTGTATAATTTTTTATTGTAAATGTTCCACATTTTAACTTGTGTATCTAATGAAATGTTTTACTGTTGATTATTCCTTCTTTATACAGTTGATATAATATCCGCAATTGAGTTTGACAAAACTGGCAACCACCTTGCTACTGGTGACCGTGGTGGAAGGGTGGTTTTATTTGAACGGACAGATGTGAAAGAGGTCATGTTCCACATGTCAAAGGATTTTATTCTGTTGGTGACGAGGTGTCTTGGTCAGTCGTTTTTAAAATATGTTTCCTTTTGCAAATGTATTTTGCAGAATGGTAGAAATCGAAAAGATTTAGAGAAGATGGACCATCCAATAAGTCGACATCCAGAGTTTCGTTACAAGACTGAATTTCAGAGCCATGAACCAGAGGTCTATATCAAAAATTTCTTTTTCCACTGTTACTCATATACCATACTCACGAGATTCCAATATAACATATTTTAAGTATGTGGCATTAGTTTTAGCTATGATTGAGTTGTGATGCATTTGCATGCACATTTCTTCAGTTTGATTATCTCAAGAGTTTGGAAATCGAGGAGAAAATCAATAAGATACGCTGGTGCCAGACAACTAATGGCGCCGTCTTTCTTTTGTCCACTAATGACAAAACCATAAAGTTTTGGAAGGTGAGAGTTAGAATTCCCCTTTTTCTCTGTTAATTTTGTAGGGAAATAAAGAGAAGTATTCAATTAAATTGTTTTTAGCTATCTTTATTTACAGCTTTAATTTAGACTTCAGCCACATGTGGATCTTAAATAAGTATTGTATTTGTCCTGAACATATGATGCTCTTATTTCTTAATGTGTGTGTGTGTGTTTGTATATATATATATTTCCGCGCATGTTTGTGTTTGTTTATGTGTCTGGTGTTTTGTTTTTAATGTATCCACCAAGGCAGTGTCTTAGCTCTTTTGTGATCATTAGTTGGATTTCTTCCTAGTGTACCTGGAGTCGGGACTGAAATTATTATTTACAAATCTAATAAATCTAATTATGCATGTTATACTACGAAAATAACGATCCTTTGATTTTTTTTTTTTCAGTTTTGTTACTCACTTTATTCCCTCTATATATTTCTGAATTAACCCTTCATCTATATTATTTTTGACGATTCAAATGTTTCTGTTTGGTTTTGAACAGGTCCAAGAAAAGAAAGTTAAAAAAATTTCTGAATTTAGTGTTGATCCTTCTAAAGCTTTTATTGCTGCAAGTTCTAGTGTTTCTTCTAGTCCTAAGCAGTATCTTTGTAATGGGAGCTATTCAGATCGATCTTACAACTCTTCAAGCAATGATGAACTGTCCTTTCCTCCTCACGGCATCAATTCACTGAGATTGCCTGTGGTAGTTGTACTTAACTGAGCTAAAGTTCTGCTCACGGAATCCAGGATTTCTGCACACATGTTTCATGTTTTGGCCATGTATTTCAATTTATTTTGTTACCCATTCACTGATAATGATTGATTGTGTCATTTTTAGATTACAAGCGGTGAGACCAGTCTTGTTGCAAGATGTAGGAGAGTTTATGCTCATGCTCATGACTACCATATCAATTCTATCTCAAATAACAGGTGAGAACCTGTGGTTTTACGTGGGGATGTGAATTCTTAATATATGGTTGCCGTATGGGGAAGAAATATTGAGAAAAGGACCGACTCTTGCAGAATATTAAACAATGATGAACTCTGTTGCCATATTTTCCTATAAAAATATATTCCATTGACCCTTTAATTGTTGGATTTATTCTGTGGAAGATAAAAATAACAGAGATTCATGATTTCACGGGGTACCTAAAAGTTGTAGCTCACTCGTCTGTTCTAGCATTTATTAATTAATGAATATCTTAGAAGCTCTTAATTTGGGTAAATACCTTTTGATTAAAATGAGTTGTTGGAAACCTTTTATTCACCTAGCTATACCGTATGAAGCTTTGTCTTTTTATGCTTGAATGCATAGTATGTCTCAAAACTACCACAAGGACTGTATGCTTCCAAAACATCACCTACTAAATTTCATGTATTCCATGGCCACCCTTTTCAATGACTTGAGTTCGAAGATTCTGATTATTTTTTGTTGCAATGCTCCAGTGATTGTGAAACGTTTATATCAGCTGATGATCTGAGAATAAATCTCTGGAACTTGGAAATAAGCAGTCAAAGCTTCAATATTGTTGATGTGAAGCCAGCAAATATGGAGGACCTAACTGGTGAACTGTTTGTTTATATTTTTCAATAAAATTTTGTTCGTTACTTCACTTATTCATCAGGGTTGCTCCGAATCTCAATCAGTTCTGTGAAATTACAAGATGTTATTTTTATATCCTTTCGAATTCTGAACGTGATATGTCATTCCTTGTGAAAACAACTAAACTGCTTTAACTATTGGAAAATATTTTTACCTTCTTAATTTATGAATGAACAAACAAGAATAATGTGACAAAGTAAACAGGTCAAATCACCATAACGCCAATGTTGAACTAGTTGTATTGCCTGATGTTTGCCTTATTGCAGAGGTGATAACATCGGCAGAGTTCCATCCCACTCATTGTAATATGTTAGCATATAGTAGCTCAAAAGGATCCATTCGTCTTATTGATATGCGGCAATCAGCTTTGTGTGATTCACATTCTAAACTGTAAGTTAATTGGTTTATACTCCTAAGTGCTTTTTGCGTGAGAAATTAAAATTAGATAATCCTTCCAGAATGGAAATTCAATTTGTTTTTCTGTTTTCTTTCTTTCTTTTGCCTCAACAACTGTTCTTCACTTTGATTTACCTTTCGGACAAATGCTCATAATTAATTAGATATTAACAATCTTTTGGGAAACAGATTTGAGGAGCAGGAAGCGCCTGGCGCGAGATCCTTTTTCACTGAGATAATTGCTTCAATATCTGATATTAAGTTTGCCAAGGATGGAAGACATATTCTGAGTCGTGATTACATGACCCTAAAGGTTCTATCCTGTGATTTTTTTCTGCACCTCGACAAGAATGTTGTTATTAGTTTGCCAATTGGTCAAAAAGTTCGATGTTTCTTATTTTGTCTTGAATACTTTACTTCTGGTTTGGTTCAACTGAATCACATTCGATGTATATAGGCATCATGTGGCTAGTGAAACATGCACTCTGAAGAAATGTACTATTTCTCTGACTTTAATGTTCTGGTGTTAGAAAATGAGTAGTTATGATTTAATAGCACTGGATTAGAGGGAGTGTTTGAAAGTGGCTATTTCATTTTGGTGCACCAAAAATTTAATTAGCATAAACTCCACCATGAGTATGACCTCGAAATTGGGGAATAATCTGTCATTATCTTCTAGTCGTTTGTTTCATGCTGTTGAAAAAGATCCATGGTTGCAGTTTTCTTTGGATCAGGATTGTACAACATATTCAAATGTCTGTAACAGCTCCAGTTTTGATAATTGCTGAGTGTTCATGTTATTTGCTTTCAGCTGTGGGATGTTAATATGGATTCTGGTCCAGTAGCAACCTTCCAGGTTCATGAATATTTAAGACCCAAGGTAAACCGAACTCCTAGCCAATTTACCCCGGACACTTTTTTTTTATAATCGTTGCTGAGCTGATTAAATGTTATTTTCGTAACTTCCAGCTATGTGACTTGTATGAAAATGATTCTATTTTCGATAAATTTGAATGTTGCCTCAGTGGTGATGGTCTTCGGGTGTCAACTGGTTCTTACAGGTATATGCTCAAGTTTCTGTTCGGTATAGTAAGTATTACTATTGCTTGCTTCTTTGTCTATCTAACAAAATTATTGTCTTGATTTCAGCAACCTGTTCCGTGTGTTTGGTTGTGGTGCGGGCAGCACCGAAGCAACTACTTTAGAAGCAAGCAAAAACCCAATGAGGTACTTCTACCAATCTAGATTTGTCAATTCGGTTAAACTTAAATTTGTGTCATAGTCATACAATCTTGCTTCTTATTAGCATAACACAAACCACTTCATTGCACTTTCAGAAGGCAGATTCAGACCCCTTCAAGACCTGCTAGATCCCTGAGCAATAGCATTACTCGAGTTGTGAGACGAGGTATTTCCCTTCCATCCTCTTGTCTTAATTTTTCTCAGTGAAATTTGAAGCACGATCTCGAGTTATAAATTGCAGGCTCAGAAAGTCCTGGAGTTGACTCCAATGGAAATTCATTCGATTTCACTACAAAGCTGCTTCACCTTGCATGGCACCCATTCGAAAACTCAATCGCCTGTGCTGCTGCGAATAGCTTGTATATGTATTACGCATAAAACCTCCATTTTCGGAAAATCGCACAACATTTGGGTCCCCATTCAAGACAGCTTCGTTCAGCAAATCGAGTCTTACCTGCCCATAACTGTACATGAACATCCAGTTCTGTAGCACACGGACCTCAACTAGCTTTGTGAGGAATCATTTTCTTTGTACCTGGAAGCGACCCTCCATCCGTTTGCATCCTTTCCGCTTCGACCTCTATCTTTCCTATATTATTTTTTTTTGACGTCTTTCCTTGTTCTATTCTGTTCTTTCTACATCAGGGTTGAAGTTGGGAAACAACGGATCATAATTCTCCTACAATCAAAACTAAATGCAGTCTTGTATTGTCCCTAGTTTTAGTTTTTTTTTAAAGATAGAAACTGTAGCCTTTTTTTATTTTTTATTTTTCACTTCATGCCAAAAAGCTATTGCTAACTTTGAGAGGTCTAGTAGTTCATGACCTTTAAACAGTAATGTAATGCTTTTGCTTTTCTTTTATAAAGTATGATCTTGCTTCTTCCATTTCTTGTTCTTTTTAAAATTCTCATTAGATATTTCGTTTTTAGAATATGTAACTTCGGGTTCCATTAATTTGTACAAAATTATTTTTCTGTAGCCTTTGCAGTTTTAGCTGTGAGATCACTTCGTCGAGGTTAAGATTTGTGGGCTCGAAAATATTAACATCTTGATACTTTTTTTGTTGAAAATTATTTCTTATGATAAATATTTTGCATGAAAACTAAGTTATTTTTTATATTGTTTGCTTCATGTAGTACGAAAGGTTCAGTATATGATGCTACACCATTTTCCTTCAGTATATGTTACTTTTGGCAGGCTCTATGCTATACAGATCTCCCGATGTAGGGCCTTGTTTTGGGGTGGACAGGTGAGATCAACTTGTCTAACAGCGACTCGGTGTGGACCCCACCCCTGCCCCAAAACAAACAAAATGAATTTACCATGGTTAATCAATCCATGGTTGACATACCGTTGTCTTTGTTTTGGTGTAGGGATGGGGTCCACACTGGGTGTAGGTAAGAATTTCTTATAGGTTTAACAAGGGGATTATTTTTTTCTGTGCAGCATAGTCATTCCCTTCAATTTATAAGCATGATATGCTAGTTTTTTTTTAATTATTCTACCAACACAACAGTCATTGAAACATATATATCTTTTACGAGTCTCAGATGATATAAACAAATTGCTTGTTACGCTTGTTAAATTTAAACCATATATTCATTAAACAATGGGAGTTGGGCCGGTATATATTTTCAAGGTACGAACTAAATGCAAAATAGACCGATCTGGTGATATGTTCAAATCAAATTTGAACAATTAATTAACAATTAGGGCATTGCCTTATGTAGTAAGAATTCACCCCTCCTACACCTCGGATATCAATAACAAATATTATTTTCTAGAGAAATATTTTATATTATATATGCGCACAATGAACTGAGAGTGACTGCAGTGAGAGCGTAATACAGACAAATTTGGTAGATTTGCATGACCAATTGTCTAAATTATAAACTGGCCTTATAAACTGTGATAAATAAATAATATTGTCCTTATCAGTTGTGATAATTACAATATTGTCTCAATTATGATATATCAATTGACTTAACTTAAACAAAATTATTTATTCACAAAAACAAAACTATAATTATCGATTTTTTTAAATATAAATTGACTTAATTAAAAAAATGTTATTCACAGAAATTGACTGTACCAAACATGCAATGTATGCACCGAGACTCCAATACTAGTATGAATGAGAAAAGATCCCTTGCTCTTCTCTGACTCTTTGGGTGGTGTGTGTATGTTCCATAATTGTATGTATGTATGGTTTGTGATCTCTGACTATCTATCACAAGGAGTTATTATGCTTTGGGTAGCAACCAACAAACCCTATATAACTGGGTTTTGTAATAAAATATTTGAAAATAATAATTAATTTAACAAATTAACCTGTGTGGAGTCAAATTATAAAAATGACTGAAAACGTCATTGCAGATGGCGCCTTCAAATGAAGGCGCCATCTAAAGTGGCATCTTCAATTCTCGGCATCTGAAATACAGAAGCAAAAACGAGGGAAACAAAGCGTTGCATTGTAAAGGAGCGAAATCGAGCGTATCGTGGTTCTTCATCTGCTGATACAACCTTCAAATATTTTCATGTAAGAATTATGTTTATGTTTTAAATTTTTTAGTAACTTAATTTATTAATTATTTGTTATATTGTTATTTTTTGAAGGCATGTCGATTCAAATTTTATTATATTGGGGAGGTAATATATTACAAGAGTCAGATTACGTTAGATGTGATCGTGGTCCGTTAAGAGGCACAACAATATCCCGCACAATTAATTTTATGCAGCTGTTGAGAGACATATATAACACTGGCATCGACCACAACCAGTTCTTTCTGAAAATATATGCAAAACACATGTTCAGAGATTTTCCGGGATACGACAGACAATTTTGGCCATAGATAATGATTATAATTTAGCATGGATATTAGATTCAGAAAAAAGGTCATAGTTGCTTGAAAATTTATATAGAAGCAGAACCACAAACACTGATTATATTCTAGAAAATGTAGATTTTTTTCTTGTAGTTGCAGAAGCGATGACTACCACTTGTACAGAAACAGATTATGATCCCATAGCTGCTGATATTATTGCTCCTGAGCCATGAATAGAAAGTTTTACTGAATTTGGAGATGATATTCACTCTGAACCAGAGGGGATTCCATATGAGGATAATGCCGATGACGATGAGGTTGATATTTGTGTCATGTCTGAAACAATTGCATGTCTGAAACAATTGCAGATCAAGAGGCAGAGATACCTATCACACAAGAAGTGTCAGTTACTGTACCAGCCACAACCACGACAAATACTCGTGTCCTCTATCCAACAATTATATTCTTCTCAATGTCATATCCCGAAGTATTTGGAGACTCGATAGACATTCCAACAGGTAGATGGAGGAGTTATTACGACAACGCCAAATGGGGACCTCCATTTGGATATGGTCTTCAAAAATAAAGGGCATTTGCAGGCCGTTGTAAAGGATTACAGTGTACGTGTTGCAAAACGTGAGTACCACATCGTGAAGATTACAAAAAATATTGTGGAAAGTGGTGTGCAAACACGATACATAAGATATACCTTGTAGATGGTACCTGCGCGCTTCAATAAATAAAAAAGTTGGAATAATCAAAATAAACAAGTTTGGGGGTTCTCACGCTTGCTTTTTGAGTGAACAATCGATCACTCATTCAAATTGGGACAAAAATAGGCGTGATCCATCTTATGAAATAAAGTACGTAATTCAGACAGCTAAAGATAAATATGGGTTCGAGATCTCCAATGCAAAAGGATGGTGTATGGAACATGGGAGAGCTCCGTGAATAAGTTGTCTTACTATATGGGAGCCTTGCAAAAATGGAATCATGACACAGTCATTGAGTGGGTTCACCTTGACAATGCCAAATCAAGAGAGAAGACTTTGAATTACTTGTTATGTGCCTTCCATCCATGTGTAGAAGGATTTCAACATTGCCGCCGGGTAATAAGTGTTGATGGAATACATATGTATACAAAATATCAACATAAGATGTTGATTGACGTGGCAATGGATGCAAATAATTAAGTCTTACATTTGGCATTTGCAATTCTTGATCAAGAAAACTTTGTGTCGTGGAGATGGGTTTTTTTGGAGATGATTAGCAAGCATATTGTGAGAGGATGTGATGTGTATGTTTGATTTCAGACCGTCATCCGGGCCTCATTGCAGCAGCCGATTGTATTCCTGACTTCAAGTCCCCGCATGGAGTGCATCGATTTGTTTGCAACACGTTTGTTCAAACTTTAATAGTTGCTTCAAAAATGTTCATTTGAAAGACTTATGTTGGAGTGCTGGGTCAGAAAATCAACTAAGAAAGTTTGATTGCACAATGGAACAGATAAAAGTTATTGAACCAATGACGTTTGATTACTTGAGTCGTATTAATAAGTCCCAATGGTCTCTTGCTCATGATGGTGGATGGTGTTGTGGTATCATGACTACAAATATGTCTGAGTGCATAAATAGTGTTATTGTGATATCCCCGAAATAATTATATGCAATTTGGGCATTAATTATGTTTATGTGATTTTTATGGTGATAATTAAAATATGTGCCTGAGTTAATTATCATGTTGAAATGCTTAGTCACATGGTAGGCGTGACCGAGAATGCATTTCGGGTTGTATATTGTGCATATTGGGAGAATTGGGTGTTGGCATGATTAATTGTGATGGTTGGCAATTAATTGGATAGCATGAATTAATTGAGGCTTTGAGGTGCATGTTAGTACTATGATTGAAAAATACCATGTTGGGGTATTTTGGACATCATATTAATTGTTGGGGTACAATTTTATTTGTCATATATTAACAATTACCCCACCCTCACCCATCACTTTACCATTCACTCCTTAAATCCCCAAACACTCCTTCCAACCCTAACCCACCTTCATTTTCGTTTTTGGCTCCAAGGGGAAAAGGAAACCTTTGCAAAATCTCATTTGGTGTGATTTTTGGTAAGATTTGGAGTCTAGGAAGGGTATATAACCTTCCTTGTTGTTTTTGCAAAGATTTGTTTTGATTTGAGTTTGATATTTGGGTTTTGAAATGGGTTTGTTGGGGGTTGGTATTATTTTGGTTGGATGTTGAATTTATGAGTATATAAGGATGTTTATTGAAGGTTTTTAGTGGTTTTATATTGTTGATGTGTTAATGTTTGAGTTTGTTTGATTTGGGGAAGAAGAAGGATGAATAGTGCCCGAAAATCGGGTGTACAGGACTCGGCGATCGATCGGGACTTTCTCCCGATCGATCGCGAGCTGCAGGGGAGAAGGCAGTAGCCTTCAGCGATCGATCGCGAGTTTGGCGCGATCGATCGGCGAGGTCGCGATCGATCGTCGCAAACTCGGCGATCGATCGCGAATTGGAAAATTTTGTTGGACGAGGCAGTGTGATCTCGCGATCGATCGGGGCTTTATGGCGATCGATCGCGAGACACCAAAATGGGTGTTTTTGATTATTTTTGTGGGATTTTTGGTATTGGACTATTATTGGGTTCTAATATTGATTTGTGTGAATGTGTAAAACCATCCCAGGTGGCGACACAGCCAAGGAAGTGAAGTCCTACCACATCCTACTTTTGGAAAGGTACGTAGAAGACGTACGGGCACCCAACGGTACATGTATCTAATATACTCATTGTTTATGCATCGTGGATGCGAGTATATATGGAATTATGCATTGTGGATGCAAATACATGTTGAATTATGCATGATGATTATATATGCATATGATGGTTATTGGTGCACATCCCATGAGTCATGGTCATCCCTTGATGATTTTAATGCTTGCCTCTATTTGATATGGTGCCGCTAAATGTGAAGCGAGGGGTGGGAGCGCCGCATGTCACATTTAAGCGTGGTTGTCATATAAGGCGAGGAAAGAATATTTGCCGCTCAATGTGAAGCGAGGGGTGGGAGCGTCGCATGTCCATTGAAGCGAGGTTATTCTATGCCGCCTATATGAAAAGCGAGGGGCATTAAAATACATTGTGATGAACAGACTAGGGATTGGTGATTGGTAATTGGTGATAGTGGAAATGGTATTATGTCATGACATGTGTGGACCATTAAATAATCTATTTGATTATACTCATGAGTTATGGTACAGGGACAACCAAACAGGAAGCGTTTAAAATGCATGGGAAAAACAGGAAGTGTTTAATACGGTTTATGCATTTACGCCTTACATTCATATTGTGTTGTATATGAATTATTATATGCTCATGTTTGGGGGTTGTCCTTGTAGGTACATTTTGGCATGATAAAGGGGGCTAAGGCGGGTTGAGGCAGTGAGCTTGTGAAGAACACTTTTGGGAATTGAAGGACGGGATTACTTTTGTATAGTGTCTACTCTAGGAGTAGTGTAAAGCTATAGTTGATAACATTCATTTTGATTGAGAATGTAATTAATCCATTGATAGTCCTCAACTTGGCATGTAATTCTTAAAGCTCATAGTCTCAACACGATCATTTTACTCTGATGATTTATGTTAGCCTAATTATGCCTTTAATCCGCACTTAAGGAACTAGGGTCCTTACATTAGTGGTATCAGAGCAGTGGTTAGAAAACCCGGGAACGAGTGAAGGGTAGCCTTAGCATGATTGGCTAGGTGCTTACATTTGAAGCATGTTTATGCATGTGGTGCATATTGTTGTATATACGGTTATACTAACATGCTTATTATCATTCCTGTTATCTAACGGCATAACCTATATATATTTGTTTTGGAATTGTTTTAACCCTTGTGTTACAGCATGGCGGCTATGAACTTGGGGAACCTCAATGAAGAGGTGGGTGATGTTGGCAGTGTTAATGCGAGCATTGGTCAGGCAAACCCTTTACCTCCACCAGCTGTAGGCATGGAACCAGTGGCTCAGTTATTACTACCTCGTGAGATCAGTTTGACTCAGTTTCTGTCTTACCACCCACCCCGGTTTGAGGGGACAGAATCAGGGGAGGAGGCCGAAGAGTGGCTCGAGAGACTTGAGCAGATATTTGTATCCGCTCCTTGTGCTATTACAGCATGGCTGAGACTGGCGGAGTTCCAGCTAGCAAAGAAACCTTCCATGTGGTGGAAGAGCACGGTAATGGAACTAAGAGCACAAGGTGCATTGATCGATTGGACGCTCTTCAGAACCCGGTTTCTGAACCGGTACTTCTCTGCGGCGGCGAGACAGATGAAGGAAGATGAATTCGCAAACTTGAAACAAGGAAGCATGTCAGTGTCAGACTATGCTATGCATTACTCTTTGTTGCTGAGGTATGTTCCACACATTGCCACCAATGGGCACGCAAAGATGAGAAACTTTCTAAAGGGATTGCGACCGGAGCTTTTTGACTGGGTTATCACCAATAACCCCACTTCTTTTGATGATGCTCTCACAAGAGCAGAACTTGCGGAGATCGGAGTTGGGGCCTATCCTAATGCTGTACCCCCACACATGCCACAACAGAGGCAAGCTACTGATAGCTTGAGGGTCATTTAAGCCCCGTGGTGCCTCTTCATCCTCACGGTTTAGTGGAAAGAAATCATTTGGTCGGAAGCAAGAGAACAAGAAGAACAATTGGTCGACCAACCGGGGGCCTATGCAAGGGACTAGATCAGGAGAGTCAAGGTGCGACAATTGTGGAGGGCCACACTCTTCGAGTAATTGCCCTGCTTGTTATAGTTGTGGCAAGATGGGCCACATCTCTCGGTATTGCCCCACTCGGGGAGGACAGTCAGAGTTTCAAGGAAACAGGCCGAGATTTGATGACAGGGCAGTGCACCAGAGGCAGCAGAATATGCCTCTACCATCGGGAGGTCAGACAGTGGGACCGCCCCAGGGACAGGTGTATGCACTGACCAGAGAGCAGGCTCAGGCAGCCCCGGAGGAGGTGATCACCGGTACGTGCCATTTATTTACGTACCCTGCTTTCATATTGATAGATACAGGTGCCTCCCACTCTTTTGTATATGTGGGCTTTGTGGAAAGACACCATATGCGCACGTCTTCTCTACCCATGCCTCTCATGGTCTCGACACCCACTGGAAGAAATGTTGTTGCCGATCAGTTTCTGGCAGATTGCCTCATTTATTTTGAGGGCAACGAGTTGAAGGCAGACTTGATTGTGCTAGGCATGTCAGACTTCGACTGCATTGTGGGCATTGATATTCTGAACAGATACCAGGCAGTGGTTAACTGTCGGCAGAGAACAGTGAGGTTCAGATCTGATTTGGGTATACAGTGGACTTTTTATGGCAACGATTCTCGTGCGAAGATTCCGTTGATTTCAGCAATCAAAATGTCCTAATTGTTGGAACGGGGTCACACGGGCTATCTCATCTATGTCGTGGACACGTCTGGGAAGAATAAAGAATTGAGAGTTGAGGATGTACTAGTGGTAGCAGAGTTTGCTGATGTATTTCTGGAAGAGATTCCCGGATTCCCACTGGCTAGAGAAGTCGAGTTTGGGATTGAGTTATTACCGGGGACGTCCACTATTTCTCGTGCTCCTTACAGGATGGCACCGGCGGAGTTGAGAGAATTGAAGGAACAGTTGCAGGATCTCCTTGACAAGGGATATATACGCCCGAGCGTATCGCCATGGGGCGCACAGGTTCTCTTTGTGAAAAAGAAGGATGGCTCGATGCGTTTGTGCATCGATTACCGACAACTGAATAAAGCCACAGTGAAGAACGAGTATCCTCTCCCAAGGATTGATGATCTGTTTGACCAGTTGCAAGGTACCAGACTTTATAGTAAGATTGATTTGAGATCCGGGTATAACCAGATTCGAGTCAGGGAGGAGGATGTACAAAATACAGCATTTCGGACTCGGTATGGACACTACGAGTTCTTAGTAATGCCGTTCGGTGTGACGAACGCCCCGGCCGTCTTTATGAGCTTGATGAATCGGGTGTTCCAACCCTATCTTGATCAGTTCGTCACTGTATTTATTGACGACATTCTCGTCTACTCCCGGAGCGAGGAAGAGCACGTGAAACACTTGAGGACAGTGCTCCAGATTCTCAGAGATCATCAGTTGTATGCCAAGCTCAGCAAATGTGAATTTTGGTTGAGCAGTGTAGTGTTTCTGGGGCATGTCATATCTAGCAGCGGGATATCTGTGGATCCCAGGAAGATTGAAGCTGTGATGGAGTGGGCTGCACCCACTTCTGTGCCTGAGATACGGAGCTTCCTTGGTTTGGCCGGTTATTATCGACGTTTTGTCGAGGGATTTTCAAAGATCGCCAAGCCGTTGACACAGTTGACCCAGAAGGGAGTACCATTCTTTTGGTCAGAAGCTTGTGAGGAAAGAATCCAGGAGTTGAAGCACCGGTTGACGACGGCACCGGTATTAGTAATTCCTACGGAAAACTCCAGGTTTGTTTTGTATACCGATGCATCACTTCAGGGCCTTGGGTGTGTACTGATGCAAGATAAGCATGTGGTAGCTTATGCATCGAGACAGTTGAAGCCGCATGAGGCTAGATACCCCGTCCATGACTTGGAATTGGCGGCTATCATCTTCGCCCTGAAGATTTGGAGGCATTATATGTATGGTACGTCGTTTGCCATATACACGGATCACAAAAGCCTCAAGTTTTTATTCACTCAGGCAGAACTGAACATGAGGCAGAGAAGATGGATGGACTTACTCAAGGACTATGATTGTGAGATTGAGTACCATCCCGGAAAAGCTAACTTGACAGCAGACGCTTTGAGCCGGAAAGTGAGGAGTACTGCTTAGGACGTCATCCATTTGTCAGCCATGATGACTTCCTATTGCCATCTGGGCTATGATTTTGACATAGATACATCGCCTGTGTATGTATCGACCTTGTTAGCTGAGCCGGATATTTATGAGAACATCAGGAGAGCTCAGAAGTCAGATGATGAGGTTCAGAGATGGTTATCTTTAGTACATCTTGGACAACCAACGAAATTCGGAGTGGCCGATGACAGATCCTTGAGATTGGGTAACCGTTGGGTGGTTTCGAGTACGCCGGAGTTGTGTAGAGGGATCTTGGAGCGAGCTCATAGTAGCAGACTTAGCATCCACCCAGGCGGGAAGAAGATGTATAAAGATCTACGTGATCAGTTTTGGTGGAAAAGAATGAAGTGTGATGTCGTCGCTTTTGTTAAGAGGTGCTTGATCTGCCAGCAGGTTAAGGCAGAGAGACAGAGACCTGGCGGCGAGTTGAGAAGCTTGGAAATACCGAAGTGGAAGTGGGAACACATTTCTATGGACTTCGTAACCCACTTGCCGAGGAGTGTTTCGGGTTTTGATGCTATTTGGGTGATTGTGGATCGATTGACTAAGGTGGCTCATTTCATTCCCTATAGCATGACTTTCACCTTTTTGAGGATGGCGCAGTTGTATATTAGAGATGTGGTAAGATTGCATGGAATTCCCATTTCCATAGTGTCGGATCGGGATCCATGATTCACATCCCATTTTTGGGAGGGTCTTCCGTCAGCCTTAGGAACTGAAGTCAGATTGAGCACTGCTTATCATCCTCAGACGGATGGCCAGACCGAGCGTACTATCCAAACGCTCGAGGACATGTTGAGGGCTTGTGTATTGGAGTTCGATGTTTCTTGGCAGGATTCAGTGGCCTTGGTAGAGTTCTCTTATAATAATACCTACCAGGCGAGGATTCAGATGGCTCCTTTTGAGGCTCTATATGGCAGACGGTGTAGATCACCCTTGTGTTGGGATGACTTGGATCGCAAATCGGTCGGAGGACCGGAACTGGTTCGAGAAATGGAAGAGAAGATAAAGATGATAAGGCAGAAAATGAAAGCAGCCCAGGACAGACAGACAGCTTATGCAAATAAACGGCGGAGACCGTTGGAGTTTCAGTTGGGAGATAAGGTCTTCTTGAAGATCTCGCCTTTCAGAGGTGTTGTGCGATTTGGGATGCGCGGGAAACTATCTCCGAGGTATGTTGGGTCGTACGAGATCTTACAGCGCATTGGCACTTTAGCTTATCGACTAGCTCTGCCACCTTCTTTATCTGGTATACATGATGTGTTTCATGCATCTATGCTACGGAAGTATGAGCCGGATCCATCTCATGTGTTGCGGCCTTCTGAGGTTCAGTTAGAATCCGATGTGTCTTATGTAGAACGGCCTGTTAGAATTCTGGATCGAGCAGACCGCAGACTTCGGAACAAAGTGATACCTATGATCAAGGTTCAGTGGGATCGCAGGGGTGTCGAGGAGGCTACGTGGGAGACGGAGCAGCATATGGTGCAGCACTACCCGGAACTATTCTCTCGTATGTTATTTATGTTTAGTTCCATTTTGGGGTAAGTGCATGCGATTTCGAGGACGAAATCTTTTAAGTAGGGGAGTATTGTGATATCCCTGAAATAATTATATGCAATTTGGGCATTAATTATGTTTATGTGATTTTTATGGTGATAATTAAAATATGTGCCTGAGTTAATTATCATGCTGAAATGCTTAGTCACATGGTAGGCGTGACCGAGAATGCATTTCGGGTTGTATATTGTGCATATTGGGAGAATTGGGTGTTGGCATGATTAATTGTGATGGTTGGCAATTAATTGGATAGCATGAATTAATTGAGGCTTTGAGGTGCATGTTAGTACTATGATTGAAAAATACCATGTTGGGGTATTTTGGACATCATTGTTGGGGTACAATTTTATTTGTCATATATTAACAATTACCCCACCCTCACCCATCACTTTACCATTCACTCCTTAAATCCCCAAACACTCCTTCCAACCCTAACCCACCTTCATTTTCGTTTTTGGCTCCAAGGGGGAAAGGAAACCTTTGCAAAATCTCATTTGGTGTGATTCTTGGTAAGATTTGGAGTCTAGGAAGGGTATATAATCTTCCTTGTTGTTTCTGCAAAGATTTGTTTTGATTTGAGTTTGATATTTGGGTTTTGAAATGGGTTTGTTGGGGGTTGGTATTATTTTGGTTGGATGTTGAATTTATGAGTATATGAGGATGTTTTTGAAGGTTTTTAGTGGTTTTATATTGTTGATGTGTTAATGTTTGAGTTTGTTTGATTTGGGGAAGAAGAAGGATGAATAGTGCCCGAAAATCGGATGTACAGGACTCGGCGATCGATCGGGACTTTCTCCCGATCGATCGCGAGCTGCAGGGGAGAAGGCAGTAGCCTTCAGCGATCGATCGCGAGTATGGCACGATCGATCGGCGAGGTCGCGATCGATCGGCGCAAACTCGGCGATCGATCGCGAATTGGAAAATTTTGTTGGACGAGGCAGTGTGATCTCGCGATCGATCGGGGCTTTATGGCGATCGATCGCGAGACACCAAAATGGGTGTTTTTGATTATTTTTGTGGGATTTTTGGTATTGGACTATTATTGGGTTCTAATATTGATTTGTGTGAATGTGTAAAACCATCCCAGGTGGCGACACAGCCAAGGAAGTGAAGTCCTACCACATCCTACTTTTGGAAAGGTACGTAGAAGACGTACGGGCACCCAACGGTACATGTATCTAATATACTCATTGTTTATGCATCGTGGATGCGAGTATATATGGAATTATGCATTGTGGATGCAAATACATGTTGAATTATGCATGATGATTATATATGCATATGATGGTTATTGGTGCACATCCCATGAGTCATGGTCATCCCTTGATGATTTTAATGCTTGCCTCTATTTGATATGGTGCCGCTAAATGTGAAGCGAGGGGTGGGAGCGCCGCATGTCACATTTAAGCGTGGTTGTCATATAAGGCGAGGAAAGAATATTTGCCGCTCAATGTGAAGCGAGGGGTGGGAGCGTCGCATGTCCATTGAAGCGAGGTTATTCTATGCCGCCTATATGAAAAGCGAGGGGCATTAAAATACATTGTGATGAACAGAATAGGGATTGGTGATTGGTAATTGGTGATAGTGGAAATGGTATTATGTCATGACATGTGTGGACCATTAAATAATCTATTTGATTATACTCATGAGTTATGGTACAGGGACAACCAAACAGGAAGCGTTTAAAATGCATGGGAAAAACAGGAAGTGTTTAATACGGTTTATGCATTTACGCCTTACATTCATATTGTGTTGTATATGAATTATTATATGCTCATGTTTGGGGGTTGTCCTTGTAGGTACATTTTGGCATGATAAAGGGGGCTAAGGCGGGTTGAGGCAGTGAGCTTGTGAAGAACACTTTTGGGAATTGAAGGACGGGATTACTTTTGTATAGTGTCTACTCTAGGAGTAGTGTAAAGCTATAGTTGATAACATTCATTTTGATTGAGAATGTAATTAATCCATTGATAGTCCTCAACTTGGCATGTAATTCTTAAAGCTCATAGTCTCAACACGATCATTTTACTCTGATGATTTATGTTAGCCTAATTATGCCTTTAATCCGCACTTAAGGAACTAGGGTCCTTACATTAGTGGTATCAGAGCAGTGGTTAGAGAACCCGGGAACGAGTGAAGGGTAGCCTTAGCATGATTGGCTAGGTGCTTACATTTGAAGCATGTTTATGCATGTGGTGCATATTGTTGTATATACGGTTATACTAACATGCTTATTATCATTCCTGTTATCTAACGGCATAACCTATATATATTTGTTTTGGAATTGTTTTAACCCTTGTGTTACAGCATGGCGGCTATGAACTTGGGGAACCTCAATGAAGAGGTGGGTGATGTTGGCAGTGTTAATGCGAGCATTGGTCAGGCAAACCCTTTACCTCCACCAGCTGTAGGCATGGAACCAGTGGCTCAGTTATTACTACCTGGTGAGATCAGTTTGACTCAGTTTCTGTCTTACCACCCACCCCGGTTTGAGGGGACAGAATCAGGGGAGGAGGCCGAAGAGTGGCTCGAGAGACTTGAGCAGATATTTGTATCCGCTCCTTGTGCTATTACAGCATGGCTGAGACTGGCGGAGTTCCAGCTAGCAAAGAAACCTTCCATGTGGTGGAAGAGCACGGTAATGGAACTAAGAGCACAAGGTGCATTGATCGATTGGACGCTCTTCAGAACCCGGTTTCTGAACCGGTACTTCTCTGCGGCGGCGAGACAGATGAAGGAAGATGAATTCGCAAACTTGAAACAAGGAAGCATGTCAGTGTCAGACTATGCTATGCATTACTCTTTGTTGCTGAGGTATGTTCCACACATTGCCACCAATGGGCACGCAAAGATGAGAAACTTTCTAAAGGGATTGCGACCGGAGCTTTTTGACTGGGTTATCACCAATAACCCCACTTCTTTTGATGATGCTCTCACAAGAGCAGAACTTGCGGAGATCGGAGTTGGGGCCTATCCTAATGCTGTACCCCCACACATGCCACAACAGAGGCAAGCTACTGATAGCTTGAGGGTCATTTAAGCCCCGTGGTGCCTCTTCATCCTCACGGTTTAGTGGAAAGAAATCATTTGGTCGGAAGCAAGAGAACAAGAAGAACAATTGGTCGACCAACCGGGGGCCTATGCAAGGGACTAGATCAGGAGAGTCAAGGTGCGACAATTGTGGAGGGCCACACTCTTCGAGTAATTGCCCTCCTTGTTATAGTTGTGGCAAGATGGGCCACATCTCTCGGTATTGCCCCACTCGGGGAGGACAGTCAGAGTTTCAAGGAAACAGGCCGAGATTTGATGACAGGGCAGTGCACCAGAGGCAGCAGAATATGCCTCGACCATCGGGAGGTCAGACAGTGGGACCGCCCCAGGGACAGGTGTATGCACTGACCAGAGAGCAGGCTCAGGCAGCCCCGGAGGAGGTGATCACCGGTACGTGCCATTTATTTACGTACCCTGCTTTCATATTGATAGATACAGGTGCCTCCCACTCTTTTGTATATGTGGGCTTTGTGGAAAGACACCATATGCGCACATCTTCTCTACCCATGCCTCTCATGGTCTCGACACCCACTGGAAGAAATGTTGTTGCCGATCAGTTTCTGGCAGATTGCCTCATTTATTTTGAGGGCAACGAGTTGAAGGCAGACTTGATTGTGCTAGGCATGTCAGACTTCGACTGCATTGTGGGCATTGATGTTCTGAACAGATACCAGGCAGTGGTTAACTGTCGGCAGAGAACAGTGAGGTTCAGATCTGATTTGGGTATACAGTGGACTTTTTATGGCAACGATTCTCGTGCGAAGATTCCGTTGATTTCAGCAATCAAAATGTCCTAATTGTTGGAACGGGGTCACACGGGCTATCTCATCTATGTCGTGGACACGTCTGGGAAGAATAAAGAATTGAGAGTTGAGGATGTACTAGTGGTAGCAGAGTTTGCTGATGTATTTCTGGAAGAGATTCCCGGATTCCCACTGGCTAGAGAAGTCGAGTTTGGGATTGAGTTATTACCGGGGACGTCCACTATTTCTCGTGCTCCTTACAGGATGGCACCGGCGGAGTTGAGAGAATTGAAGGAACAGTTGCAGGATCTCCTTGACAAGGGATATATACGCCCGAGCGTATCGCCATGGGGCGCACAGGTTCTCTTTGTGAAAAAGAAGGATGGCTCGATGCGTTTGTGCATCGATTACCGACAACTGAATAAAGCCACAGTGAAGAACGAGTATCCTCTCCCAAGGATTGATGATCTGTTTGACCAGTTGCAAGGTACCAGACTTTATAGTAAGATTGATTTGAGATCCGGGTATAACCAGATTCGAGTCAGGGAGGAGGATGTACAAAATACAGCATTTCGGACTCGGTATGGACACTACGAGTTCTTAGTAATGCCGTTCGGTGTGACGAACGCCCCGGCCGTCTTTATGAGCTTGATGAATCGGGTGTTCCAACCCTATCTTGATCAGTTCGTCACTGTATTTATTGACGACATTCTCGTCTACTCCCGGAGCGAGGAAGAGCACGTGAAACACTTGAGGACAGTGCTCCAGATTCTCAGAGATCATCAGTTGTATGCCAAGCTCAGCAAATGTGAATTTTGGTTGAGCAGTGTAGTGTTTCTGGGGCATGTCATATCTAGCAGCGGGATATCTGTGGATCCCAGGAAGATTGAAGCTGTGATGGAGTGGGCTGCACCCACTTCTGTGCCTGAGATACGGAGCTTCCTTGGTTTGGCCGGTTATTATCGACGTTTTGTCGAGGGATTTTCAAAGATCGCCAAGCCGTTGACACAGTTGACCCAGAAGGGAGTACCATTCTTTTGGTCAGAAGCTTGTGAGGAAAGAATCCAGGAGTTGAAGCACCGGTTGACGACGGCACCGGTATTAGTAATTCCTACGGAAAACTCCAGGTTTGTTTTGTATACCGATGCATCACTTCAGGGCCTTGGGTGTGTACTGATGCAAGATAAGCATGTGGTAGCTTATGCATCGAGACAGTTGAAGCCGCATGAGGCTAGATACCCCGTCCATGACTTGGAATTGGCGGCTATCATCTTCGCCCTGAAGATTTGGAGGCATTATATGTATGGTACGTCGTTTGCCATATACACGGATCACAAAAGCCTCAAGTTTTTATTCACTCAGGCAGAACTGAACATGAGGCAGAGAAGATGGATGGACTTACTCAAGGACTATGATTGTGAGATTGAGTACCATCCCGGAAAAGCTAACTTGACAGCAGACGCTTTGAGCCGGAAAGTGAGGAGTACTGCTGAGGACGTCATCCATTTGTCAGCCATGATGACTTCCTATTGCCATCTGGGCTATGATTTTGACATAGATACATCGTCTGTGTATGTATCGACCTTGTTAGCTGAGCCGGATTTTTAGGAGAACATCAGGAGAGCTCAGAAGTCAGATGATGAGGTTCAGAGATGGTTATCTTTAGTACATCTTGGTCAACCAACGAAATTCGGAGTGGCCGATGACGGATCCTTGAGATTGGGTAACCGTTGGGTGGTTTCGAGTACGCCGGAGTTGTGTAGAGGGATCTTGGAGCGAGCTCATAGTAGCAGACTTAGCATCCACCCAGGCGGGAAGAAGATGTATAAAGATCTACGTGATCAGTTTTGGTGGAAAAGAATGAAGTGTGATGTCGTCGCTTTTGTTAAGAGGTGCTTGATCTGCCAGCAGGTTAAGACAGAGAGACAGAGACCTGGCGGCGAGTTGAGAAGCTTGGAAATACCGAAGTGGAAGTGGGAACACATTTCTATGAACTTCGTAACCCACTTGCCGAGGAGTGCTTCGGGTTTTGATGCTATTTGGGTGATTGTGGATCGATTGACTAAGGTGGCTCATTTCATTCCCTATAGCATGACTTTCACCTTTTTGAGGATGGCGCAGTTGTATATTAGAGATGTGGTAAGATTGCATGGAATCCCCATTTCCATAGTGTCGGATCGGGATCCACGATTCACATCCCATTTTTGGGAGGGTCTTCAGTCAGCCTTGGGAACTGAAGTCAGATTGAGCACTGCTTATCATCCTCAGACGGATGGCCAGACCGAGCGTACTATCCAAACGCTCGAGGACATGTTGAGGGCTTGTGTATTGGAGTTCGATGTTTCTTGGCAGGATTCAGTGGCCTTGGTAGAGTTCTCTTATAATAATAGCTACCAGGCGAGCATTCAGATGGCTCCTTTTGAGGCTCTATATGGCAGACGGTGTAGATCACCCTTGTGTTGGGATGACTTGGATCGCAAATCGGTCGGAGGACCGGAACTGGTTCGAGAAATGGAAGAGAAGATAAAGATGATAAGGCAGAAAATGAAAGCAACCCAGGACACACTCCTTCCAGGGTGGGAGCGCCGCATGTCACATTTAAGCGTGGTTGTCATATAAGGCGAGGAAAGAATATTTGCCGCTCAATGTGAAGCGAGGGGTTGGAGCGCCGCATGTCCATTGAAGCGAGGTTATTCTATGCCGCCTATATGAAAAGGAGGGGCATTAAAATACATTGTGATGAACATACTAGGGATTGGTGATTGGTAATTGGTGATAGTGGAAATGGTATTATGTCATGACATGTGTGGACCATTAAATAATCTATTTGATTATACTCCTGAGTTATGGTACAGGGACAACCAAACAGGAAGCGTTTAAAATGCATGGGAAAAACAGGAAGTGTTTAATACGGTTTATGCATTTACGCCTTACATTCATATTGTGTTGTATATGAATTATTATATGCTCTTGTTTGGGGGTTGTCCTTGTAGGTACATTTTGGCATGATAAAGGGGGCTAAGGCGGGTTGAGGCAGTGAGCTTGTGAAGAACACTTTTGGGAATTGAAGGACGGGATTACTTTTGTATAGTGTCTACTCTAGGAGTAGTGTAAAGTTATAGTTGATAACATTCATTTTGATTGAGAATGTAATTAATCCATTGATAGCCCTCAACTTGGCATGTAATTCTTAAAGCTCATAGTCTCAACACGATCATTTTACTCTGATGATTTATGTTAGCCTAATTATGCCTTTAATCCGCACTTAACTGATGCACAAAATTTGCAAAAAATAAACTGGTTGACGAAATGTAATAACTGGTATACAAAAATGATAAAAAATTGTGAACAAAAATTATAAAAAGTAACTGGTGCACGAAAATATGACATTGGTGCACGAAAATATAACACTGATGCACGAACTTTGTGTAAATTAATGATGCACAAAATTTGCAAAACAAACTCGTGCACGAAATATAATAACAGGTGCATGAAATTAAATGGTTCGTGCATCACTTCTTAATTATATGGTTCGTGGATTATCCACTTGTAATTACGGTTCGTGCATCACATATTTTTTCTAAGTTCGTGCATCAGTCACTGATTTTAATTTTCGTGCATCAATTACTGATTTTCAATTTTCATGCATCAGTTACTGTTTTTATTTTTTGTGCATCAGTTACTGATTTTCATTTTTCCTGCATCAGGTGCACGAAAATCATAAAAAATAAGTGGTGCACGAAAACGATAAAAAATAACTGGTGCACGAAAATCATAAAAAGTAACTGGTGCACGAAAATGATAAAAAGTAACTGGTGCATAAAAATTATAAAGTAACTGGTGCACTTAAATATAACACCGATGCACAAAAATACAACACTGGTACACGAACTTTGTGTTAATTAATTGATGCACAAAATTTTCAAAAAATAAACTGGTGCATGTAATTAAATGGTTCGTGCATCACTTACTTAATTGTATGGTTCGTGCATCACAAACTTGTAATTATGGTTCGTGCATCACATATTTTTTCTATGTTTCGGGCTTCATTTACTGATTTTAATTTTCGGGCATCAGTTACTGATTTTCATTTTTCGTGCATCAGTTACTGATTTTCAATATTTTGTGCACCATTACTGTTAATAATATTCGTGCACCAGTTATTTTTTATAATTTTCGTGCACCAATTAATTTTTCTCTGGGTCATCTTATTCTTTGCACGTTTCAGGCTGTAAATTTTGAAAATGAGCAAAGAAGCATGTACACCAATTAATCATAACTAAAAATATCTCAAAAGACACCAAACAGTATAGATATATTCACTTACACACATACACATACCAGAATTGAAAAAAATCTGGAACGAAGTGATGGAATGGAAAATCGAAGAGATGAAGAGAAAAATCAACTGTAAGAAATCGTAACTGGCGAGAGAGATTTACGAGAGATTTGAATCGTAGTGGTGACATGAAGAGCTCGAACGAATTGCTGAAAGGAAGATATTGAAAATTTCTGAGATTGCCGCATTTTCTTATTAAGAGCACTTTTGTTATTTTAATATAAAGTGGACTTAAATGATTGTAATTTTTTTCTGGAGTAGGATGAATAAACTTTTACTATTGGGTACCGGCCTCAACTTTCAAAAAAAAAAAAAAAAATCTGAAATACAAAAGCCCATTGTTGTTGTAATTTTTAAAAAAAGCCCATATCTTGTTAATAATACAAGCTCCAGTTCTATCTAGGTTAGGGATATCCGAGTACTCTACAGTGTCATTGCCAAATCTAATGGCAAAACCAAAACCCGCCAGACGCCGCCCCCGCTCGCCGTCCCGCTCGCCGTCCCGCTCGAGGTCAGGCTCTTCCTCCCGCTCGCGTCCAGTCTCTTACTCCGGCTCAGGCTCAGGCTCACGCTCAGGCTCACGCTCCAGTTCGAGGTCACGCTCTCGTTCTAAATCTTTCTCCTCATCTTCCTCTCGTTCCCGCAGCGGCAGTTCTCGTAGCCGTAGCCCTGCTCCCCTGAAGAGGTGAATTTCTTACAGTACAAAATCCTATTTTTTATCTGAATATACAAAAATTGGGGTTGGTAGATTATCTATATTATCTGAGATACTGTTTTGTTCGATGAGGTCTGGCCATAAATTAACTGATCTTTTGGAATGCTTGAAATTTCTTATTCGACTTGTCTGGTTCGAGGAGTATATGAAGCTTATTTTGGGAATGTGCGTGGGTCCAGTTTCTCGAGTTCTTCAGAACAGCATATGTTCTGGATAATACTTGTTTACTGTTTACAGATCTGTTTTTTTGTTAATTGTCCAGTGATGACATAAATCAAGTTAGTTTTACTCGCTTGTGTAAAGGAACACTGAGTTTGAGGGATTGTTTTCACAGAGACTCATGTCGGACATATATAATCTAACCATGCTAGAGTATTGGCTCCATATTTTCACATGTTTACTATTGAGATATATGGTTAAATTGTGCAACTGAGTACACATGACATTTGCTCACTTTTCCTTCAATTTGGTGTCGATTAGTCCTGCTGAAGGAGCTAAACGATTCACATGTTTACTATTGAGATATATGTTAAATTGTGCAACTGAGTACACATGACATTTGCTCACTTTTCCTTCCAATTTGGTGTCGATTAGTCCTGCTGAAGGAGCTAAACGAGGCCGCTCACCATTGCCACCGCCACCACAGGCTAAGAAAGCTTCCCCACCTCCAAGGTAGATTCAGTTCTTTATATCAATTAAGTTGAATGGTAAGCTCACACATCGATTTATTTTCAGTTTAGCCATAAAATTGAACGTTTTTACATATTACTTTTATTTTCAGTTACGATAACCCATTCATAGCTTACAAAAAAATTCACTTGGCTTTTCAATCGTGATGCAAGTTCTTTGTGCATTTTTACCTACTTTTGAAGAGATTTTGAAAAATATGAGGCTGGGACATTTACAGAAAATTTTGATGTTGAAAAGTTATGGATAATAGCTACCTACTCGTTAGATACTTATGTCTTTTCGATTTGAAAGTGAGATATCACGAATCAGAATCAGAATCAGCATTATGCGTTCTTATTTCTGTTCCTTCAAGTTTCAATATTCAGGTTTGGACTTGAAAGGTTCAATTAGATTTCGAAATTGGCATGGGTTTCTGTTGTTTCTCCCATTTCCATGTATAAGAATGCACCTTTTGCATGGTGAGAAAGGATCAAAATCATTCAGTGAGTTGATTTTTTTTCCCGTTTGGACTTCTAAATTATTTCATCTTTCAGTATATACTCTAGTTATACCTTAAATTGTATAATAACTTCATTGCTTTTTTTTTTGTTGCTTTGCATTTGTTATGCCTCCTTTTTTTCAAACTTTCATTATTCTGAGTATCTCTTACTTGCTATGTTTATGTTGATGTGCACGACCTGAGTTGATTCTTTATTTGGTTCATGTAGGCTACCCCAATCCATTGGGTGTAAAGACTTGGTTGTTGTTGTTGTTGTGTGTGCATAGTTTTTTTCATTCTAAATTATTTATGACATGCTTTTTTAGGAAAGCTTCTCCAATTCCAGAATCTCTGGTTCTACATGTTGACCAGCTTAGTAGGAATGTGAATGAAAACCATTTGAAAGAAATATTTGGTATGTTGTTAATGTGCTATCTCTACTTATAGAAGCTGAATATTTGATCATCTTCCATTTGTTATGGGATACATGAAATGTTATGAATTGCAAATCTAAGAGGTAGTGACATTCAAAGCCCAGCTATTCATGCTAATAGTTAGTTTTAAATGTTTTGAGGCTGAAGTTTTGCCACTATATCTTGATTTATGTTCCAGGTAACTTTGGTGAAGTTGTGAATGTGCGACTGGCAATTGATCATGTTGTAAGTTGTTGAAGCCCTCCCCCCAACCCTCTTATTCTCTGTCAAATTATTCCTCAGAAAACAAAATGCTTTCTTTTTTTTTAATGCTTGTGATTTCCAGGTTAACCTTCCTAAAGGATTTGCATACGTTGAGTTTAAGATTCGGGCAGACGCTGAAAAGGCTCAATTACACATGGATGGTGTATGATCTTGTTTAGGTTTTTTAATTGATTAATTGATTCTCGTGCATTCCCTTGGACTTGTTATATGATTTGCTACACTTTTGCTTTGTAGGCCCAAATTGATGGAAAAGTTGTTCGAGCCAAGTTTACGTTACCTGAACGAAAGAAAGCATCCTCACCCCCTAAGGCTGCTGCTACGTCATCGAGGAGGGATGCTCCAAAACCTGATACTGCTGCAGATGCTGACAAAGATGGACCAAAGCGGCAGAGAGAATGCATGCTCTTATTTTATTGCGCTTATTAGCCTGTCATGCCTATTTGTGATATTTATGCATGCTTTTAGAAAAGTCTTCTTGATTTTGTTTTCAGCATTTCCCCGCCGAAAACCCCTTTCTCCCCCTCGAAGAAGATCTCCTGTGGCACGAAGAGGTTCCCCCAGAAGGGAGCCAGATTCTCCTCCCCTTACTCCTCCTCCTCCTCCCCGTCGACGTGCTGACTCTCCAGTTCGTCGTCGAGCTGATTCTCCCTATAGAAGAGGTGACTCACCGCCTCCTAGGAGAAGGCCTACATCCCCTGTTAGAGCCCGTTCACCCAATTCACCACCAAGGCGGCTTAGGTCACCTCCTAGGTAGTGTTTTCAAAATTGCCTTTCAATTGCTTGCTTCAATATTTTTCTCAATGGCAGTTGCTGAATTGTATTACTCTTTATAGAGGTTCTCCCCGACGGGTGCGTGGTAGTCCTGTTCGACGTCGTTCTCCACTTCCTCCTAGGCGTCGGTATGTTGACTGGTGGTCATAGTGGGGTCCTTAGCATGTTTCCTAATACACACATACATTACATTTTTGTTGGGATGATATCATCTGTTTAGAAATTTGGTCGAACAATACTCCAGTTATTGTTGGCTTTTTAGCTACCCAAGGAAGTATGATTAGGGTTGAGCAATAGTTCAGTTGACTAGTTCGATCAATTGGTTGTTTACTTTCATAAGTAGGTAATTAATTTTAAAAAAATCTGTTTATTCAGATAGCTTGGTTTGGTTTCGGTTAATTTTTTCAATACCATATTGGCTAAACCAACTGAATAAACTGAGCTTTGGGTGTTTTTTAATAGATAGCCAAATTAACTCCAATTTGGAAAGTTTGTGGACTCGTCCTAAAGAATAAAAAATGAGACTACACTCATTTAGTTTCAGGACATCTGGAATTACTTTAACTCGGTATAATGATGGTCATTAGGTAAAAAAGAGTAAGATTATGGATAGCATGCAGGTGGAGTTCAAATATCTTCCTGAGTTCAAATATCTTCCTTCTATCCAATTCACAAAACTTGTGAACTACTGAAAGAATTCTAGTTGGACTACAAGTGACAATGCTTTTATTGGATCAACCTATTGATAGTTCTTTAAAATTTTCGTTTTAGTGCAGTTCCCGCTATCGTTGCTTGAAATTTCTTTTTGATTTTGCAGTCACCTCTACTACACACCTGTGTAACCTTTAGGTGAAGGATTTCACCGTCAATGCTGAATCATGCACACTTATTGAATGCGTCAAAGATCCATTATATATGCTATGTGCTGCCTATCTGTTCATTTTTTATTAATATTGCTTACATCCAATGATTCGATTTCAAGGATTGTGCATGGGGTCTTGCAAAGACAGAAAGAAAAAGGGAATCACGTACTAATTTACTAACCTCGTTTATGTGGGGATCCCTTGCTGAATACAAGCAGAGGTCGTGGACCACCTGCCAGACGTGGTAGATTGTCATCTACTTCATCGCCTAGCCCACGCAGGGTTCGTAACTTCTCTTATTTATTTCCCATCAATTTTCTGTTTGGTCTCTTTTTAAGCTCCATCTTTTCTAATTTGTTTCAGGCACCCCGAAAGGTTTCAAGGAGTCGCAGCCCTAGAAGGTAAGAGTTTTTTTGTTAGAATAACCGTATGATATATTTACTTGTCCTTGATCATTTAATTTCGTTTCTCGCTGCAACACCATTTCATTGCGAATCATACGGAATCATTAACTATCTTGTAATTCTATTTCCTCGTATATTTGTCTAGACTAATCAGACATATATCATCGCTTTCTATCGGTACATAGAATTTTAAATTCTTATATTTTAATTCTCAACCATTGCCAAGAATCGCTTGACATATTCAAACGTTTCTAGCCGATGAGATAAGAGGTATACCCATAGCGTAAATAAAATGAGAAATAGAATGTCTTGTGATGTGCCCTCACACTCATAGGTTCAGAAATGTCTAGTGTGATAACTTAAAGGAGTAACATCCATTTATGCCTTTCAAATAGGCATTAATGATTAGCACACTGAGAGGTTGACTTTTGCGAGATTGCCCATAACTTTCTCGAGCTAACCTAGTCATCCTCTTTTGAGCGATGTGTCTCAATAGATCATGCAGTATAACAGAATCAGAAACTATATCAATAAGACAATAACGTATGAAACACAATTATCAGATAATTTAAACATAAATAATCCATTATTGATATAACCAAACCACGAAGGTCTTTGCCAGGAAAAATGGACAAATCGTTTGCTCAAACAAAACTGAATAACCAAATCGTAATAAACAAAGTAATTAAGAGTAAATTACACCAAATGCAAAGTAACGAGAAGGTACAAAACCGACTCCAAAACTCTCCATGTGCGCCATCTTTTGTAGTAAAACTAGTGGCTGCATACTAGCATTTGATAGTAATCTACTAATTCTACTCAATCCTTCATCACATGTTTTATTGCTCAAGTATCTACAATCCAACCAAGGAGAGATTTAGCAAAAAAAAAAAATATTCTGTACTATCAAAAGCACTAAGAGAGTAAGAAACGTGTTACCTTCTTTGGCTCAGTGCAATCAAGAGCAAAGTGACCCATCTTGTCACAGTTGTAACACTTTACTTTGTTTATATCCCTCGCTCCACCCCTTTTGCCTCGGCAACACAGTTTCTGGCCATCAAGTTTTCCACTACCATGAAGATCAGAAAAAAGCTATTTGGATTTCCATCACTATTTGCACAATCAAATAAGGTACTTGTTCAATAATAATTTTATTTCAGATCCAAGTAATTTCAATTATTCTCTTTAATTCATTGGAATAAAAAATTTCGCACTCAGCTAGTAATTATCTCCCTCCGAATTAAAGATCCTAATAAAAAATTACCAATCTCAAAATAAAATAACTCCATGGTATCATGCATAATAACTCAAACAGTGTCATAAATTGCATACTCAGATAATGCAATGTCTCATATATGACAAATACTCAAATTCTGGATTCATGAATATAATTCATGAATAACTAAGCCCAAAACAAATCTAATTAATGAAAAAATTTGCCAACAATTAGGTTTTCAGATTTTTTTTTCACAAGATGCGCCGTCTCTCTCATGCATTTTGAATTGTAGGGTTTAAAAAAAAATTTCTTGCAGCATGCGCCGTCACTCCCGAACTCCTCTCTTCACGCCAACTCCATGGTTCGTCAATGATCGTTTGAGGGAGGCGTCGTGCACCATCACCCCATCGGTAGCGCCACTACGCCTTTCAAAGGCGTCGCAGCATCGCAAAGGGCCGTCGCGTGGCGGGTGAAGCTTCGCCCTTTCAGGCGCGGTTTTGGAAGTGCAATGTCGGCTTACTGTGTAAGGTTCAAATACTACCAAAAAAAATGCATCGATGGCGTTTGTTTCTTTTTTCAAGCAGCAACACCTCTATGTTTGTTTCTTTTTTTTTTATTAAAATCGGCCTCTCGCCAAAAAAAAAAACAGCCACGATGATGGCTGCCTTACAAAAGGGCCACTGTAGACGGTGGTTCGCGCGGTGTAGTCGCCTTCAGAAGCGGCGCCGTTCAACTGTCGCGGCTCATGGTCACCGTCTGTCCAGCCACCCTACACGCAACCCTTCGATTCACGCAGCCATGGCTTCGTCTCAATTATGTCGTGCTTGGGCTCAGATTTTAAAAAAAGTTCTTTCCTTTTTGTGTTACATATAAAATCCCAGATGGACGTAAGCATGAAATAAACATAAGAAATCTCATATCTATATCCGGCGATATCGAGCTATTGACAGCTCTGATACCACTGTTCGATAATCTGGCATAACATTAAATATCGAAACAGGGTTCTTCAATATACCTGATTATGCCTGTTTGCAGCGGAAGTCTGATTTTACCGGATCATCAAGTCCCCCTACAAGCCTTCTAGATCTTGAATCCTCGTTGGTATTCGATAGAGTACTACTAGAGTAATCTACCTTTTAATACACACCTTAAGCCCTTGGAGTTCGTTGGTGATTCTCCAAGAGGGACGAACTATGTTGTGAGAATGAGAGTATTGTCATGTTTTTTTTTGGTCACAAGAAGTGGAGGCAAATGCACCTATTTATAGGGCTCAAACCCTAGCCCTAGGTCAGACCTGTATCTTGGTTGAAGGCTAGTGTTTGACTTATGTCAAATATGGATGTCTACTGGGCCTTGGACCACAAGCCCATCCCAATGAATGCATATTGGGCCATGTGCCATAAGCCCAACCCATATACATCTACAGTGCATTTGTGGACAAACTATTTAATTGGTGGGTTGGTATGTTGGTTTTCTTTACCGCCTGCTTAATGGTTTGGCTTAGTCATGTGTCCTTTAAAACTTTTACAGTATTATTCGTGCCTTGTGATCTTGATGCTGAGCTACACCTTGTTTAATTTCCTTGTAGCTTCCCATCCCTTTGCTCGTGGATGTCACCCTCTCTCTAACTTCTACGTGCCAGACACGCCAACTGAAGAGATTGAGCAGGAAAAAATCCATCTGCATAGGCTCGTCGACGTCCACCGGTAATACTTCGTTCTTCAACAACCGCTTTACTTCATCTATTTGCACACCTTCCTGCGCTGATTCATTTTTTTGCTGACTTGCCTTCTCTACATGCTTTCCAGGTTATCCTTCTAACGTGGGGCCATCTTCCAGTATGAATTACGTTCCTGTGCATAGGCCACGCCACATTCCTCTGCCAGGTTGGTCTGCACGCCTTGTATACCCTACCTTCATCTGTAAGTTACCCCTTTTCTGTTCCGTGCCATTTGTCTTCATTCGTTCTACTGCCAAGGATATTAGGAACTTAGCAAATCTAACAACCAAATCTCTCTGATCTACCTTGTCTACTGCATGGTTTCGCGTATTGCCTTGAATGAATATTTCCCGAGAAGTTTGGCTCGCTCTTGAGTCATAGATCCAAAAAAAGACATGGATATTTCCCCGTTAACTCCTACATTAACAAAAGGTTCTTGTTTAAATAAATTACTAATGATTTAAGCGGAAAAAAAGAAACTAAATCTAACAAAAAACTAGTAGGATAAATTGAAATAGATTGCAAAAACCTAATACCATGATCCTCTCATGAAGCATTTTCCTAATTTTATCTCCCTCGATATTTTTTAACTCAGCAACAGCTAGTCGTTTCCGCAAGTTGAGATTGTCCTCCTTAGATTCAAGTACTGTTTCCATTGTCGATCTATTATACATCTGGCAAAATTATTCGTAACATGAGATGAAAACTAGAACTAAGATTGCTATTGTATCTACACGAACTAATATTTTGTATACACAATAACCTGAAATTGCTTGTGTGGCAAAGCTAGTTGTTCTTGAAGTCGTTTTAATTCTTCACTTTTAGCATCACATGTGGACTTTCAAAAATAAAATTTTGTTACAATACAGATTAAATTAACAACATTGTATGAGGCAAAACATCAAGATTACAAAGTATTTTCTAGTACATTCTTTATAAGAGCAAAGATGTAAAGAAGATATGCTTACTTGAAGATTAAGCTTCAAATGCCCATACATACTTCAGACAAGACTTCCATTATCCTCAAAATTTTTATCTAGAGTAGCAAACTAAATAGTCTAGAACACTAGATGAAATCATGCAAATGAAAACACAAATAATTATTATTCATTCATGCAAAAACAGGTCATACCAATCAGCACGCCACAATTAAAAATGGGCAATCCAAGCACGTAAAAATAAGTACCCTAGCAGATGTAAGCTGCTTTTCCATAGATGTAATGGTGGTCAAGGTGGCAGTAGGTCGAGGACAAGTACCAATGATGAATCTAAGCTTGTTCTTGGCACGTAGAGCGAGTAGCATAGCTCGACTCGAGACACCATAATTCTCCGTTCCAATTTGTGGCTCATTGACAAGTGAAATTCTCGGTGTAACAGATGGATGATGATACAATGGATCGTTGAATCCGATTGTAGAATTCGAATGAGGAGCGTGCAATTATATACATGGAAAATGCTTGAAAACGAAGAGGGAGACCAAAGAAACTACGGAATGGAAATCGGATATTTGATCTATAAGAAACATACTACCAACATTACAACTTTCCTTGTCTTCCGAAACCTGTGCAACAACTCGAAAATCTTTCTTTCCCGGGAGATAATCCAATGTTTCCTGACAATTGCATTAAATAATTTGTTAATTTAATCAATTTCCAAAATTTAGCCTTGAGAACAAGGCTAATTTCGAAGGAGGGGATATTGTTTTGCTCTTTGTTAGTTTTATAAAAACATACTACCAACATTACAACTTACCTTGTCTTCCGAAACCTGTGCAACAAATCGAGCATCTCTCTCTCCCAGCAAAGAATCTGATGCTTCCTGGCAATTGCATTAAATAATTTCGTTAATCACATCGCAAAACGCAGTGCATATCTCAAATCAAATTCATAATCTGATGATTGATAGACCTTGCAAAGTCATCTATTTATAAAGTCTTGTTCTAAATAGATGACTTTGTAAGGGTCTATCAATCATCAGATTATGAATTTGATTTGAGATATGCACTGCGTTTTGCGTTGTGATTAACGAAATTATTTAATGCAATTGCCAGGAAACATCAGATTCTTTGCTGGGAGAGATAGATGCTCGATTTGTTGCACAGGTTTCGGAAGACAAGGTAAGTTGTAATGTTTGTAGTATGTTTTTATAAAACTAACAAAGAGCAAAACAATATCCCCTCCTTCGAAATTAGCCTTGTTCTCAAGGCTAAATTTTCGAAATTTAAATTAACAAATTATTTAATGCAATTGCCAGGAAACATTAGATTATCTCCCGGGAAAGAAAGATTTCCGAGTTGTTGCACAGGTCTCGGAAGACAAGGTAAGTTGTAATGTTGGTAATATGTTTCTTATAGATCTAATATCCGATTTCCATTCCGTAGTTTCTTTGGTCTCCCTCTTCGTTTTCAAGCATTTCCCATGTATATAATTGCACGCTCCTCATTCGAATTCTACAATCGGATTCAACGATCCACTGTATCATCATCTATCTGTTACACCGAGAATTTCACTTGTCAATGAGCCACAAATTGGAACGGAGAATTATGGTGTTTGGAGTCGAGCTATGCTATTCGCTCTACGTGCCAAGAACAAGCTTAGGTTCATCATTGGTACTTGTTCTCGACCTACTGCCACCTTGACCACCATTACATCTATGGAAAAGCAGCTTACATCTGCTAGGGTACTTATTTTTACTTGCTTGGATTGACCATTTTAACTGTGGCGTGCTGATTGGTATGACATGTTTTTGCATGAAATGAATAATAATTATTTTATGTTTGCATTTGCATGATTTCATCCAGTGTTCTATACTATTTAGTTTGCTACTCTAAATAAAATTTTGAGGATAATGGAAGTCTTGTCTGAAACATGTATGGACCTTTGAAGCTTAAGATGATCTTCAAGTAAACATCTTTGCTCAGAAAAATATAAAGAAAATACTTTGTAATCCTGAGGTTTTGCCTCATACAATGTTGTTTATTTAATATGTATTGTAAGTCCACATGTATGCTAAAAGTGAAGAATTAAAACGATTTCAAGAACAACTAGCTTTGCCACACAGGCAATTTCAGGTTATTGTGTATACAAAATTAACTTCGTGTAGATACAATTGCAATCTTAGTTCTAATTTTCATCTCATGTTACGAGTCATTTGCCAGATGTATAATAGATCGACAATAGAAACAGTACTTGAATCTAAAGAGGACAATCTCAACTTGCGGAAACGACTAGCTGTTGCTGAGTTAAAAAATGTCGAAAGAGATAAAATTAGGAAGATGCTTCATGAGAGGATCGTGGTATTAGGTTTTTGCAATCTATTTCAATTTATCCTACTAGTTTTTGGTTAGATTTAGTTTCTTTTTTTCCGCTTAAATCATTAGTAATTTATTTAAACGAGAACTTTTGTTAATGCAGGTGTTAAGGGGAATATCGGTGTATTTGTAGGGTGAGACCCCTCTTGACTGATGAAGCTACATCTGACCATAAAGTTATATCATTCCCAATGGAAACACAGGGTCGAGCCATTGACTTAATTCCATAATGGTGAGTCTTCATAGTTAAAACAATTATCCTATTTTTTTTTTTCTCCCAATAGCTGTCGTAATTTGTTACTATTTTTATTTTCTTCGCAGGGCGAAAGCATTCTTTCCTTGACGACAAAGTTTTTATGCATCCCAAGAGGATGTTTTTTTAGAGACCTCACAACTAGTTCAGAGTGTCTTGGATGGTTGTAAGGTTTTATATTACCCACTACACTTCATCATTTGTAATTTATTCTCATGTAGAATTAAAAATCGTTTAAAAAAGTGAGTTTGACATTGTAACGAGCTTAAAAGTAGACTTTTACAACTTTTAAGGGTCAATAAACTTCAAATTTAGTTTGACACTTTTTAAAAGGGGGGTTGACAAATATGTTCATATCATTTTATTAGGAACGCTTTTGGAGCATGTTAAGAGCGCGAGCTCAACAACATATATTTAGTTTGGTTGCTATTTTAGGATTAAATGTGTTGAAGAATGTTGGTTTAAAATAAGATTTATGTATGAGAAGCAAGTGGAATCTAAAGAGAATTGGTAATATGTTATTTATTAAAAACAGATTTATATGGCTACAACCAATATAATTTCCAGCACTATTTTAAAGGTCACACACTGATTATTCTAGAATTGAATCATAGGAACTCTAAAGGACAGTATTGTTTCCTAGGAGACATATGCAACCTTTAGTTTCCTCACTGTTGGATAATAATTGTTTGTAAAAGTTCATCTGACAACACCCCTCATTGAGATTTTTTTGCCATTACACACTTGAATCTGAGAAACTTGAACCTCCCTTTTGGTAAGGCCTTGTTAAAACTGTCGGCTAGCTGAAATTCCGATGGACAATAAACAAGCTTTTCACCTCTTTTTCTTGTTCTGCATCTCGAATCGCATGGAACTTTGTTTTCATATGCTTAGTCTTAGTGTTGCAAACTGGATTCTTTTCAATGGCAATTGCTTATTTGTTATCCACAAACACCTCTGTAGCTTGTTCTTGCTTGTAGCCCATGACTGCAAGTATCTTCTTACAGTGGCTGAAGCTGCAATATACCTCAGCTTCAGCTGTTGATTGAACTACAACTTCTTGTTTCTTCGAAATCCATGAAAATACTCCCGAGCCTAGTGAGAAGGCATAGCCAAGAGTACTTTTCATGTCATCTACTGAACCTCCCCAGTCTGTGTCAGAATATGCAATCAACTTCAGGTGTGAGATGGCTGAAATAGTAGGCTCCCAACCAAGCTTCTATATTCCCTTGCGTCAACTCTCTCTGCCCATCAGATTTAGATAATTTTTTGATTCACTACAAGGGGCATTGCAACCGGCTTGAGGTGCTCCATTTGAACTTCTTAAGAATGTTATTAGCATATTTGGCTCGAGTGATTAAAAATTTCATCTTCTGCTTGGTGGACTTCTATGCCAATAAAATGGTTCATTAAGCCCAAATCTATCACTTATTTTCTTTCCTAAAGTCTCTTCCAAGACTGTCATTAATCTATTGATTATCCATATATATAATTTTGTGAAACATAAGTGATACAATTCTATTACTCATAAATGCTTTTTGTAAGAGTTGATTTGTGAATTTTTTTTTAGCTCCCAAAAAAATAACCCTTATTTTATAACAAAACTACTAATCCTAATTTCATATTAACTCTTTCGTCATCTCTTTCCACCTTTTCCTTCTCTCCCACTTTGAATCAAGGCATGCTCAATGTAAAGTTTAGAACACTCAGTTGAAAAATCTTGAATCGACGCAGCTAATTTTTCGTAGCATTTGAAATTTCTTTGAATCGAAGAAAATGAAGTGAGATACGTTATGCGCACCTTAAATTTTCTCTGGCTAAATTGTTCGGCGATTCTCAGATCATTATTTTCTTCATCATCTTGTCTCCCTAACCTAAAAATTATTTGCTAAAATATTATGCACATGAAATATGTTTGAATCGAATCATCTAAATTGTTCGTAGCATTTGGAATCTTTTTGAAGAATCGAAGAAGAACTCGGACTACTCTACACATATAATTTTTTCGGATCTATTCTACACATTCCAACGTGTGTGTGTATACTGTGTTGTGTATGTGAATTATAAATTTGAATACCGATGCTAAATTATAGATAGTGAAAGTCTGTTGGTATGTTTTTTTTTTTAAAAAAAAAAATCTCTCATGACTTCGACTGATACATATGGATGAAGAAGTAAGTATGCTTTTGTGTCTG
Organism: Haberlea rhodopensis; assembly: GCA_907163345.1. Classification (NCBI taxonomy): domain Eukaryota; kingdom Viridiplantae; phylum Streptophyta; class Magnoliopsida; order Lamiales; family Gesneriaceae; genus Haberlea; species Haberlea rhodopensis. The sequence goes on along the minus strand of CAJQUN010000471.1, from coordinate 322,617 downwards.
TGATTGTTTGCTCATTTCAAAATTTACAGACTGAAAACAAGATATTGCAACGAAGATGATGACCCAGATAAAGTAATTGGTGCACGAAACTATAAAAAAAACTGGTGCACGAAAATTATAAAAAGTAACCGGTGCACGAAAGTTATAAAAGTAATTGGTGCACGAAAATATAACCTTTTGGTGCACGAAATCATAAAAAATAACTGATGCATGAAAATGATAAAAAGTAACTGGTGCACAAAATTATAAAAAGTAACTAGTGCACGAAAATGTAACATGGTCCCATTGTCCAAAATATAACACTGATGCACGAAATACAACACTGGTGCACGAACTTTGCAAAAAACCAACTATTGCATGAGATATAATAGCCGGTGCCACAAAATTAAATGATTCGTGCATCACTTACTTAATTGTATGGTTCGTGCATCACCAACTTGTAATTATGGTTCATGCATCGCATATTTTTTCTATGTTTCGTGCATCAGTCGCTGATTTTAATTTTCGTGCATCAATTATGATTTTCAATTTTCGTGCATCAGTTACAGATTTTAATTTTCATGCATCAGTTACTGATTTTCATTTTTCTTGCATCAGGGTACACGAAAATCATAAAAAGTAAGTGGTGCACGAAACGATAAAAAGTATCTGGGTGCACGAAAATTATAAAAAAAAGTGACTCGTGCCACGAAATATAACATTGGTGGCATTGAAAATCATAAAAAGTAATTGGTGCACGAAATGATAAAAAGTAACTGGTTGCCAAAAAAAATTATAAAAAATAACTAGTGCACGAAATATAACTTTGGTGCACAAACTTTGTTTTAATTAACTGATGCACAAAATTTGCAAAAATAAACTGGTTGAAGAAATGTTAATAACTGGTACACAAAAATGATAAATAAAATTGTGCACAAAAATTATAAAAAGTAACTGGTGCACGAAAATATAACATTGGTGCACGAAAATATAATACTGATGCACGAACTTTGTGTAAATTAAATGATGCACAAAATTTGCAAAACAAACTGGTGCACGAAATATAATAACCGGTGCACGAAATTAAATGGTTCGTAATTATATGGTTCGTGGATTACCCACTTGCAATCACGGTTCGTGCATCACATATTTTTTCTATGTTTCGTGCATCAGTCACTGATTTTAATTTTCATGCATCAATTACTGATTTTCAATTTTCGTGCATCAGTTACTGATTTAATTGTTGTGCATCAGTTACTGATTTCATTTTTCCTGCATCAGCGTGCACGAAAATCATAAAAATAAGTAGTAGTGCACGAAAACGATAAAAAATAACTGGTGCACGAAAATCATAAAAAGTAACTGGTGCACGAAAATGATAAAAAGTAACTCGTGCATAAAAATTATAAAGTAACTGGTGCACTTAAATATAACACCGATGCACAAAAATACAACACTGGTACACGAACTTTGTGTTAATTAATTGATGCACAAAATTTGCAAAAAATAAACTGTGCATGTAATTAAATGGTTCGTGCATCAATTACTTAATTGTATGGTTCGTGCATCACAAACTTGTAATTATGGTTCGTGCATCACATATTTTTCTATGTTTCGTGCATCATTTACTGATTTTAATTTTTCGTGCATCAGTTACTGATTTTCATTTTTCGTGCATCAGTTACTGATTTTCAATATTTTGTGCACCAGTTACTGTTAATAATTTTCGTGCACCAGTTATTTTTTATAATTTTCGTGCACCGATTAATTTTTCTCTGGGTCATCTTATTCGTTGCAAGTTTCAGGCTTGTAAATTTTGAAAATGAGCAAAGAAGCACGTACACCAATGAATTATAACTAAAAATATCTCAAAAGACACCAAACAGTATAGATATATACACTTACACACATACATATACCAGAATTGAAAAAAATCTGGAACGAAGTGAGTGGAATGGAAAATCGAAGAGATGAAGAGAAAAATCAACATGTAAGAAATCGTAACTGGCGAGAGAGATTTACGTGAGATTTGAATCGCAGAGTGGTGAAATGAAGAGCTCGAACGAAGTGCTGAAAGGAAGATATTGAAAATTTTCTGAGATTGCCGCCTTTTCTTATTAAGAGCACTTTTGTCATTTTAATATAAAGTGGACTTAAATGGTAATTTGTTTCTGGACTAGGATGAATAAAGTTCTACCGTTGGGTACCGGCCCTCAACTTTCAAAAAAAAAAAAAAAAATCTGAAATACAAAAGCCCATTGTTGTTGTAATTTTTTAAAAAAGCCCATATCTTGTTAATAATACAAGCTCCAGTTCTATCTTAGGTTAGGGATATCCGAGTACTCTACAGTGTCATTGCCAAATCTAATGGCAAAACCAAAACCCGCCAGACGCCGCCCCCGCTCGCCGTCCCGCTCGAGGTCAGTCTCTTCCTCCCGCTCGCGTCCAGTCTCTTACTCCGGCTCAGGCTCAGGCTCACGCTCAGGCTCAGGCTCACGCTCCAGTTCGAGGTCACCGCTCTCGTTCTAAATCTTTCTCCTCATCTTCCTCTCGTTCCCGCAGCGGCAGTTCTCGTAGCCGTAGCCCTGCTCCCCTGAAGAGGTGGAATTTCTTACAGTACAAAATCCTATTTTTTATCTGAATATACAAAAATTGGGGTTGGTAGATTATCTTATATTATCGGATATACTGTTTTGTTCGATTGAGGTCTGGCCATAAATTAACTGATCTTTTGGAATGCTTGAAATTTCTTATTCGATTTGTCTGGTTCGAGGAGTATATGAAGCTTATTTTGGGAATGTGCGTGGGTCCAGTTTCTCGAGTTCTTCAGAACAGCATATGTTCTGGATAATACTTGTTTACTGTTTACAGATCTGTTTTTTTGTTAATTGTCCAGTGATGACATAAATCAAGTTAGTTTTACTGCTTGTGTAAAGGAACACTGAGTTTGAGGGATTGTTTTCACAGAGACTCATGTCGGACATATATAATCTAACCATGCTAGAGTATTGGCTCCATATTTTCACATGTTTACTATTGAGATATATGGTTAAATTGTGCAACTGAGTACACATGACATTTGCTCACTTTTCCTTCCAATTTGGTGTCGATTAGTCCTGCTGAAGGAGCTAAACGATTCACATGTTTACTATTGAGATATATGTTAAATTGTGCAACTGAGTACACATGACATTTGCTCACTTTTCCTTCCAATTTGGTGTCGATTAGTCCTGCTGAAGGAGCTAAACGAGGCCGCTCACCATTGCCACCGCCACCACAGGCTAAGAAAGCTTCCCCCACCTCCAAGGTAGATTCAGTTCTTTATATCAATTAAGTTGAATGGTAAGCTCACACATCGATTTATTTTCAGTTTAGCCATAAAATTGAACGTTTTTTTACATATACTTTTATTTTCAGTTACGATAATCCATTCATAGCTTACAAAAAAATTCACTTGGCTTTTCAATCGTGATGCAAGTTCTTTGTGCATTTGTAATTCTATTTCCTCGTATATTTGTCTAGACTAATCAGACATATATCATCGCTTTCTATCGGTACATAGAATTTTAAATTCTTATATTTTTAATTCTCAACCATTGCCAAGAATCGCTTGACATATTCAAACGTTTCTAGCCGATGAGATAAGAGGTATACTCATAGCGTAAATAAAATGAGAAATAGAATGTCTTGTGATGTTGCCCTCACACTCATAGGTTCACAAATGTCTAGTGTGATAACTTAAAGGAGTAACATCCATTTATGCTTTCAAATAGGCATTAATGATTAGCACACTGAGAGGTTGACTTTTGCGAGATTGCCCATAACTTTCTCGAGCTAACCTAGTCATCCTCTTTTGAGCGATGTGTCTCAATAGATCATGCAGTATAACAGAATCAGAAACTATATCAATAAGACAATAACGTATGAAACACATCAGATAATTTAAACATAAATAATCCATTATTGATATAACCAAACCACGAAGGTCTTTGCCAGGAAAAATAGACAAATCGTTTGCTCAAACAAAACTGAATAACCAAGTCGTAATAAACAAAGTAATTAAGAGTAAATTACACCCAAATGCAAAGTAACGAGAAGGTACAAAACCGACTCCAAAACTCTCCATGTGGCTGCATGCTAGCATTTGATAGTAATCTACTAATTCTACTCAATCCTTCATCACATGTTTTATTGCTCAAGTATCTACAATCCAACCAAGGAGAGACTTAGCAAAAAAAAAAAAATTCCGTACTATCAAAAGCACTAGGAGAGTAAGAAACGTGTTACCTTCTTTGGCCCAGTGCAATCAAGAGCAAAGTGACCCATCTTGTCACAGTTGTAACACTTTACTTTGTTTATATCCCTCGCTCCACCCCTTTTGCCTCGGCAACACAGTTTTGTCATGCCACTCAGTCGAGCTAGGGCTTGATTCTTGATATTACCCTGTCCTGCACCCATTGGCTTGTTCCAACGTCCACCCTTTTGGGGTTTTCGCTGACTAGCATGTGCGACAAGAGCAGCCGTTTGTGCACGTTCAGATTCTCTTCGGTCCGCCTCAAGTTTCAAATGATTGGCGACACTATCGAATGTTTTTAATCTGCTCATCATGGGTCAAAACAAGCTTAACATGTCCCCAAGTCTGCTCAGATAGCGACCTAAGGACTGACATGACTTGTTGTTCATTTGTGAGCTCAGTTCCCAGCATTCTGAAGCTCTCGAATCATATCATTCATCGCATCAAGATGTTGGCTCATCGAGTGCATAGGGTCAAGTACATACTGGTTAAATTTGAGGGTGAGAGCCCTCATTCTAGTAGCCGAAATGCTACAGTACATGACCTTCAGAACTTCCCATAACTCTTTAGCCGTGGGATGCTTCTCAAACTCTCTGATCAGATTATCGTGCATGCAGCTTAGCATAGTAAAGCGCGCATTTTTATCCTGTTCCACCCATTTATTGTACGCGTCCATATCGCGATGATATTGGGTAGTCTATCCATTTTCTGGCTCAGCTTTAGGCATATCATTGGTGAGATGATCAAGCAACTTTTCTTTGTGAAGTGAATTTTTCTATGCCACATTGCATATTTCTGGCCATCAAGTTTTCCACTACCATGAAGATCAGAAAAAAGCTATTTGGATTTCCATCACTATTTGCACAATCAAATAAGGTACTTGTTCAATAATAATTTTATTTCAGATCCAAGTAATTTCAATTATTCTCTTTAATTCATTGGAATCAAAAATTTCGCACTCAGCTAGTAATTATCTCCCTCCGAATTAAAGATCCTAATAAAAAATTACCAATCTCAAAATAAAATAACTCCATGGTATCATGCATAATAACTCAAACAACAGTGTCATAAATTGCATACTCAGATAATGCAATGTCTCATATATGACAAATACTCAAATTCTGGATTCATGAATATAATTCATGAATAACTAAGCCCAAAACAAATCTAATTAATGAAAAAATTTGCCAACAATTAGTTTTTCAGATTTTTTTTTTCACAAGATGCGCCGTCTCTCTCATGCATTTTGAATTGTAGGGTTTAGAAAAAAATTTCTTGCAGCATGCGCCGTCACTCCCGAACTCCTCTCTTCACGCCAACTCCATGGTTCGTCAATGATCGTTTGAGGGAGGCGTCGTGCACCATCACCCCATCGGTAGCGCCACTACGCCTTTCAAAGGCGTCGCAGCATCGCAAAGGGCCGTCGCGGCGGTGAAGCTTCGCCCTTTCAGGCGCGGTTTTGGAAGTGCAATGTCGGCTTACTGTATAAGGTTCAAATACTACCAAAAAAAATGCATCGATGGCGTTTGTTTCTTTTTTCAAGCAGCAACACCTCTATGTTTGTTTCTTTTTTTTTTTTTTTATTAAAATCGGCCTCTCGCCAAAAAAAAACACAGCCACGATGATGGCTGCCTTACAAAAGGGCCACTGCAGACGGTGGTTCGCGCGGTGTCGTCGCCTTCAGAAGCGGCGCCGTTCAACTGTCGCGGCTCATGGTCACCGTCTGTCCAGCCACCCTACACGCAACCCTTCGATTCACGCAGCCATGGCTTCGTCTCAATTATGTCGTGCTTGGGCTCAGATTTTAAAAAAAAGTTCTTTCCTTTTTGTGTTACATATAAAATCCCAGATGGACGTAAGCATGAAATAAACATAAGAAATCTCATATCTATATCCGGCGATATCGAGCTATTGACAGCTCTGATACCACTGTTCGATAATCTGGCATAACATTAAATATCGAAACAGGGTTCTTCGATATACCTGATTATGCCTGTGTGCAGCGGAAGTCTGATTTTCCCGGATCATCAAGCCCCCCTACAAGCCTTCTAGATCTTGAATCCTCGTTGGTATTCGATAGAGTATTACTAGAGTAATCTACCTTTTAATACACACCTTAAGCCCTTGGAGTTCGTTGGTGATTCTCCAAGAGGGACGAACTATGTTGTGAGAATGAGAGTATTGTCATGTTTTTTTTTGGTCACAAGAAGTGGAGGCAAATGCACCTATTTATAGGGCTCAAACCCTAGCCCTAGGTCAGACCTGTATCTTGGTTGAAGGCTAGTGTTTGACTTATGTCAAATATGGATGTCTACTGGGCAATGGGCCACAAGCCATCCCAATGAATGCATATTGGGCCATGTGCCATAAGCCCAACCCATATACATCTACAGTGCATTTGTGGACAAACTATTTAATTGGTGGGTTGGTATGTTGGTTTCTTTTACCGCCTGCTTAATGGTTTGGCTTAGTCATGTGTCCTTTAAAACTTTTACAGTATTATTTGTGCCTTGTGATCTTGATGCTGAGCTACACCTTGTTTAATTTCCTTGTAGCTTCCCATCCCTTTGCACGTGGATGTCACCTCTCTCTAACTTCTACGTGCCAGACACGCCAACTGAAGAGATTGAGCAGGAAAAAATCCATCTGCATAGGCTCGTCGACGTCCACCGGTAATACTTCGTTCTTCAACAACCGCTTTACTTCATCTATTTGCACACCTTCCTGCGCTGATTCATTTTTTTGCTGACTTGCCTTCTCTACATGCTTTCCAGGTTATCCTTCTAACGTGGGGCCATCTTCCAGTATGAATTACGTTCCTGTGCATAGGCCACGCCACATTCCTCTGCCAGGTTGGTCTGCACGCCTTGTATACCCTACCTTCAGCTGTAAGTTACCCCTTTTCTGTTCCGTGCCATTTGTCTTCATTCGTTCTACTGCCAAGGATATTAGGAACTTAGCAAATCTAACAACCAAATCTCTCTGATCTACCTTGTCTACTGCATGGTTTCGCGTATTGCCTTGAATGAATATTTCCCGAGAAGTTTGGCTCGCTCTTGAGTCATAGCTCCAAAAAAAGACATGGATATTTCCCCGTTAACTCCTACATTAACAAAAGGTTCTTGTTTAAATAAATTACTAATGATTTAAGCGGAAAAAAAGAAACTAAATCTAACCAAAAACTAGTTGGATAAATTGAAATAGATTGCAAAAACCTAATACCATGATCCTCTCATGAAGCATTTTCCTAATTTTATCTCTTTCGATATTTTTTAACTCAGCAACAGCTAGTCGTTTCCGCAAGTTGAGATTCTCCTCCTTAGATTCAAGTACTGTTTCCATTGTCGATCTATTATACATATGGCAAAATTACTCGTAACATGAGATGAAAATTAGAACTAAGATTGCTATTGTATCTACACGAACTAATATTTTGTATACACAATAACCTTAAATTGCTTGTGTGGCAAAACTAGTTGTTCTTGAAGTCGTTTTAATTCTTCACTTTTAGCATCACATGTGGACTTTCAAAAATAAAATTTTGTTACAATACAGATTAAATTAACAACATTGTATGAGGCAAAACATCAAGATTACAAAGTATTTTCTAGTACATTCTTTATAAGAGCAAAGATGTAAAGAAGATATGCTTACTTGAAGATTAAGCTTCAAATGCCCATACATACTTCAGACAAGACTTCCATTATCCTCAAAAATTTTATCTAGAGTAGCAAACTAAATAGTATAGAACACTAGATGAAATCATTCAAATGAAAACACAAATAATTATTATTCATTCATGCAAAAACAGGTCATACCAATCAGCACGCCACAATTAAAAATGGGCAATCCAAGCACGTAAAAATAAGTACCCTAGCAGATGTAAGCTGCTTTTCCATAGATGTAATGGTGGTCAAGGTGGCAGTAGGTCGAGGACAAGTACCAATGATGAATCTAAGCTTGTTCTTGGCACGTAGAGCGAGTAGCATAGCTCGACTCGAGACACCATAATTCTCCGTTCCAATTTGTGGCTCATTGACAAGTGAAATTCTCGGTGTAACAGATAGATGATGATACAGTGGATCGTTGAATCCGATTGTAGAATTCGAATGAGGAGCGTGCAATTATATACATGGGAAATGCTTGAAAACGAAGAGGGAGACCAAAGAAACTACGGAATGGAAATCGGATATTAGATCTATAAGAAACATACTACCAACATTACAACTTACCTTGTCTTCCGAGACCTGTGCAACAACTCGGAAATCTTTCTTTCCCGGGAGATAATCTAATGTTTCCTGGCAATTGCATTATGTTTGCATTTGCATGATTTCATCCAGTGTTCTATACTATTTAGTTTGCTACTCTAAATAAAATTTTGAGGATAATGGAAGTCTTGTCTGAAACATGTATGGACCTTTGAAGCTTAAGATGATCTTCAAGTAAACATCTTTGCTCAGAAAAATATAAAGAATATACTAGAAAATACTTTGTAATCCTGAGGTTTTGCCTCATACAATGTTGTTTACTTAATCTGTATTGTAAGAAAATTTTATTTTTGTAAGTCCACATGTGATGCTAAAAGTGAAGAATTAAAACGATTTCAAGAACAATTAGCTTTGCCACACAGGTTATTGTGTATACAAAATATAACTTCGTGTAGATACAATTGCAATCTTAGTTCTAATTTTCATCTCATGTTACGAGTCATTTGCCAGATGTATAATAGATCGACAATAGAAACAGTACTTGAATCTAAAGAGGACAATCTCAACTTGCGGAAACGACTAGCTGTTGCTGAGTTGAAAAATGTCGAAAGAGATAAAATTAGGAAGATGCTTCATGAGAGGATCGTGGTATTAGGTTTTTGCAATCTATTTCAATTTATCCTACTAGTTTTTGGTTAGATTTAGTTTCTTTTTTTCCGCTTAAATCATTAGTAATTTATTTAAACGAGAACTTTTGTTAATGCAGGTGTTAAGGGGAAATATCGGTGTATTTTGTAGGGTGAGACCCCTCTTGACTGATGAAGCTACATCTGACCATAAAGTTATATCATTCCCAATGGAAACACAGGGTCGAGCCATTGACTTATTCCATAATGGTGAGTCTTCATAGTTAAAACAATTATCCTATTTTTTTCTTTTCTCCCAATAGCTGTCGTAATTTGTTACTATTTTTATTTTCTTCGCAGGGCGAAAGCATTCTTTCCTTGACGACAAAGTTTTTATGCATCCCAAGAGGATGTTTTTTAGAGACCTCACAACTAGTTCAGAGTGTCTTGGATGGTTGTAAGGTTTTATATTACACACTACACTCCATCATTTGTAATTTATTCTCATGTAGAATTAAAAATCTGTTTAAAAAAGTTGAGTTTGAACATTGTAACGAGCTTAAAAAGGAGACTTTTACAAATTTTAAGGGTCAATAAACTTCAAAATTTAGTTTGACACTTTTTTAAAAGGGTTGACAATATGTTCATATCATTTTTATTAGGAACTCTTTTGGAGCATGTTAAGAAGCAGCGAGCTCAACAAACATATATTTAGTTGGTTGCTATTTTTAGGATTAAATGTGTGAAGAATGTTGGTTTAAAAATAAGATTTATGTATGGAAAGCAAAGTGGAATCTAAAGAGAATTGGTAATATGTTATTTATTAAAACAGATTTATATGGCTACAACTAAATAGATTTTCAGCACTATATTTAAAGGTCAACACACTGATTATTCTAGAATTGAATCATAGGAACTCTAAAGGACATTATTGTTTCCTAGGAGACATATGCAACCTTTTATTTTCCTGACTGTTGGATAATAATTGTTTGTAAAAGTTTCATCTGACAACACCCCTCATTGAGATTTTTTGCCATTACACAGCTTGAATCTGAGAAACTTGAACCTCCCTTTTGGTAAGGCCTTGTTAAAACTGTCGGCTAGCTGAAATTGCGATGGACAATAAACAAGCTTTTCACCTCTTTTTCTTGTTCTGCATCTCGAATCGCATGGAACTTTGTTTTCATATGCTTAGTCTTAGTGTTGCAAACTGGATTCTTTTCAATGGCAATTTGCTTATTTGTTATCCACAAACACCTCTGTAACTTGTTCTTGCTTGTAGCCCATGACTGCAAGTATCTTTCTTAACAGTGGCTGAAGCTGCAATATACCTCAGCTTCAGCTGTTGATTGAACTACAACTTCTTGTTACTTCGAAATCCATGAAAATACTCCCGAGCCTAGTGAGAAGGCATAGCCAAGAGTACTTTTCATGTCATCTACTGAACCTCCCCAGTCTGTGTCAGAATATGCAATCAACTTCAGGTCTGAAGATGGCTGAAATAGTAGGCTCCCAACCAAGCTTCTATATTCCCTTGCGTCAACTCTCTTCTGCCCATCAGATGTAGATAATTTTTGATTCACTACAAGGGGCATTGCAACCGGCTTGAGGTGCTCCATTTTGAACTTCTTAAGAATGTTATTAGCATATTTGGCTCGAGTGATGAAAAATTTCATCTTCTGCTTGGTGGACTTCTATGCCAATAAAATAGTTCATTAAGCCCAAATCTATCATCTCAAACTTCTTTTTCATCTCCTCCTTGAACGTGAGGATCATCTTCGGATTATTACCTGTGACAAGAAGATCGTCAACATAGAGCGATACAATAATCATATCACTCATGCCATGCTTTCGTATGTAAAGTGTATGCTCATTTTTACTTGTATCCTTGTTCAAGAAAGTAAGAGTCGATTTTGATGTACCACGCTAGCGGGGCCTGTTTTAGACCGTATAAAGCTTTCTTCAGTTGCACACCTTTTCCTTCTCTCCCTTGACTATGAATCCTGGAGGTTGCTCAATGTAAATCTCCTCCTCGAGCTCTCCGTTGAGGAAGGCAGATTGGCATCAAACTGTATATTTTCCATCTTTCTTGAGCAGCTAAAGCAATGAGAATTCTAACTGTGTCATGTCTAGCCACCGGAGTGAAGGTATCTCCATAATCTATTCTAGCTTGTTGGGAGTAGACTTTGACGACCAATCTGGCCTTGTATTTGTTGACGGACCCATCAGGGTTCAATTTGGTTTTGTACACCCATTTCACACCTATCACTTTTCTATCATTGGACTTACCAACCAGCTCCCATGTCTCATTCTTCATTATCACCTTTATTTCATTTTCCATAGCCTCCTGCCACTCTTTGTGTCTAGAAGCTTCATCAAAGTTGTGTCACTATGTGGCTCGTCAATAACAAAGTAACATCCTTTCGCATTGTTCTGGATCTGAATGAATGATGGGACACTTTCAGAGATCTGAGAGATGTCTTTTACCCCGGGGGCCAGTAGCATTAGAACTTGAAGACATTGAATCAGCTTGTTTAGGAGATGACATTAGTGTACCATTGACTGACTCCATGTTGTCAGCATCACTGTCATTTGATTCTGGGTGTTCATGCTGATGGTGAAACTGAGAGACTTGGATCGTTTTCTTTTCAACCTTCTTTTCTTCCCAGTTCCAGATTGCATCTTCATCGAACTCTACATCTCTGCTGAACTCTACATCTCTGCTGACGATGATCTTCTCCGTCCTTAGGTTGAAGATTCTGTACCCTTTAGATTGTGAATCATAGCCGAGAAAGATATTTTCCACCTGTTGCATGTAGCTTGCTTCTTCTTTGAGCTGGAATGTGGGCATAACAAACTGAACCAAACACTCTCAAATGTTTGGCTGTTGGCTTTTTTCCGCATCATGCTTCAATTGGAGTGCTTCCTTATACTGCCTTTGCAAGCAATCTATTTAGCAAGTAAACAGATGTTTAACAGCCTCTGCCCAAAATTGTTTTGGCATTTCTTTTCTTCCAGCATGCATCTTGTCGTTTCTGAGACTGTTCTGTTCTTCGTTTCTGAGACTCCATTTTGTTGGGGTGTGTGACTGACAGTTAGTTGGTATTCAGTGCCTTGTTCTTCACATAATTTGTCAAACTCTGACAAAGTATATTCCTCTCGGTCCGATCTTAGTTTCTTCAATTTGCACCCACTTTGAGTTTCAACGAGAGCTTTGAATTTTTTGAAGACACCAAACACTTCAGACTTTTCTTTCATGAAATATACCCAGGTGAAATCATCAATAATTCCGCTAAGAGATATGGTTCTGTGTGGTCCACAAACATATGTGTGAACAAGCTCAAGCTTCTCCTTAGCTCTCTAAACCTTCTCCTTTGGGAACGGATGCCTATGTTGCTTGCCACGTTGACAAGGTTTTGTGGCATAGATGGATGGAAAGTCTCTTATCATATCTTTCTTGTGGAGTTCATTGAGGGCATGTAGATTGAAGTGTCCATACCTTCTGTGACATAGCCAAGTGTTATCCATGTGAGCCCAATTTGAGTTCTCCCCTGCATAATTACACTTCAAAGGGAATCTTTTGTTTCCACAGCAACTTTAGCAATCTCTTGCTTCTCAAGATCAAATATAGTGCAATGGTTATTCTCAAAGACAAGTGAATAACCATTTTTAATCATTTGAGCCACACTCAGCAAGATTTGGAACATTAAAACATCGTTAATATACTTTATACCTTTCTTTGTTTCAACAGAAATAGTACCCTTGCCTTTGGACTTCACAATGACACCGTTACCCCATTCGAACTGGAATTTTGATTGAGGTGTCCAGCTTGCAGAAAATGCTTGAATTATTCGTCGTGTGATTTGTGCAGCCACTATCGATCAGCCACTTCTCCTTCTTGATGAATGTTGATGCTTGGGATGCATAGAACAAATAATCTTCATCTTGGTTCCTACTTGAAAATTGGGCCTCTGTCTGGAACTCCTTTTGTTTTTGACTGCAATTCTGTTCGAAATGGCCATGTCTTGTGCAGAATCGGCATTGAGGTTTCCCGTTGAAGTAGCAATCCTTTTCAGGATGATTTGTCTTTCCACAGGTGCCACAAGGAGGAAATTTTCCCTTTGATTGTGAAACTTGTTTTTTAACATTACTAGCAGAATCTGACAGCTTTCTTCTTCCAATTTCCACCTTTGGAATTTGATGGCTTTGGATTATGCCTTGACTGAAAAGTATTCTTCCAAGCACTTTCATTAATCTATTGATCTATCCATATATATATATTTTGTGAATACAATAAGGAGAGAATTCTATTAACATAAACTACTTTTTAAAGAGTTGATTTGTGAATATTTTTTTAGCTCCCAAAATACCCTTAAATTATAACAAAACACTAATCCTAATTTCATATTAACTCTTTACGTCATCTCTTTCCCCTTTTGCACTTAAAATCTCCCACCTTTGAATCAAGGCATGCTAAAAGTTTAGAACACTCAGCACCAAAAATCTTTGAATCGACGCAGCTAATTTTTTCGTAGCATTTGAAATTTCTTTGAATCGAAGAAAATGAAGTGAGATACGTTATGCACACCTTAAATTTTCTGCTAAAATTGTTCGGCGATTCTCAGATCATTATTTTCTTCATCATCTTGTCGCCCTAACCTAAAAATTATTTGCTAAAATATTATGCACATGAAATATGTTTGAATCGAATCATCTAAATTGTTCGTAGCATTTGGAATCTTTTTGAATCGAAGAAGAACTCGGACTACTCTACACATATAATTTTCGGATCTATTCTACACATTCCAACGTGTGTGTGTATACTGTGTGTGTATGTGAATTATAAATTTGAATACCGATGCTAAATTATAGATAGTGAAAGTCTGTTGGTATGTTTTTTTTTTTTTAAAAAAAAAAATCTCTCATGACTTCGACTGATACATATGGATGAAGAAGTAAGGTATGCGTTGGTGTCTGTGATTGTTTGCTCATTTCCAAAATTTACAGACTGAAAACAAGATATTGCAACGAAGATGATGACCCAGATAAAAGTAATTGATGCACGAAAAATTATAAAAAGTAACCGGTGCACGAAAGTTATAAAAAGTAATTGGTGCACGAAAATATAACCTTTGTGCACGAAATCATAAAAAATAACTGATGCATGAAAATGATAAAAAGTAACTGGTGCACAAAATTATAAAAAGTAACTAGTGCACGAAAATGTAACATTGGTCCACGAAAATATAACACTGATGCACGAAATACAACACTGGTGCACGAACTTTGCAAAAAACAAACTATTGCATGAGATATAATAACCGGTGCACAAAATTAAATGATTCGTGCATCACTTACTTAATTGTATGGTTCGTGCATCACCAACTTGTAATTATGGTTCATGCATCGCATATTTTTTCTATGTTTCGTGCATCAGTCACTGATTTTAATTTTCGTGCATCAATTACTGATTTTCAATTTTCGTGCATCAGTTACAGATTTTAATTTTCATGCATCAGTTACTGATTTTCATTTTTCTTGCATCAGGTACACGAAAATCATAAAAAGTAAGCGGTGCACGAAAACGATAAAAAGTATCTGGTGCACGAAAATTATAAAAAAAAGTGACTCGTGCACGAAAATATAACATTGGTGCATGAAAATCATAAAAAGTAATTGGTGCACGAAAATGATAAAAAGTAACTGGTGCAAAAAAAATTATAAAAAGTAACTAGTGCACGAAAATATAACTTTGGTGCACAAACTTTGTTTTAATTAACTGATGCACAAAATTTGCAAAAAATAAACTGGTTGACGAAATGTAATAACTGGTACACAAAAATGATAAAAAATTGTGCACAAAAATTATAAAAAGTAACTGGTGCACGAAAATATAACATTGGTGCACGAAAATATAATACTGATGCCCGAACTTTGTGTAAATTAAATGATGCACAAAATTTGCAAAACAAACTGGTGCACGAAATATAATAACCGGTGCACGAAATTAAATGGTTCGTAATTATATGGTTCGTGGATTACCCACTTGCAATCACGGTTCGTGCATCACATATTTTTTCTATGTTTCGTGCATCAGTCACTGATTTTAATTTTCATGCATCAATTACTGATTTTCAATTTTCGTGCATCAGTTACTGATTTTAATTGTTGTGCATCAGTTACTGATTTTCATTTTTCCTGCATCAGGTGCACGAAAATCATAAAAATAAGTAGTGCACGAAAACGATAAAAAATAACTGGTGCACGAAAATCATAAAAAGTAACTGGTGCACGAAAATGATAAAAAGTAACTCGTGCATAAAAATTATAAGTAACTGGTGCACTTAAATATAACACCGATGCACAAAAATACAACACTGGTACACGAACTTTGTGTTAATTAATTGATGCACAAAATTTGCAAAAAATAAACTGGTGTATGTAATTAAATGGTTCGTGCATCAATTACTTAATTGTATGGTTCGTGCATCACAAACTTGTAATTATGGTTCGTGCATCACATATTTTTCTATGTTTCGTGCATCATTTACTGATTTTAATTTTCGTGCATCAGTTACTGATTTTCATTTTTCGTGCATCAGTTACTGATTTTCAATATTTTGTGCACCAGTTACTGTTAATAATTTTCGTGCACCAGTTATTTCTTATAATTTTCGTGCACCAATTAATTTTTCTCTGGGTCATCTTATTCGTTGCAAGTTTCAGGCTGTAAATTTTGAAAATGAGCAAAGAAGCACGTACACCAATGAATAATAACTAAAAATATCTCAAAAGACACCAAACAGTATAGATATATACACTTACACACATACATATACCAGAATTGAAAAAAATCTGGAACGAAGTGATGGAATGGAAAATCGAAGAGATGAAGAGAAAAATCAACTGTAAGAATCGTAACTGGCGAGAGAGATTTACGTGAGATTTGAATCGCAGTGGTGAAATGAAGAGCTCGAACGAAGTGCTGAAAGGAAGATATTGAAAATTTTCTGAGATTGCCGCCTTTTCTTATTAAGAGCACTTTTGTCATTTTAATATAAAGTGGACTTAAATGGTAATTTGTTTCTGGACTAGGATGAATAAAGTTCTACCGTTGGGTACCGGCCTCAACTTTCAAAAAAAAAAAAAAAAATCTGAAATACAAAAGCCCATTGTTGTTGTAATTTTTTAAAAAAGCCCATATCTTGTTAATAATACAAGCTCCAGTTCTATCTTAGGTTAGGGATATCCGAGTACTCTACAGTGTCATTGCCAAATCTAATGGCAAAACCAAAACCCGCCAGACGCCGCCCCCGCTCGCCGTCCCGCTCGCCGTCCCGCTCGAGGTCAGGCTCTTCCTCCCGCTCGCGTCCAGTCTCTTACTCCGGCTCAGGCTCAGGCTCAGGCTCACGCTCCAGTTCGAGGTCACGCTCTCGTTCTAAATCTTTCTCCTCATCTTCCTCTCGTTCCCGCAGCGGCAGTTCTCGTAGCCGTAGCCCTGCTCCCCTGAAGAGGTGAATTTCTTACAGTACAAAATCCTATTTTTTATCTGAATATACAAAAATTGGGGTTGGTAGATTATCTATATTATCTGAGATACTGTTTTGTTCGATGAGGTCTGGCCATAAATTAACTGATCTTTTGGAATGCTTGAAATTTCTTATTCGACTTGTCTGGTTCGAGGAGTATATGAAGCTTATTTTGGGAATGTGCGTGGGTCCAGTTTCTCGAGTTCTTCAGAACAGCATATGTTCTGGATAATACTTGTTTACTGTTTACAGATCTGTTTTTTTGTTAATTGTCCAGTGATGACATAAATCAAGTTAGTTTTACTCGCTTGTGTAAAGGAACACTGAGTTTGAGGGATTGTTTTCACAGAGACTCATGTCGGACATATATAATCTAACCATGCTAGAGTATTGGCTCCATATTTTCACATGTTTACTATTGAGATATATGGTTAAATTGTGCAACTGAGTACACATGACATTTGCTCACTTTTCCTTCCAATTTGGTGTCGATTAGTCCTGCTGAAGGAGCTAAACGATTCACATGTTTACTATTGAGATATATGTTAAATTGTGCAACTGAGTACACATGACATTTGCTCACTTTTCCTTCCAATTTGGTGTCGATTAGTCCTGCTGAAGGAGCTAAACGAGGCCGCTCACCATTGCCACCGCCACCACAGGCTAAGAAAGCTTCCCCACCTCCAAGGTAGATTCAGTTCTTTATATCAATTAAGTTGAATGGTAAGCTCACACATCGATTTATTTTCAGTTTAGCCATAAAATTGAACGTTTTTACATATTACTTTTATTTTCAGTTACGATAATCCATTCATAGCTTACAAAAAAATTCACTTGGCTTTTCAATCGTTGTGCATTTGTAATTCTATTTCCTCGTATATTTGTCTAGACTAATCAGACATATATCATCGCTTTCTATCGGTACATAGAATTTTAAATTCTTATATTTTAATTCTCAACCATTGCCAAGAATCGCTTGACATATTCAAACGTTTCTAGCCGATGAGATAAGAGGTATACTCATAGCGTAAATAAAATGAGAAATAGAATGTCTTGTGATGTGCCCTCACACTCATAGGTTCACAAATGTCTAGTGTGATAACTTAAAGGAGTAACATCCATTTATGCCTTTCAAATAGGCATTAATGATTAGCACACTGAGAGGTTGACTTTTGCGAGATTGCCCATAACTTTCTCGAGCTAACCTAGTCATCCTCTTTTGAGCGATGTGTCTCAATAGATCATGCAGTATAACAGAATCAGAAACTATATCAATAAGACAATAACGTATGAAACACAATCATCAGATAATTTAAACATAAATAATCCATTATTGATATAACCAAACCACGAAGGTCTTTGCCAGGAAAAATAGACAAATCGTTTGCTCAAACAAAACTGAATAACCAAGTCGTAATAAACAAAGTAATTAAGAGTAAATTACACCAAATGCAAAGTAACGAGAAGGTACAAAACCGACTCCAAAACTCTCCATGTGGCTGCATACTAGCATTTGATAGTAATCTACTAATTCTACTCAATCCTTCATCACATGTTTTATTGCTCAAGTATCTACAATCCAACCAAGGAGAGATTTAGCAAAAAAAAAAAAAATTCCGTACTATCAAAAGCACTAGGAGAGTAAGAAACGTGTTACCTTCTTTGGCTCAGTGCAATCAAGAGCAAAGTGACCCATCTTGTCACAGTTGTAACACTTTACTTTGTTTATATCCCTCGCTCCACCCCTTTTGCCTCGGCAACACAGTTTTGTCATGCCACTCAGTCGAGCTAGGGCTTGATTCTTGTTATTACCCTGTCCTGCACCCATTGGCTTGTTCCAACGTCCACCCTTTTGGGGTTTTCGCTGACTAGCATGTGCGACAAGAGCAGCCGTTTGTGCACGTTCAGATTCTCTTCGGTCCGCCTCAAGTTTCAAATGATTGGCGACACTATCGAATGTTTTAATCTGCTCATCATGGGTCAAAACAAGCTTAACATGTCCCCAAGTCTGCTCAGATAGCGACCTAAGGACTGACATGACTTGTTGTTCATTTGTGAGCTCAGTTCCAGCATTCTGAAGCTCTCGAATCATATCATTCATCGCATCAAGATGTTGGCTCATCGAGTGCATAGGGTCAAGTACATACTGGTTAAATTTGAGGGTGAGTGCCCTCATTCTAGTAGCCGAAATGCTACCGTACATGACCTTCAGAACTTCCCATAACTCTTTAGCCGTGGGATGCTTCTCAAACTCTCTGATCAGATTATCGTGCATGCAGCTTAGCATAGTAAAGCGTGCATTTTTATCCTGTTCCACCCATTTATTGTACGCGTCCATATCGCGATGATATTGGGTAGTCTATCCATTTTCTGGCTCAGCTTTAGGCATATCATTGGTGAGATGATCAAGCAACTTTTCTTTGTGAAGTGAATTTTTCTATGCCACATTGCATATTTCTGGCCATCAAGTTTTCCACTACCATGAAGATCAGAAAAAAGCTATTTGGATTTCCATCACTATTTGCACAATCAAATAAGGTACTTGTTCAATAATAATTTTATTTCAGATCCAAGTAATTTCAATTATTCTCTTTAATTCATTGGAATCAAAAATTTCGCACTCAGCTAGTAATTATCTCCCTCCGAATTAAAGATCCTAATAAAAAATTACCAATCTCAAAATAAAATAACTCCATGGTATCATGCATAATAACTCAAACAACAGTGTCATAAATTGCATACTCAGATAATGCAATGTCTCATATATGACAAATACTCAAATTCTGGATTCATGAATATAATTCATGAATAACTAAGCCCAAAACAAATCTAATTAATGAAAAAATTTGCCAACAATTAGGTTTTCAGATTTTTTTTTTCACAAGATGCGCCGTCTCTCTCATGCATTTTGAATTGTAGGTTTTAAAAAAAAATTTCTTGCAGCATGCGCCGTCACTCCCGAACTCCTCTCTTCACGCCAACTTCATGGTTCGTCAATGATCGTTTGAGGGAGGCGTCGTGCACCATCACCCCATCGGTAGCGCCACTACGCCTTTCAAAGGCGTCGCATCATCGCAAAGGGCCGTCGCGTGGCGGTGAAGCTTCGCCCTTTCAGGCGCGGTTTTGGAAGTGCAATGTCGGCTTACTGTGTAAGGTTCAAATACTACCAAAAAAAAAATGCATCGATGGCGTTTGTTTCTTTTTTCAAGCAGCAACACCTCTATGTTTGTTTCTTTTTTTTTTTTTTATTAAAATCGGCCTCTCGCCAAAAAAAAAAACACAGCCACGATGATGGCTGCCTTACAAAAGGGCCACTGCAGACGGTGGTTCGCGCGGTGTCGTCGCCTTCAGAAGCGGCGCCGTTCAACTATCGCGGCTCATGGTCACCGTCTGTCCAGCCACCCTACACGCAACCCTTCGATTCACGCAGCCATGGCTTCGTCTCAATTATGTCGTGCTTGGGCTCAGATTTTAAAAAAAAGTTCTTTCCTTTTTGTGTTACGTATAAAATCCCAGATGGACGTAAGCATGAAATAAACATAAGAAATCTCATATCTATATCCGGCGATATCGAGCTATTGACAGCTCTGATACCACTGTTCGATAATCTGGCATAACATTAAATATCGAAACAGGGTTCTTCGATATACCTGATTATGCCTGTTTGCAGCGGAAGTCTGATTTTCCCGGATCATCAAGCCCCCCTACAAGCCTTCTAGATCTTGAATCCTCGTTGGTATTCGATAGAGTACTACTAGAGTAATCTACCTTTTAATACACACCTTAAGCCCTTGGAGTTCGTTGGTGATTCTCCAAGAGGGACGAACTATGTTGTGATAATGAGAGTATTGTCATGTTTTTTTTTGGTCACAAGAAGTGGAGGCAAATGCACCTATTTATAGGGCCCAAACCCTAGCCCTAGGTCAGACCTGTATCTTGGTTGAAGGCTAGTGTTTGACTTATGTCAAATATGGATGTCTACTGGGCCTTGGGCCACAAGCCATCCCAATGAATGCATATTGGGCCATGTGCCATAAGCCCAACCCATATACATCTACAGTGCATTTGTGGACAAACTATTTAATTGGTGGGTTGGTATGTTGGTTTTCTTTACCGCCTGCTTAATGGTTTGGCTTAGTCATGTGTCCTTTAAAACTTTTACAGTATTATTTGTGCCTTGTGATCTTGATGCTGAGCTACACCTTGTTTAATTTCCTTGTAGCTTCCCATCCCTTTGCACGTGGATGTCACCTCTCTCTAACTTCTACGTGCCAGACACGCCAACTGAAGAGATTGAGCAGGAAAAAATCCATCTGCATAGGCTCGTCGACGTCCACCGGTAATACTTCGTTCTTCAACAACCGCTTTACTTCATCTATTTGCACACCTTCCTGCGCTGATTCATTTTTTTGCTGACTTGCCTTCTCTACATGCTTTCCAGGTTATCCTTCTAACGTGGGGCCATCTTCCAGTATGAATTACGTTCCTGTGCATAGGCCACGCCACATTCCTCTGCCAGGTTGGTCTGCACGCCTTGTATACCCTACCTTCAGCTGTAAGTTACCCCTTTTCTGTTCCGTGCCATTTGTCTTCATTCGTTCTACTGCCAAGGATATTAGGAACTTAGCAAATCTAACAACCAAATCTCTCTGATCTACCTTGTCTACTGCATGGTTTCGCGTATTGCCTTGAATGAATATTTCCCGAGAAGTTTGGCTCGCTCTTGAGTCATAGCTCCAAAAAAAGACATGGATATTTCCCCGTTAACTCCTACATTAACAAAAGGTTCTTGTTTAAATAAATTACTAATGATTTAAGCGGAAAAAAAGAAACTAAATCTAACAAAAAACTAGTAGGATAAATTGAAATAGATTGCAAAAACCTAATACCATGATCCTCTCATGAAGCATTTTCCTATTTTATCTCCTTCGATATTTTTTAACTCAGCAACAGCTAGTCGTTTCCGCAAGTTGAGATTGTCCTCCTTAGATTCAAGTACTGTTTCCATTGTCGATCTATTATACATCTGGCAAAATTACTCGTAACATGAGATGAAAACTAGAACTAAGATTGCTATTGTATCTACACGAACTAATATTTTGTATACACAATAACCTGAAATTGCTTGTGTGGCAAAGCTAGTTGTTCTTGAAGTCGTTTTAATTCTTCACTTTTAGCATCACATGTGGACTTTCAAAAATAAATTTTTGTTACAATACAGATTAAATTAACAACATTGTATGAGGCAAAACATCAAGATTACAAAGTATTTTCTAGTACATTCTTTATAAGAGCAAAGATGTAAAGAAGATATGCTTACTTGAAGATTAAGCTTCAAATGCCCATACATACTTCAGACAAGACTTCCATTATCCTCAAAATTTTTATCTAGAGTAGCAAACTAAATAGTATAGAACACTAGATGAAATCATGCAAATGAAAACACAAATAATTATTATTCATTCATGCAAAAACAGGTCATTCCAATCAGCACGCCACAATTAAAAATGGGCAATCCAAGGACGTAAAAATAAGTACCCTAGCAGATGTAAGCTGCTTTTCCATAGATGTAATGGTGGTCAAGGTGGCAGTAGGTCGAGGACAAGTACCAATGATGAATCTAAGCTTGTTCTTGGCACGTAGAGCGAGTAGCATAGCTCGACTCGAGACACCATAATTCTCCGTTCCAATTTGTGGCTCATTGACAAGTGAAATTCTCGGTGTAACAGATGGATGATGATACAATGGATCGTTGAATCCGATTGTAGAATTCGAATGAGGAGCGTGCAATTATATACATGGAAAATGCTTGAAAACGAAGAGGGAGACCAAAGAAACTACGGAATGGAAATCGGATATTAGATCTATAAGAAACATACTACCAACATTACAACTTAACTTGTCTTCCGAGACCTGTGCAACAACTCGAAAATCTTTCTTTCCTGGGAGATAATCCAATGTTTCCTGACAATTGCATTAAATAATTTGTTAATTTAATCAATTTCCAAAATTTAGCCTTGAGAACAAGGCTAATTTCGAAGGAGGGGATATTGTTTTGCTCTTTGTTAGTTTTATAAAAACATACTACCAACATTACAACTTACCTTGTCTTCCGAAACCTGTGCAACAAATCGAGCATCTCTCTCTCCCAGCAAAGAATCTGATGCTTCCTGGCAATTGCATAAATAATTTCGTTGATCACATCGCAAAACGCAGTGCATATCTCAAATCAAATTCATAATCTGATGATTGATAGACCCTTGCAAAGTCATCTATTTACAAAGTCTTGTTCTAAATAGATGACTTTGTAAGGGTCTATCAATCATCAGATTATGAATTTGATTTGAGATATGCACTGCGTTTTGCGATGTGATTAACGAAATTATTTAATGCAATTGCCAGGAAACATCAGATTCTTTGCTGGGAGAGATAGATGCTCGATTTGTTGCACAGGTTTCGGATGACAAGGTAAGTTGTAATGTTTGTAGTATGTTTTTATAAAACTAACAAAGAGCAAAACAATATCCCCTCCTTCGAAATTAGCCTTGTTCTCAAGGCTAAATTTTCGAAATTTAAATTAACAAATTATTTAATGCAATTGTCAGGAAACATTAGATTATCTCCCGGGAAAGAAAGATTTCCGAGTTGTTGCACAGGTCTCGGAAGACAAGGTAAGTTGTAATGTTGGTAGTATGTTTCTTATAGATCTAATATCCGATTTCCATTCCGTAGTTTCTTTGGTCTCCCTCTTCGTTTTCAAGCATTTCCCATGTATATAATTGCACGCTCCTCATTCGAATTCTACAATCGGATTCAACGATCCACTGTATCATCATCTATCTGTTACACCGAGAATTTCACATGTCAATGAGCCACAAATTGGAACGGAGAATTATGGTGTTTGGAGTCGAGCTATGCTATTCGCTCTACGTGCCAAGAACAAGCTTAGATTCATCATTGGTACTTGTTCTCGACCTACTGCCACCTTGACCACCATTACATCTATGGAAAAGCAGCTTACATCTGCTAGGGTACTTATTTTTACTTGCTTGGATTGACCATTTTAACTGTGGCGTGCTGATTGGTATGACATGTTTTTGCATGAAATGAATAATAATTAGTTGTGTTTTCATTTGCATGATTTCATCCAGTGTTCTATACTATTTAGTTTGCTACTCTAAATAAAATTTTGAGGATAATGGAAGTCTTGTCTGGAGCATGTATGGACCTTTGAAGCTTAAGATGATCTTCAAGTAAACATCTTTGCTCAGAAAAATATAAAGAATATACTAGAAAATACTTTGTAATCCTGAGGTTTTGCCTCATACAATGTTGTTTATTTAATCTGTATTGTAAGAAAATTTTATTTTTGTAAGTCCACATGTGATGCTAAAAGTGAAGAATTAAAACGACTTCAAGAACAACTAGCTTTGCCACACAGGCAATTTCAGGTTATTGTGTATACAAAATATAACTTCGTGTAGATACAATTGCAATCTTAGTTCTAATTTTCATCTCATGTTACGAGTCATTTGCCAGATGTATAATAGATCGACAATAGAAACAGTACTTGAATCTAAAGAGGACAATCTCAACTTGCGGAAACGACTAGCTGTTGCTGAGTTAAAAAATGTCGAAAGAGATAAAATTAGGAAGATGCTTCATGAGAGGATCGTGGTATTAGGTTTTTGCAATCTATTTCATTTTATCATACTAGTTTTTGGTTAGATTTAGTTTCTTTTTTTCCGCTTAAATCATTAGTAATTTATTTAAACGAGAACTTTTGTTAATGCAGGTGTTAAGGGGAAATATCGGTGTATTTTGTAGGGTGAGACCCCTCTTGACTGATGAAGCTACATCTGACCATAAAGTTATATCATTCCCAATGGAAACACAGGGTCGAGCCATTGACTTATTCCATAATGGTGAGTCTTCATAGTTAAAACAATTATCCTATTTTTTTCTTTTCTCCCAATAGGTGTCGTAATTTGTTACTATTTTTATTTTCTTCGCAGGGCGAAAGCATTCTTTCCTTGACGACAAAGTTTTTATGCATCCCAAGAGGATGTTTTTTTAGAGACCTCACAACTAGTTCAGAGTGTCTTGGATGGTTGTAAGGTTTTATATTACACACTACACTCCATCATTTGTAATTTATTCTCATGTAGAATTAAAAATCTGTTTAAAAAAGTTGAGTTTGAACATTGTAACGAGCTTAAAAAGGAGACTTTTACAACTTTTAAGGGTCAATAAACTTCAAAATTTAGTTGACACTTTTTTAAAAGGGTTGACAATATGTTCATATCATTTTTATTAGGAACTCTTTTGGAGCATGTTAAGAAGCAGCGAGCTCAACAAACATATATTTAGTTGGTTGCTATTTTTAGGATTAAATTTGTGAAGAATGTTGGTTTAAAAATAAGATTTATGTATGGAAAGCAAAGTGGAATCTAAAGAGAATTGGTAATATGTTATTTATTAAAACAGATTTATATGGCTACAACCAAATAGATTTCCAGCACTATATTTAAAGGTCAACACACTGATTATTCTAGAATTGAATCATAGGAACTCTAAAGGACATTATTGTTTCCTAGGAGACATATGCAACCTTTTATTTTCCTGACTGTTGGATAATAATTGTTTGTAAAAGTTTCATCTGACAACACCCCTCATTGAGATTTTTTGCCATTACACAGCTTGAATCTGAGAAACTTGAACCTCCCTTTTGGTAAGGCCTTGTTAAAACTGTCGGCTAGCTGAAATTGCGATGGACAATAAACAAGCTTTTCACCTCTTTTTCTTGTTCTGCATCTCGAATCGCATGGAACTTTGTTTTCATATGCTTAGTCTTAGTGTTGCAAACTGGATTCTTTTCAATGGCAATTGCTTATTTGTTATCCACAAACACCTCTGTAGCTTGTTCTTGCTTGTAGCCCATGACTGCAAGTATCTTTCTTAACAGTGGCTGAAGCTGCAATATACCTCAGCTTCAGCTGTTGATTGAACTACAACTTCTTGTTTCTTCGAAATCCATGAAAATACTCCCGAGCCTAGTGAGAAGGCATAGCCAAGAGTACTTTTCATGTCATCTACTGAACCTCCCCAGTCTGTGTCAGAATATGCAATCAACTTCAGGTCTGAAGATGGCTGAAATAGTAGGCTCCCAACCAAGCTTCTATATTCCCTTGCGTCAACTCTCTTCTGCCCATCAGATGTAGATAATTTTTGATTCACTACAAGGGGCATTGCAACCGGCTTGAGGTGCTCCATTTTGAACTTCTTAAGAATGTTATTAGCATATTTGGCTCGAGTGATGAAAAATTTCATCTTCTGCTTGGTGGACTTCTATGCCAATAAAATAGTTCATTAAGCCCAAATCTATCATCTCAAACTTCTTTTTCATCTCCTCCTTGAACGTGAGGATCATCTTCGGATTATTACCTGTGACAAGAAGATCGTCAACATAGAGCGATACAATAATCATATCACTCATGCCATGCTTTCGTATGTAAAGTGTATGCTCATTTTTACTTGTATCCTTGTTCAAGAAAGTAAGAGTCGATTTTGATGTACCACGCTAGCGGGGCCTGGTTTTAGACCGTATAAAGCTTTCTTCAGTTGCACACCTTTTCCTTCTCTCCCTTGACTATGAATCCTGGAGGTTTGCTCAAATGTAAATCTCCTCCTCGAGCTCTCCGTTGAGGAAGGCAGATTGGCATCAAACTGTATATTTTCCATCTTTCTTGAGCAGCTAAAGCAATGAGAATTCTAACTGTGTCATGTCTAGCCACCGGAGTGAAGGTATCTCCATAATCTATTCTAGCTTGTTGGGAGTAGACTCTGACGACCAATCTGGCCTTGTATTTGTTGACGGACCCATCAGGGTTCAATTTGGTTTTACACCCATTTCACACCTATCACTTTTCTATCATTGGACTTACCAACCAGCTCCCATGTCTCATTCTTCATTATCACCTTTATTTCATTTTCCATAGCCTCCTGCCACTCTTTGTGTCTAGAAGCTTCATCAAAGTTGTGTCACTATGTGGCTCGTCAATAACAAAGTAACATCCTTTCGCATTGTTCTGGATCTGAATGAATGATGGGGACACTTTCAGAGATCTGAGAGATGTCTTTTACCCCGGGGGCCAGTAGCATTAGAACTTGAAGACATTGAATCAGCTTGTTTAGGAGATGACATTAGTGTACCATTGACTGACTCCATGTTGTCAGCATCACTGTCATTTGATTCTGGGTGTTCATGCTGATGGTGAAACTGAGAGACTTGGATCGTTTTCTTTTCAACCTTCTTTTCTTCCCAGTTCCAGATTGCATCTTCATCGAACTCTACATCTCTGCTGAACTCTACATCTCTGCTGACGATGATCTTCTCCGTCCTTAGGTTGAAGATTCTGTACCCTTTAGATTGTGAATCATAGCCGAGAAAGATATTTTCCACCTGTTGCATGTAGCTTGCTTCTTCTTTGAGCTGGAATGTGGGCATAACAAACTGAACCAAACACTCTCAAATGTTTGGCTGTTGGCTTTTTTCCGCATCATGCTTCAATTGGAGTGCTTCCTTATACTGCCTTTGCAAGCAATCTATTTAGCAAGTAAACAGATGTTTAACAGCCTCTGCCCAAAATTGTTTTGGCATTTCTTTTCTTCCAGCATGCATCTTGTCATTTCTGCGACTGTTCTGTTCTTCGTTTCTGAGACTCCATTTGTTGGGGTGTGTGACTGACAGTTAGTTGGTATTCAGTGCCTTGTTCTTCACATAATTTGTCAAACTCTGACAAAGTATATTCCTCTCGGTCCGATCTTAGTTTCTTCAATTTGCACCCACTTTGAGTTTCAACGAGAGCTTTGAATTTTTTGAAGACACCAAACACTTCAGACTTTTCTTTCATGAAATATACCCAGGTGAAATTCATCAATAATTCCGCTAAGAGATATGGTTCTGTGTGGTCCACAAACATAGTGTGTGAACAAGCTCAAGCTTCTCCTTAGCTCTCTAAACCTTCTCCTTTGGAACGGATGCCTATGTTGCTTGCCACGTTGACAAGGTTTTGTGGCATAGATGGATGGAAAGTCTCTTATCATATCTTTCTTGTGGAGTTCATTGAGGGCATGTAGATTGAAGTGTCCATACCTTCTGTGACATAGCCAAGTGTTATCCATGTGAGCCCTATTTGAGTTCTCCCCTGCATAATTACACTTCAAAGGGAATCTTTTGTTTCCACAGCTTTTAGCAATCGATCACTCATTAAAATTGGGACAAAAATAGGCGTGATCCATCTTATGAAATAAAGTACGTAATTCACACAGCTAAAGATAAATATGGGTTCGAGATCTCAAATGCAAAAGGATGGTGTATGGAACATGGGAGAGCTCCGTGAATAAGTTGTCTTACTATATGGGAGCCTTGCAAAAATGGAATCATGACACAGTCATTGAGTGGGTTCACCTTGACAATGCCAAATCAAGAGAGAAGACTTTGAATTACTTGTTATGTGCCTTCCATCCATGTGTAGAAGGATTTCAACATTGCCGCCGGGTAATAAGTGTTGATGGAATACATATGTATACAAAATATCAACATAAGATGTTGATTGACGTGGCAATGGATGCAAATAATTAAGTCTTACATTTGGCATTTGCAATTCTTGATCAAGAAAACTTTGTGTCATGGAGATGGGTTTTTTTGGAGATGATTAGCAAGCATATTGTGAGAGGATGTGATGTGTATGTTTGATTTCAGACCGTCATCCGCGCCTCATTGCAGCAGCCGATTGTATTCCTGACTTCAAGTCCCCGCATGGAGTGCATCGATTTGTTTGCAACATGTTTGTTCAAACTTTAATAGTTGCTTCAAAAATGTTCATTTGAAAGACTTATGTTGGAGTGCTGGGTCAGAAAATCAACTAAGAAAGTTTGATTGCACAATGGAACAGATAAAAGTTATTGAACCAAGGACGTTTGATTACTTGAGTCGTATTAATAAGTCCCAATGGTCTTTTGCTCATGATGGTGGATGGTGTTGTGGTATCATGACTACAAATATGTCTGAGTGCATAAATAGTGTTATGAAGGGTGCTCGTCGGCTTCCAATCACTGGCATTGTGCAACTAACTTTAGATCGTTGTGTGGCATATTTTCTCGAACGACTTAAGAAGGCAGAGCTAATGATTCAAAATAATCAAGAATGACCAGATTATGTGTTCGAAAGATGTAATGCCTCGATATGATGATCATACATGTTGATGTGATTATTGAGTAATTATGAAATAATTACGGAATGACGTGGACTCGAGTTCGGGTTGAACCAAGTATGATAAGAATATAACAATATATGAGTTTTCATTTTATGTGGAATGGAAACAATGTTTAGTTACTAGTTGCGAACAAATACATCAACTTATGTCTTGACTTGAAGTGGTGCTACATGGTTGATACATATGTAGCAAGAGAATCATAGTCATGTTATGTGTAGAAAATCACACATAGTTGGACAACAATGAATTGATGTACACGGTTTATTGAATTTGTAGCAAGATGTATAGTTGAGCATGGACCATTATAGAGACTTGGTTTGGTGCATGGTTAAACATACAACTAAATGATATTGTTGTGTTATGTGTACATGACTTGATGATATAGACAAGATAAGAAGATGAAGTGAATATGCATTTGAGTTTGAGATAAAGTTTACATGTATTTGGACTTCATGTTTGAGGATATATTAAAACAAAATCAGATTTGGAAAAAACATAATACACCATAAAAACCTACAAATCTCTACACAAGCTCCTCCTTATCTTCTTGTTTGTTCTTGCTTCTTTTCTTTGATTTCAACTTGGAAATCAAGATATAAAGTTGTGTGTAGTGATTTCATAGCTTCTTGGTAAGATTTCCTTAGCATGTGTATGTGTATGGTAGTGTTTAGAACATGTGGAGATATGATGTTACTTGTATGAATTGATATGGGTAAATTTCCATGTTATATGTTGCAATAAGCTGACAAACATGTTCTTAGATTGATGTAGTATGAGTTTATCAAGTTTTAATGTTGGAAATGGATGAGTAAGGTAAGAACCATGGAGATAAGCTCAAAATCGTCATGTTCTGAAAAGAACAGAGCATTGATCGATCACGTGGTAAGGAACGATCCATCGCCAATGTTGAGACAAAAATAAGGCGGTTTAAGACATGGGAAATTGATCTCGTGATCGCGATCGGTCCAAAATTTACAGACTGACAACAAGATATTGCAACGAAGATGATGACCCAGATAAAAGTAATTGGTGCACGAAAATTATAAAAAATAACTGGTGCACGAAAATTATAAAAAGTAACCGGTGCACGAAAGTTATAAAAAGTAATTGGTGCACGAAAATATAACCTTGTTGCACGAAATCATAAAAAATAACTGATGCATGAAAATGATAAAAAGTAACTGGTGCACAAGAATTAAAAAAAGTAACTGGTGCACGAAAATGTAACATTGGTGCACGAAAATATAACACTGATGCACGAAATACAACACTGGTGCACGGACTTTGCAAAAAACAAACTGTGGCATGAGATATAATAACCGGTGCACAAAATTAAATGATTCGTGCATCACTTACTTAATTGTATGGTTCGTGCATCACAAACTTGTAATTATGGTTCGTGCATCACATATTTTTTCTATGTTTCGTGCATCAGTCACATTTTAATTTTCGTGCATCAATTACTGATTTTCAATTTTCGTGCATCAGTTACTGATTTTAATTTTCATGCATCAGTTACTGATTTTCATTTTTCTTGCATCAGGTACACGAAATCCATAAAAAGTAAGTGGTGCACGAAAACGATAAAAAATACCTGGTGCACGAAAATTATAAAAAAAAGTGACTCGTGCACTAAAATATAACATCGGTGCATGAAAATCATAAAAAGTAATTGGTGCACGAAAATGATAAAAAGTAACTGGTGCAAAAAAAATTATAAAAAGTAACTGGTACACGCAAATATATCTTTGGTGCACAAACTTTGTGTTAATTAACTGATGCACAAAATTTGCAAAAAATAATCTGGTTGACGAAATGTAATAACTGGTATACAAAAGTGATAAAAAATTGTGCACAAAAATTATAAAAAGTAACTGGTGCACGAAAATATGACATTTGTGCACGAAAATATAACACTGATGCACGAACTTTGTGTAAATTAATGATGCACAAAATTTGCAAAACAAACTGGTGCACGAAATATAATAACCGGTGCATGAAATTAAATGGTTCGTGCATCACTTACTTAATTATATGGTTCGTGGATTATCGACTTGTAATAACGGTTCGTGCATCACATATTTTTTCTATGTTTCGTGCATCAGTCACTGATTTTAATTTCGTGAATCAATTACTGATTTTCAATTTCCATGCATCAGTTACTGTTTTTATTTTTTGTGCATCAGTTACTGATTTTCATTTTTCCTGCATCAGGTGCACGAAAATCATAAAAAATAAGTGGTGCACGAAAACGATAAAAAATAACTGGTGCACGAAAATCATAAAAAGTAAGTGGTACACGAAAATGATAAAAAGTAACTGGTGCATAAAAATTATAAAGTAACTGGTGCACTTAAATATAACACTGATGCACAAAAATACAACACTGGTACACGAACTTTGTGTTAATTAACTGATGCACAAAATTTACAAAAAATAAACTGGTGCATGTAATTAAATGGTTCGTGCATCACTTACTTAATTGTATGGTTCGTGCATCACAAACTTGTAATTATGGTTCGTGCATCACATATTTTTTCTATGTTTCGTGTGTAAGGACCCCATATACTTAACCCTTGATTAGTGTATTAATCATTATGTGTGGCACATGCTTTCCATAAAATCATTCGGGAAACTCAGATGATACTTTACCATTGAATGGCAATTGCAAAGTTTTCTTTAACATACAATGTTATAAGTTCATCATCCTAATAACAAGAGACTCATAGAGTTCGCCCATTACATCACTTTTTGCATTGTGGACTTTTATAAAAATTTGGGCAGAGTCTCCCCATAAATAGAGCTATCCGAAATAAAAGTACAACACATAATATAATTCCCGGCCAGGGAAAACATAATACTCATCAGAATGCAGCAATATCAAGTAAATTCCCAGCCAGGGAAGACACCACACATATGGCAACAAAAGTGGGTTTCAACACCCACAATACACCAATGACTCTCATAACCTTTAGCAATTCTACCTCTAATTGCATGCAACATAGAAAGGAAAGAGAGAAAGGCTCATGCCTTTATATACAACCCATAAACAAGTATAATCGTGCTCACATGCGAGCATCATAATTATGTGTATAACCATCATGGGTATATATATATATAGGTACTCTATGATACCGTGCTCAATCAAGCCCTGGTACCACGATCCTGGGAGTACATCCAATCAACAGCTCGAGCTCATCTCCAAAGCCATCGATGTACCTGTTCACCTGTCCCAACAGAGACAGCCCCCAACGGGGTGAGCATACCAATTCCACAATTTCATAATCATAATGACATAATACATAATTTACGAAAATGTAAATATTGTGGAACATATGTGACACTTCCTGGATGGTATCATCCTCATCCTAGCGTACCCCTGTAATAACCCTGTTCTCAAAACAGATAAATCATCAAATCTTGAATATGCAGTTAATCATCATATTGGTTAACCCTAACCAGTTTCGAATTAACAACATTTCATAACATCTTTCTTTATCTAGCAATTATCATAATTCTAGATATCATATTGAGACTTCCTTAACTTCCGATACTAGTTAATCACTTCTCTGATTAACTACGTCTCTGTTCCTATTCATTACCAATAGGGAATAAAATACAGATATCCTAGATATCTAATCAATACCACATTTTCATTTCTTACTTCAAAGTAGCGTCATACTACTAGTGTTCGCTCCGTAGCGACCACACCCATCATTTGCTCGCTTCATAGCGGCACCAAGCATTTCACCATGTGATTCAACATAACGTGACCAAGTCACGGTGCCATCATAGTAAAGCATTTCATGTATTTAAATCATGCATCATACTTGTAAAACATCATTTAAGCTATGCTCGTACGCTAAACGTACCTTAAATCCTCGAAGTCCGAGCCAAACCTTGCTCGAGTTCCATGCCCGAGGAATGATGTGCTAACACGATAAATAATTCACGATTATTTACGAACATGCAACCCATGCTCAAGCACACCCATAACCCTCAACATATTGTCGACACACGACAATTAAACATCTAAAAGACCCGGGGCAGGGTACATGCAGGGAGGGAAAACGAATGCAACATATCGAAAAATTGCTCAAGAACACCTTCAATAATTCGAACCCAACCAACACAAATCAAACCCAAATAATCACCATAATTCATCTAACACATGAATTAATCAATTAATAACAACAATAATCGCCCCACATGCCAAAACCCCCAAAATTCGAATTCAAGCCCTAACTTCGAATCCAATTCCTCAATTTCGAACACAATCAAGCATCATAATGCATCTAAATCATGAATTAAACCATCAATAGCAAGAATCATCACCCTTGCCAAAACCCCCCCAATTTTCGAACCAAACCCCACAAAATTCGAAAATAATTTCGAACCCAAATCACCAAATATAGCAGGGAATTACATGAGAGGGACGAAAAAGAGGTAAAGAACGTTACCCAAACGAAAATCGGAAGTAAAATCGACCAAAATCGATAAACCCTAGAATTTGGGGATCGGCGCTCATCTGCAAAATCCGAACTCAAACCGCGATGAAACTTCAAATTGCCGGAGGGGAAAGGAGCGCCTGGACGAGACGAAGCCGTGGGTAGGTCGGACGCGCCGAACGGCGGCGGGACGGCGGCGGCCGAAGCGTTTTTGCGCGCGGCTGGGGGCTGGGCAGACGGGTTCGGCGGGGAGAGAGAAAGGGGCGGGTTTGGAGGGCTGAAATGAGATTTTTAATTAAATCTCGGGTTCAAATGGTATTTATAGCAAAATACCCCGAAAACTAATAGCCCCACAAATACATCGTGATTCATTAAAAATCATCTGTTTTCAAAAATTCTCTCTCTAACACCAAAACCCCCTACCGGTGCTCACACAAGCACCCGAGATTCCGAGACACATCAAAAACCCAACTCTTAGGTTTTACACCGTAATGTGAATACAATCTCAACCTCGGGATCCAACGATCCCAACTACCCAAATAAACGAGCCCAGAAGGCCCAACGTCGCGATTAAACTCCAAATCGCCACGTAAAACAACTTTAGGGATTTTTAACACTACGGGATTAACATCTATAATCCCTGGTCATCACATCGTGCATCATTTACTGATTTTAATTTTCGTGCATCAGTTACTGATTTTCAATATTTTGTGCACCATTACTGTTAATAATTTTCGTGCACCAGTTATTTTTATAATTTTCGTGCACCAATTAATTTTTCTCCGGGTCATCTTCTTCGTTGCAAGTTTCAGGCTGTAAATTTTGAAAATGAGCAAAGAAGCACGTACACCAATGAATCATAACTAAAAATATCTCAAAAGACACCAAACAATATAGATATATACACTTACACACATACACATACCAGAATTGAAAAAAATCTGGAACGAAGTGATGGAATAGAAAATCGAAGAGATGAAGAGAAAAATCAACTGTAAGAAATCGTAACTGACGAGAGAGATTTACGAGAGATTTGAATCGCAGTGGTGAAATGAAGAGCTCGAACGAAGTGCTGAAAGAAAGATATTGAAAATTTTCTGAGATTGCCGCATTTTCTTATTAAGAGCACTTTTGTCATTTTAATATAATGTGGACTTAAATGATTGTAATTTTTTTCTGGACTAGGATGAATAAACTTCTACCGTTGGGTACCGGCCTCAAATTTCAAAAAAAAAAAAAAAAATCTGAAATACAAAAGCCCATTGTTGTTGTAATTTTTAAAAAAGCCCATATCTTGTTAATAATACAAGCTCCAGTTCTATCTAGGTTAGGGATATCCGAGTACTCTACAGTGTCATTGCCAAATCTAATGGCAAAACCAAAACCCGCCAGACGCCGCCCCCGCTCGCCGTCCCGCTCGAGGTCAGGCTCTTCCTCCCGCTCGCGTCCAGTCTCTTACTCCGGCTCAGGCTCAGGCTCAGGCTCACGCTCAGGCTCACGCTCAGGCTCACGCTCAGGCTCAGGCTCACGCTCCAGTTCGAGGTCACGCTCTCGTTCTAAATCTTTCTCCTCATCTTCCTCTCGTTCCCGCAGCGGCAGTTCTCGTAGCCGTAGCCCTGCTCCCCTGAAGAGGTGAATTTCTTACAGTACAAAATCCTATTTTTTATCTGAATATACAAAAATTGGGGTTGGTAGATTATCTATATTATCTGAGATACTGTTTTGTTCGATGAGGTCTGGCCATAAATTAACTGATCTTTTGGAATGCTTGAAATTTCTTATTCGACTTGTCTGGTTCGAGGAGTATATGAAGCTTATTTTGGGAATGTGCGTGGGTCCAGTTTCTCGAGTTCTTCAGAACAGCATATGTTCTGGATAATACTTGTTTACTGTTTACAGATCTGTTTTTTTGTTAATTGTCCAGTGATGACATAAATCAAGTTAGTTTTACTCGCTTGTGTAAAGGAACACTGAGTTTGAGGGATTGTTTTCACAGAGACTCATGTCGGACATATATAATCTAACCATGCTAGAGTATTGGCTCCATATTTTCACATGTTTACTATTGAGATATATGGTTAAATTGTGCAACTGAGTACACATGACATTTGCTCACTTTTCCTTCAATTTGGTGTCGATTAGTCCTGCTGAAGGAGCTAAACGATTCACATGTTTACTATTGAGATATATGTTAAATTGTGCAACTGAGTACACATGACATTTGCTCACTTTTCCTTCCAATTTGGTGTCGATTAGTCCTGCTGAAGGAGCTAAACGAGGCCGCTCACCATTGCCACCGCCACCACCGCCACCACAGGCTAAGAAAGCTTCCCCACCTCCAAGGTAGATTCAGTTCTTTATATCAATTAAGTTGAATGGTAAGCTCACACATCGATTTATTTTCAGTTTAGCCATAAAATTGAACGTTTTTACATATTACTTTTATTTTCAGTTACGATAATCCATTCATAGCTTACAAAAAAATTCACTTGGCTTTTCAATCGTGATGCAAGTTCTTTGTGCATTTTTACCTACTTTTGAAGAGATTTTGAAAAATATGAGGCTGGGACATTTACAGAAAATTTTGATGTTGAAAGTTATGGATAATAGCTACCTACTCGTTAGATACTTATGTCTTTTCGATTTGAAAGTGAGATATCACGAATCAGAATCAGAATCAGCATTTTGCGTTCTTATTTCTGTTCCTTCAAGTTTCAATATTCAGGTTTGGACTTGAAAGGTTCAAATAGATTTCGAAATTGGCATGGGTTTCTGTTGTTTCTCCCATTTCCATGTATAAGAATGCACCTTTTGCATGGTGAGAAAGGATCAAAATCATTCAGTGAGTTGATTTTTTTTCCCGTTTGGACTTCTAAATTATTTCATCTTTCTGTATATACTCTAGTTATACCTTAAATTGTATGATGACTTCATTGCTTTTTTTTTTTGTTGCTTTGCATTTGTTATGCCTCCTTTTTTTCAAACTTTCATTATTCTGAGTATCTCTCAAATTCAGTGAATTTACTTGCTATGTTTATGTTGATGTGCACGACCTGAGTTGATTCTTTATTTGGTTCATGTAGGCTACCCCAATCCATTGGGTGTAAAGACTTGGTTGTTGTTGTTGTGTGTGCATAGTTTTTTTCATTCTAAATTCTTTATGACATGCTTTTTTAGGAAAGCTTCTCCAATTCCAGAATCTCTGGTTCTACATGTTGACCAGCTTAGTAGGAATGTGAATGAAAACCATTTGAAAGAAATACTTGGTATGTTGTTAATGTGCTATCTCTACTTATAGAAGCTGAATATTTGATCATCTTCCATTTGTTATGGGATACATGAAATGTTATGAATTGCAAATCTAAGAGCTAGTGACATTCAAAGCCAAGCTATTCATGCTAATAGTTAGTTTTAAATGTTTTGAGGCTGAAATTTTCCCACTATATCTTGATTTATGTTCCAGGTAACTTTGGTGAAGTTGTGAATGTGCGACTGGCAATTGATCATGTTGTAAGTTGTTGAAGCCCTCCCCCCAACCCTCTTATTCTCTGTCAAATTATTCCTCAGAAAACAAAATGCTTTCTTTTTTTTTAATGCTTGTGATTTCCAGGTTATCCTTCCTAAAGGATTTGCATACGTTGAGTTTAAGATTCGGGCAGACGCTGAAAAGGCTCAATTACACATGGATGGTGTATGATCCTGTTTAGGTTTTTTAATTGATTAATTGATTCTCGTGCATTCCCTTGGATTTGTTATATGATTTGCTACACTTTTGCTTTGTAGGCCCAAATTGATGGAAAAGTTGTTCGAGCCAAGTTTACGTTACCTGAACGAAAGAAAGCATCCTCACCCCCTAAGGCTGCTGCTACGTCATCGAGGAGGGGATGCTCCAAAACCTGATACTGCTGCAGATGCTGACAAAGATGGACCAAAGCGGCAGAGAGAATGCATGCTCTTATTTTATTGCGCTTATTAGCCTGTCATGCCTATTTGTGATATTTATGCATGCTTTTAGAAAAGTCTTCTTGATTTTGTTTTCAGCATCTCCCCGCCGAAAACCCCTTTCTCCCCCTCGAAGAAGATCTCCTGTGGCACGAAGAGGTTCCCCCAGAAGGGAGCCAGATTCTCCTCCCCTTCCTCCTCCTCCTCCCCGTCGACGTGCTGACTCTCCAGTTCGTCGTCGAGCTGATTCTCCCTATAGAAGAGGTGACTCACCGCCTCCTAGGAGAAGGCCTACATCCCCTGTTAGAGCCCGTTCACCCAATTCACCACCAAGGCGGCTTAGGTCACCTCCTAGGTAGTGTTTTTAAAATTGCCTTTCAATTGCTTGCTTTCAATATTTTTCTCAATGGCAGTTGCTGAATTGTATTACTCTTTATAGAGGTTTCTCCCCGACGGGTGCGTGGTAGTCCTGTTCGACGTCGTTCTACACTTCCTCCTAGGCGTCAGTATGTTGACTGGTGGTCATAGTGGGGTCCTTATCATGTTTCTTAATACACACATACATTACATTTTTGTTGGGATGATATCATCTGTTTAGAAATTTGGTCGAACAATACTCCAGTTATTGTTGGCTTTTTAGCTACCCAATGAAGTATGATTAGGGGTGAGCAATAGTTCAGTTGACTAGTTCGATCAATTGGTTGTTTACTTTCATAAGTAGGTAATTAATTTTAAAAAAATCTGTTTATTCAGATAGCTTGGTTTGGTTTCGGTTAATTTTTTCAATACCATATTGGCTAAACCAACTGAATAAACTGAACTTTGGGTGTTTTTTAATAGATAGCCAAATTAACTCCAATTTGGAAAGTTTGTGGACTCGTCCTAAAGAATAAAAAATGAGACTACACTCATTTAGTTTCAGGACATCTGGAATTACTTTAACTCGGTATAATGATGGTTTTGCATTAGGTAAAAAAGAGTAAGATTATGGAATAGCATGCAGGTGGAGTTCAAATATCTTCCTGAGTTCAATATCTTCCTTCTATCCAATTCACAAAACTTGTGAACTACAGAAAGAATTCTAGTTGGAGCACAAGTGACGATGCTTTTATTGGATCAACCTATTGATAGTTCTTTAAAATTTTCGTTTTAGTGCAGTTCCCGCTATTGTTGCTTGAAATTTCTTTTTGATTTTGCAGTAACCTCTACTATACACACCTGTGTAACCTTTAGGTGAAGGATTTCACCGTCAATGCTGAATCATGCACACTTATTGAATGCGTCAAAGATCCATTATATATGCTATGTGCTGCCTATCTGTTCATTTTTTATTAATATTGCTTAAATCCAATGATTCGATTTCAAGGATTGTGCATGGGGTCTTGCAAAGACAGAAAGAAAAAGGGAATCACGTACTAATTTACTAACCTCGTTTATGTGGGGATCCCTTGTTGATGGACAATTTTTGTAATCTATCAGTATTGTCGATTCTTCTTCTTCATTGTGGATTTTATACTTGTAGTTCTCCAAGGCACGCGCGAAGTCCTCCTAGGAGGTTGCCAGTTGGCCGCCGACGTAGTCGTTCGCCTATAAGAAGGCCAGCTCTATCACGATCAAGATCCATGTCTCCTAGAAGGTTGTATGCAATTTTTTTTTCTCATTTCGTAATTTCACAGCATATACACTGTTGAGCATCATGGTGGTTTTATGTTCTGTTTTTTTTATATTGTTTACTGTGCTTGAAGAATATTCATTATGATCGGCGATCGCTAAAGAGCAAAGGTTACTTATTTTAGAAAACCAATAATCTGCGGGATCACTTTCTAAGAGCAACTAAATTTGCATTAGTGGTGGATTATTATCTTTATTCCTCAGTCACTTCTTTTATTTGTGATTTGTATTATATGTGACTGTGTGATGATCGCTGCTGAATACAAGCAGAGGTCGTGGACCACCTGCCAGACGTGGTAGATCGTCGTCATCTTCGTCGCCTAGAAGGTAAGAGTTTTTTTGTTAGAATAACCGTATGATAAATTTACTTGTCCTTGATCATTTAATTACTTGCATAAAACTTTTGCTCCGTATTTTGACATTTGTTCCACTCAATTTGGTTTTGTTTCATTGCTTATTTTGTATTTCAGGGCAATAAGAGGAAGAAGTGGCAGCAGCAGCTGCACCAGCAGTTCTCCGCCACCTCCTCGTAAGCCTTAAAGTCGTGAGTGGGTATGCTAGCAATGAATCAGAGTGATCTGTGGGGGCAACAGGCATTGATATTTTACACTTTGAGTTTGAGACTCTATGAGAACAAATATGCAAGAAAATCCTTGGTAGTTTCTTTCTGTAGCTCCTCCCGTTGTCCCATGTACTTCTCATAAATAGACGCTCCCTCTTATTTTGTCATGGATGATCTTAACGTTTTCGATTCACGGCCAATCTTGAAGTTGCCTTGCATGTTCCAGATGTTGATTGTTTACCATGGATAAAGCGTCGTATTTATTACGTATGTTACCAAAAAATTTTCGTCGATTTATAGATACTTGTGCATTAGTTTAGGTGGAGTGGATTGATTTTGTTGGTGTGCAGTATTTAGGTAGTGCTTTACTATGGCCTAGCCTTGCTCACCGTTTAACTGCTTGCCATTTTACTTTTCTATCACATTCTTTTATATTCATGATTTGAGTAATCTCCAGTGTAGTCATGGTTTGCTATGCTCTTAATAATAGTAGGCACTACATGCTACTAATTTTTTGTTTATGTTAATATTTTCATTTTTAAGATTAGAAAATCCAGATTCCAGATGTTAGAAGCAATTCACAAACCATTGATATTATATATGCCCAGATTCTACGTGTATTTCAACGCATACACAAATATGTTGGTCAAAACTTTGGATAGTGAAGGCTTTAAATAACCACTAACAATGGCAATATAAATATTGTAATGTTTGTATGTTTGTAGATATCATCCACACAAACAAAGGATGCTAGCTGTCAAAAAAGGTGGTGCCCATCAAAGAACATTCAAGCCAGCACCACAATTCGAGGAAATCGATTAGCTGAAGGTACACAATTCAGAAAGTTTCCTTTCTTCCTATAATTTAAATCGTTGGCCACGACAAATAACATTTAGAACTTCCTCAAATCATTGTCTTTTTATTTTTCTGGAATTACTTCTTTTTTTTATTGTGATAGATACATATTGGTACTTGTTGGAAAATCTGGCATAACATTAAATATCGAAACAGGGTTCTTCGATATACCTGATTATGCCTGTTTGCAGCGGAAGTCTGATTTTCCCGGATCATCAAGCCCGTCTACAAGCCTTTTAGATCTTGAATCCTCGTTGGTATTCGATAGATTACTACTAGAGTAATCTACATTTTAATACACACCTTAAGCCCTTGAAGTGCGTTGGTGATTCTCTAAGAGGGACGAACTATGTTGTGAGAACGAGAGTATTGTCATGTTTTTTTGGTCACAAGAAGTGGAGGCAAAGACACCTACTTATAGGGCTCAAACCCTAGCCCTAGGTCAGACCTATATCTTGGTTGACGGCTAGGGTTTGACTTATGTCAAATATGGATGTCTACTTGGCCTTGGGCCACGAGCCCATCCCAATGAATGCATATTGGGCCATGGGCCATAAGCCCAACCCATATACATCTACAGCTCCCACTCATACATATTTGAATCAATATCCAAATCGTTTCTCAATCGTCTCTCATTTCACGTCGCCCTCTCTCATACAGGGAATAAAGCGTGCGACCAAGCGAGAAGTCATATTGAGGAGAATTATATTAAGTTATCACCAAACTAACATAATTCTACAACTCAGGAACTCGCATATACCCCAAACTAGCGTGGTCGCATCAGACCAAGCATCTCTGATTCCTCATATTACGATAGAGCATGCTTGTCTCTTTCAATTACGCATCTATGCTCATGACTATGTCAAAAACAAATTTCGACTTAGTCGGCCAGCCTATGAGCATAGAACAAAATGATGCGTTACCAACTTGGTTCTTCCTCGGCCACTCATGCCAATCAGTTTGGTCTTGACAGCTTTCCCAGACATGCTCCGGCATACCGCATCAATCTTGGCCATTGGATACATGCTAAAGTAGCGTCATCAAGCTTACACCTTGTGACATGGTCCAGAGCCCCAAAGGGTACATTAGAACAAATAAAGCGCTCACACAGTGACGAAGCAGGAATCCATTATGTCACTCCATTATTGTGGTCGAACTTACTCAGCACATGTAGTATGTATACATGCTATGGTGGAGCTCCCACTCAACTTGGGTATGCCACGCTCTAAACATCATACGAATCTGAGTCCAATGGCTACAAAAAGCTCACGACTTGCGCATTGCGAGATACCATCTACCAGCAATTCGCACATTCGGCTATAAATAGACTTTTATGGAGGTTGGACGTACTTCATAATTGATCTAATCAGACCTCATCTTAGCCTCTTGCTAAGGCGACTATAATATTATCATCACAACCTTCCTCGCTCTACCAAGCGCGAAGGGATCATGTCATACATGATCTTCAAGTCTCATCCTGCTCGCTATCAAAGCGCCAGGGTGTTTGCCCGTGTGAGTGGGCCAATCAAAGTCTGGTACATTCGCATATGAACACAGTACCTCATCAAACCAGTTGTTCATAACTATTGTTCTAACAGGCAAAACAAATCCTACAAAGCCCATAGGATTAACATGTCGCAGGAACAAATCTACGCGCAAGGGCTTGGTCCATAGGTCAGCGCTCATATTGCTAGTAGGAATATGCCTTAGAACCACTTTGGCTTGTGCAACATAATCTCGAATAAAGATACAACAATATCATCTACATGCGCAGAAACTCGCAATCTTTGTAGTGATCCTCTTAACCAGATTGTATAACAATATCATCTACATGCGCAGAAACTCACAATCCTTGTAGAGATCCTCTTAACCAGATTGTATCTTATATTGTTGACGTGCAGACTATTACTCTGCTTCTAAGGTAGATAGAGAGATACAAGGCCGCTTCTTATCACTCCAAGTGATACTTGCGCCTCTCTATAAATGCATATCCCATAATGGATTTGCGCTCATCTCTATCAAGTGACCCATCAGCGTTACTATATCCATCAATTCTCAAATCATCGTCATGGTAGCACAAAGAAAGATCATTTTGACTGCCATCTAATAGGCAACCTCAAAATAACTCTGATTTTACTCACCATCCAATTGTAAAGCACATGCCTGGTTGAATACTTACTATTGTGTACATCAAACCCTCTACAACGCTTGCATATGGAACTCCATTCATACGTTTCTTTCATTTCTGTTTTAGGGCATAACTCTCAGCTCGTATAGCAGACACCCACTTGTTTTGCCTTTTGTGAAGTCACAGCCTCTTAATATTTGGATGGCTCATCAAATCCATAAAAGCACACATGAAAAATTCTCACACAATGATATATATCATTAGAGAATAATTTCGCGCTTGCTTTTCTTTATTTAAGGATTATGAGAGACTTTCATCAGTGAAACACTCCCACTGAAGTTGAGGTCATTTTCATTTTCTCTATTACATTCAGACAAGGCCTTATAGCCTCATCTAGGTTAGAGATTGGAGCGCCAACAACAGGGTTCATGTAACTCGTATAGTTCGATGCCCCTTTTGACTTCACTCACAAAATGCACATCTCGAACTCTATTTCAGTCATTCCTCCATTGGAATGTTCACAGTATATTATAATATTTTCCCAAAAATAATTTTTTTGAAGCTCTTGGATCGAGCTTTTAATGCTTGTAAAAAATACTGTGAACAAATCACACTGATTCCCAAAGGCGCAGAACTTTCAAATAACATTTGATGCGATGTCGTTACTCAAAAGGGAATCGAAATGATTATTTTGAAAGCACATGGTTCAAAATGTAGGCAGCTGTCAAAGAACTCTTCTCCCCATAAGGATATTGGAAGATTCGTCGCGTCATCATTTATCTGGCAATTTCCAGAAGTGTTTAATTTCGTTTCTCTCTGCAACACCATTTCATTGCGAAGCATACGGAATCATTAACTATCTTGTAATTCTATTTCCTCGTATATTTGTCTAGACTAATCAGACATATATCATCGCTTTCTATCGGTACATAGAATTTTAAATTCTTATATTTTTAATTCTCAACCATTGCCAAGAATCGCTTGACATATTCAAACGTTTCTAGCCGATGAGATAAGAGGTATACCCATAGCGTAAATAAAATGAGAAATAGAATGTCTTGTGATGTGCCCTCACACTCATAGGTTCACAAATGTCTAGTGTGATAACTTAAAGGAGTAACATCCATTTATGCCTTTCAAATAGGCATTAATGATTAGCACACTGAGAGGTTGA
Source organism: Haberlea rhodopensis (assembly GCA_907163345.1). Taxonomy (NCBI): domain Eukaryota; kingdom Viridiplantae; phylum Streptophyta; class Magnoliopsida; order Lamiales; family Gesneriaceae; genus Haberlea; species Haberlea rhodopensis. The sequence continues at coordinate 278,923 of CAJQUN010000471.1, read as the reverse complement.
CTTTTGCAAGATTGCCCATAACTTTCTCGAGCTAACCTAGTCATCCTCTTTTGAGCGATGTGTCTCAATAGATCATGCAGTATAACAGAATCAGAAACTATATCAATAAGACAATAACGTATGAAACACAATCATTAGATAATGTAAACATAAATAATCCATTATTGATATAACCAAACCACGAAGGTCTTTGCCAGGAAAAATAGAAAAATCGTTTGCTCAAACAAAACTGAATAATCCAAGTCGTAATAAACAAAGTAATTAAGAGTAAATTACACCAAATGCAAAGTAACGAGAAGGTACAAAACCGACTCCAAAACTCTCCATGTGTGCCATCTTTTGTAGTAAAAATAGTGGCTGCATACTAGCATTTGATAGTAATCTACTAATTCTACTCAATCCTTCACCACATGTTTTATTGACTCAAGTATCTACAATCCAACCAAGGAGAGATTTAGCAAAAAAAAAAATATTTCGTACTATCAAAAGCACTAGGAGAGTAAGAAACGTGTTACCTTCTTTGGCTCAGTGCAATCAAGAGCAAAGTGACCCATCTTGTCACAGTTGTAACACTTTACTTTGTTTATATCCCTCGCTCCACCCTTTTTGCCTCGGCAACACAGTTTTGTCATGCCACTCAGTCGAGCTAGGGCTTGATTCTTGTTATTACCCTGTCCTGCACCCATTGGCTTGTTCCAACGTCCACCCTTTTGGGGTTTTCGCTGACTAGCATGTGCGACAAGAGTAGCCGTTTGTGCACGTTCAGATTCTCTTCGGTCCGCCTCAAGTTTCAAATGATTGGCGACACTATCGAATGTTTTAATCTGCTCATCATGGGTCAAAACAAGCTTAACATGTCCCCAAGTCTGCTCAGATAGCGATCTAAGGACTGACATGACTTGTTCATTTGTGAGCTCAGTTCCAGAATTCTGAAGCTCTCGAATCATATCATTCATCGCATCAAGATGTTGGCTCATCGAGTGCATAGGGTCAAGTACATACTGGTTAAATTTGAGGGTGAGAGCCCTCATTCTAGTAGCCGAAATGCTACCGTACATGACCTTCAGAACTTCCCATAACTCTTTAGCCGTGGGATGCTTCTCAAACTCTCTGATCAGATTATCGTGCATGCAGCTTAGCATAGTAAAGCGCGCACTTTTATCCTGTTCCACCCATTTATTGTACGCGTCCATTTCCATATCGCGATGATATTGGGTAGTCTATCCATTTTCTGGCTCAGCTTTAGGCATATCATTGGTGAGATGATCAAGCAACTTTTCTTTGTGAAGTGAATTTTTCTATGCCACATTGCATATTTCTGGCCATCAAGTTTCCACTACCATGAAGATCAGAAAAAAGCTATTTGGATTTCCATCACTATTTGCACAATCAAATAAGGTACTTGTTCAATAATAATTTTATTTCAGATCCAAGTAATTTCAATTATTCTCTTTAATTCATTGGATCAAAAATTTCGCACTCAGCTAGTAATTATCTCCCTCCGAATTAAAGTTCCTAATAAAAAATTACCAATCTCAAAATAAAATAACTCCATGGTATCATGCATAATAACTCAAACAACAGTGTCATAAATTGCATACTCAGATAATGCAATGTCTCATATATGACAAATACTCAAATTCTGGATTCATGAATATAATTCATGAATAACTAAGCCCAAAACAAATCTAATTAATGAAAAAATTTGCCCACAATTAGGTTTTCAGATTTTTTTTTCACAAGATGCGCCGTCTCTCTCATGCATTTTGAATTGTAGGGTTTAAAAAAAAATTTCTTGCAGCATGCGCCGTCACTCCCGAACTCCTCTCTTCACGCCAACTTCATGGTTCATCAATGATCGTCTGAGGGAGGCGTCGTGCACCATCACCCCATCGGTAGCGCCACTACGCCGTTCAAAGGCGTCGCAGCATCGCAAAGGGCCGTCGCGTGGCGGTGAAGCTTCGCCCTTTCAGGCGCGGTTTTGGAAGTGCAATGTCGGCTTACTGTGTAAGGTTCAAATATTACCAAAAAAAAATGCATCGATGGCGTTTGTTTCTTTTTTCAAGCAGCAACACCCTCTATGTTTGTTTCTTTTTTTTTTATATTAAAATCGGCCTCTCGCCAAAAAAAAAAAACACAGCCACGATGATGGCTGCCTTACAAAAGGGCCACTGCAGACGGTGGTTCGTGCGGTGTCGTCGCCTTCAGAAGCGGCTCCGTTCAACTGTCGCGGCTCATGGTCACCGTCGATCCAGCCACCCTACACGCAACCCTTCGATTCACGCAGCCATGGCTTCGTCTCAATTATGTCGTGCTTGGGCTCAGATTTAAAAAAAAGTTCTTTCCTTTTTGTGTTACATATAAAATCCCAGATGGACGTAAGCATGAAATAAACATAAGAAATCTCATATCTATATCCGGCGATATCGAGCTATTGACAACTCTGATACCACTGTTCGATAATCTGGCATAACATTAAATATCGAAACAGGGTTCTTCGATATAACTGATTATGCCTGTTTGCAGCGGAAGTCTGATTTTCCCGGATCATCAAGCCCCCCTACAAGCCTTCTAGATCTTGAATCCTCGTTGGTATTCGATAGAGTACTACTAGAGTAATCTACCTTTTAATACACACCTTAAGCCCTTGGAGTTCGTTGGTGATTCTCCAAGAGGGACGAACTATGTTGTGAGAATGAGAGTATTGTCATGTTTTTTTTTGGTCACAAGAAGTGGAGGCAAATGCACCTATTTATAGGGCTCAAACCCTAGCCCTAGGTCAGACCTGTATCTTGGTTGAAGGCTAGGGTTTGACTTATGTCAAATATGGATGTCTACTGGGCCTTGGGCCACAAGCCCATCCCAATGAATGCATATTGGGTCATGTGCCATAAGCCCAACCCATATACATCTACAGTGCATTTGTGGACAAACTATTTAATTGGTGGGTTGGTATGTTGGTTTTCTTTACCGCCTGCTTAATGGTTTGGCTTAGTCATGTGTCCTTTAAAACTTTTACAGTATTATTCGTGCCTTGTGATCTTGATGCTGAGCTACACCTTGTTTAATTTCCTTGTAGCTTCCCATCCCTTTGCACGTGGATGTCACCTCTCTCTAACTTCTACGTGCCAGACACGCCAACTGAAGAGATTGAGCAGGAAAAAATCCATCTGCATAGGCTCGTCGACGTCCACCGGTATTACTTCGTTCTTCAACAACCGCTTTACTTCATCTATTTGCACACCTTCCTGCGCTGATTCATTTTTTTGCTGACTTGCCTTCTCTACATGCTTTCCAGGTTATCCTTCTAACGTGGGGCCATCTTCCAGTATGAATTACGTTCCTGTGCATAGGCCACGCCACATTCCTCTGCCAGGTTGGTCTGCACGCCTTGTATACCCTACCTTCAGCTGTAAGTTACCCCTTTTCTGTTCCGTGCCATTTGTCTTCATTCGTTCTACTGCCAAGGATATTAGGAACTTAGCAAATCTAACAACCAAATCTCTCTGATCTACCTTGTCTACTGCATGGTTTCGCGTATTGCCTTGAATGAATATTTCCCGAGAAGTTTGGCTCGCTCTTGAGTCATAGCTCCAAAAAAAGACACGGATATTTCCCCGTTAACTCCTACATTAACAAAAGGTTCTCGTTTAAATAAATTACTAATGATTTAAGCGGAAAAAAAGAAACTAAATCTAACAAAAAACTAGTAGGATAAATTGAAATAGATTGCAAAAACCTAATACCACGATAAGCATTTTCCTAATTTTATCTCCTTCGATATTTTTTAACTCAGCAACAGCTAGTCGTTTCCGCAAGTTGAGATTGTCCTCCTTAGATTCAAGTACTGTTTCCATTGTCGATCTATTATAGATCTGGCAAAATTACTCGTAACATGAGATGAAAACTAGAACTAAGATTGCTATTGTATCTACACGAACTAATATTTTGTATACACAATAACCTGAAATTGCTTGTGTGGCAAAACTAGTTGTTCTTGAAGTCGTTTTAATTCTTCACTTTTAGCATCACATGTGGACTTTCAAAAATAAAATTTTGTTACAAATACAGATTAAATTAACAACATTGTATGAGGCAAAACATTAAGATTACAAAGTATTTTCTAGTACATTCTTTATAAGAGCAAAGATGTAAAACAGATATGCTTACTTGAAGATTAAGCTTCAAAGGCTCCATACGTACTTCAGACAAGACTTCCATTATCCTCAAAATTTTATCTAGAGTAGCAAACTAAATAGTATAGAACACTTGATGAAATCATGCAAATGAAAACACAAATAATTATTATTTATTCATGCAAAAACAGGTCATACCAATCAGCACGCCACAATTAAAAATGGGCAATCCAAGCACGTAAAAATAAGTACCCTAGCAGATGTAAGCTGCTTTTCCATAGATGTAATGGTGGTCAAGGTGGCAGTAGGTCGAGGACAAGTACCAATGATGAATCTAAGCTTGTTCTTGGCACGTAGAGCGAGTAGCATAGCTCGACTCGAGACACCATAATTCTCCGTTCCAATTTGTGGCTCATTGACAAGTGAAATTCTCGGTGTAACAGATGGATGATGATACAATGGATCGTTGAATCCGATTGTAGAATTCGAATGAGGAGCGTGCAATTATATACATGGGAAATGCTTGAAAACGATGAGGGAGACCAAAGAAACTACGGAATGGAAATCGGATATTAGATCTATAAGAAACATACTACCAACATTACAACTTAACTTGTCTTCCGAGACCTGTGCAACAACTCGAAAATCTTTCTTTCCCGGGAGATAATCTAATGTTTCCTGACAATTGCATTAAATAATTTGTTAATTTAATCAATTTCCAAAATTTAGCCTTGAGAACAAGGCTAATTTCGAAGGAGGGATATTGTTTTGCTCTTTGTTAGTTTTATAAAACCTTACTACCAACATTACAACTTACATTGTCTTCCGAAACCTGTGCAACAAATCGAGCATCTCTCTCTCCCAGCAAAGAATCTGATGCTTCCTGGCAATTGCATTAAATAATTTCGTTAATCACATCGCAAAACGCAGTGCATATCTCAAATCAAATTCATAATCTGATGATTGATAGACCCTTACAAAGTCATCTATTTACAAAGTCTTGTTCTAAATAGATGACTTTGTAAGGGTCTATCAATCATCAGATTATGAATTTGATTTGAGATATGCACTGCGTTTTGCGATGTGATTAACGAAATTATTTAATGCAATTGCCAGGAAACATCAGATTCTTTGCTGGGAGAGATAGATGCTCGATTTGTTGCACAGGTTTTCGGAAGACAAGGTAAGTTGTAATGTTTGTAGTATGTTTTTATAAAACTAACAAAGAGCAAAACAATATCCCCTCCTTCGAAATTAGCCTTGTTCTCAAGGCTAAATTTTCGAAATTTAAATTAACAAATTATTTAATGCAATTGCCAGGAAACATTAGATTATCTCCCGGGAAAGAAAGATTTCCGAGTTGTTGCACAGGTCTCGGAAGACAAGGTAAGTTGTAATGTTGGTAGTATGTTTCTTATAGATCTAATATCCGATTTCCATTCCGTAGTTTCTTTGGTCTCCCTCTTCGTTTTCAAGCATTTCCCATGTATATAATTGCACGCTCCTCATTCGAATTCTACAATCGGATTCAACGATCCACTGTATCATCATCTATCTGTTACACCGAGAATTTCACATGTCAATGAGCCACAAATTGGAACGGAGAATTATGGTGTTTGGAGTCGAGCTATGCTATTCGCTCTACGTGCCAAGAACAAGCTTAGATTCATCATTGGTACTTGTTCTCGACCTACTGCCACCTTGACCACCATTACATCTATGGAAAAGCAGCTTACATCTGCTAGGGTACTTATTTTTACTTGCTTGGATTGACCATTTTAACTGTGGCGTGCTGATTGGTATGACATGTTTTTGCATGAAATGAATAATAATTAGTTGTGTTTTCATTTGCATGATTTCATCCAGTGTTCTATACTATTTAGTTTGCTACTCTAAATAAAATTTTGAGGATAATGGAAGTCTTGTCTGGAGCATGTATGGATCTTTGAAGCTTAAGATGATCTTCAAGTAAACATCTTTGCTCAGAAAAATATAAAGAATGTACTAGAAAATACTTTGTAATCCTGAGGTTTTGCCTCATATAATGTTGTTTATTTAATCTGTATTGTAAGAAAATTTTATTTTTGTAAGTCCACATGTGATGCTAAAAGTGAAGAATTAAAACGACTTCAAGAACAACTAGCTTTGCCACACAAGCAATTTCAGGTTATTGTGTATACAAAATATAACTTCGTGTAGATACAATTGCAATCTTAGTTCTAATTTTCATCTCATGTTACGAGTCATTTGCCAGATGTATAATAGATCGACAATAGAAACAGTACTTGAATCTAAAGAGGACAATCTCAACTTGCGGAAACGACTAGCTGTTGCTGAGTTAAAAAATGTCGAAAGAGATAAAATTAGGAAGATGCTTCATGAGAGGATCGTGGTATTAGGTTTTTGCAATCTATTTCAATTTATCCTACTAGTTTTTGGTTAGATTTAGTTTCTTTTTTCCGCTTAAATCATTAGTAATTTATTTAAACGAAAACTTTTGTTAATGCAGGTGTTAAGGGGAAATATCGGTGTATTTTGTAGGGTGAGACCCCTCTTGACTGATGAAGCTACATCTGACCATAAAGTTATATAATTCCCAATGGAAACACAGGGTCGAGCCATTGACTTATTCCATAATGGTGAGTCTTCATAGTTAAAACAATTATCCTATTTTTTTCTTTTCTCCCAATAGCTGTCGTAATTTGTTACTATTTTTATTTTCTTCGCAGGGCGAAAGCATTCTTTCCTTGACAAAGTTTTTATGCATCCCAAGAGGATGTTTTTTTAGAGGCCTCACAACTAGTTCAGAGTGTCTTGGATGGTTGTAAGGTTTTATATTACCCACTACACTCCATCATTTGTAATTTATTCTCATGTAGAATTAAAAATCTGTTTAAAAAAGTTGAGTTTGAACATTGTAACGAGCTTAAAAAGGAGACTTTTACAACTTTTAAGGGTCAATAAACTTCAAAATTTAGTTTGACACTTTTTTAAAAGGGTTGACAATCTGTTCATATCATTTTTATTAGGAACTCTTTAAGAAGCAGCGAGCTCAACAAACATATATTTAGTTGGTTGCTATTTTTAGGATTAAATGTGTGAAGAATGTTGGTTTAAAAATAAGATTTATGTATGGAAAGCAAAGTGGAATCTAAAGAGAATTGGTAATATGTTATTTATTAAAACAGATTTATATGGCTACAACCAAATAGATTTCCAGCACTATATTTAAAGGTCAACACACTGATTATTCTAGAATTGAATCATAGGAACTCTAAAGGACATTATTGTTTCCTAGGAGACATATGCAACCTTTTATTTTTCTGACTGTTGGATAATAATTGTTTGTAAAAGTTTCATCTGACAACACCCCTCATTGAGATTTTTTGCCATTACACAGCTTGAATCTGAGAAACTTGAACCTCCCTTTTGGTAAGGCCTTGTTAAAACTGTCGGCTAGCTGAAATTCCGATGAACAATAAACAAGCTTTTCACCTCTTTTTCTTGTTCTGTATCTCGAATCGCATGGAACTTTGTTTTCATATGCTTAGTCTTAGTGTTGCAAACTGGATTCTTTTCAATGGCAATTGCTTATTTGTTATCCACAAACACTTCTGTAGCTTGTTCTTGCTTGTAGCCCATGACTGCAAGTATCTTTCTTAACAGTTGCTGAAGCTGCAATATACCTCAGCTTCAGCTGTTGATTGAACTACAACTTCTTGTTTCTTCGAAATCCATGAAAATACTCCCGAGCCTAGTGAGAAGGCATAGCCAAGAGTACTTTTCATGTCATCTACTGAACCTCCCCAGTCTGTGTCAGAATATGCAATCAACTTCAGGTCTGAAGATGGCTGAATAGTAGGCTCCCAACCAAGCTTCTATATTCCCTTGCATCAACTCTCTTCTGCCCATCAGATTTAGGTAATTTTTGATTCACTACAAGGGGCATTGCAACCGGCTTGAGGTGCTCCATTTTGAACTTCTTAAGAATGTTATTAGCATATTTGGCTCGAGTGATGAAAAATTTCATCTTCTGCTTGGTGGACTTCTATGCCAATAAAATAGTTCATTAAGCCCAAATCTATCATCTCAAACTTCTTTTTCATCTCCTCCTTGAATGTGAGGATCATCTTCGGATTATTCCCTGTGACAAGAAGATCGTCAACATAGAGCGATACAATAATCATATCACTCATGCCATGCTTTCGTATGTAAAGTGTATGCTCATTTTTACTTCTCTTGAATCCTTGTTCAAGAAAGTAAGAGTCGATTTTGATGTACCACGCTAGCGGGGCCTGTTTTAGACCGTATAAAGCTTTCTTCAGTTTGCACACCTTTTCCTTCTCTCCCTTGACTATGAATCCTGGAGGTTGCTCAATGTAAATCTCCTCCTCGAGCTCTCCGTTGAGGAAGGCAGATTGGCATCAAGCTGTATATTTTCCATCTTTCTTGAGCAGCTAAAGCAATGAGAATTCTAACTGTGTCATGTCTAGCCACCGGAGTGAAGGTATCTCCATAATCTATTCTAGCTTGTTGGGAGTAGACTTTGACGACCAATCTGGCCTTGTATTTGTTGACGGACCCATCAGGGTTCAATTTGGTTTTGTACACCCATTTCACACCTATCACTTTTCTATCATTGGACTTACCAATCAGCTCCCATGTCTCATTCTTCATTATCACCTTTATTTCATTTTCCATAGCCTCCTGCCACTCTGTGTCTAGAAGCTTCATCAAAGTTGTGTCACTATGTGGCTCTTCAATAACAAAGTAACATCCTTTCGCATTGTTCTGGATCTGAATGAATGATGGGACACTTTCAGAGATCTGAGAGATGTCTTTTACCCCGGGGGCCAGTAGCATTAGAACTTGAAGACATTGAATCAGCTTGTTTAGGAGATGACATTAGTGTACCATTGACTGACTCCATGTTGTCAGCATCACTGTCATTTGATTCTGGGTGTTCATGCTGATGGTGAAACTGAGAGACTTGGATCATTTTCTTTTCAACCTTCTTTTCTTCCCAGTTCCAGCTTGCATCTTCATCGAACTCTACATCTCTGCTGAACTCTACATCTCTGCTGACGACGATCTTCTCCGTCCTTAGGTTGAAGATTCTGTACCCTTTAGATTGTGAATCATAGCCGAGAAAGATATTTTCCACCTGTTGCATGTAGCTTGCTTTTTCTTTGAGCTGGAATGTGGGCATAACAAACTGAACCAAACACTCTCAAATGTTTGGCTGTTGGCTTTTTTCCGCATCATGCTTCAATTGGAGTGCTTCCTTATACTGCCTTTGCAAGCAATCTATTTAGCAATTAAACAGATGTTTAACATAATGTGTGTCTGCCCCTTAGGATTCTTTGGCTCTGATACCACATGTTGGTTTAAAATTAAGATTTATGTATATGGAGAAAGATCTAAAGAGAGAATTGGTAATTTGTCACTCTATTTAAAGGTCAACACAGATTATTCTAGAATTGAATCGAAGGAACTCTAAAGGACATTATTGTTTCCTAGGAGAGACATGCAACTTTTTATTTTCCTGACTGTTGGCTGATAATTTTTGGTAAAAGTTTCATCTGTCAACAAAGAATAATTTATTTTGGTTGTAAATGAAATCTAATTTGACAAAAAGATTTAAAAAATCCGCACTGATATGACTACACATTCTACAGGTATGCACATTCTCATATGGAGAAACTGGGGCGGGAAAAACTTATACAATGATGGGCACACAGGGAAGCCCTAATCATAGAGGTTTGATCCCGCGATCAATGGAGCAAGTGTTTGATACAAGGCAAAATCTTCAAGATGAGGGATGGAAGTCTTCCATACAAGTGAGTAGTTTGTTTACTTTGTTGTCTCTTTTCTGAAATATGTAACGGGTTCAAATTTATTTCTTTGCAGGTGTCGATGCTTGAAATATATAATGAAATAGTATGAGATTTGTTGTCACCAAAAAGTTCAGGTTTTGATGCATCATGACTAGATAATGATGGAAAGAAATGTAAATCAAGTATGATGGAAAAGGCAACATCAATGTTACCGATGTTACATTTATTGATGTTGATAGTAGTAAGGAGGTTTGTGATCTTTTAGAGCAGGCGGAGTTTATGGAGTGGGTTTGACATCGAGTTTTATGTCTCTGCTAATTTTTTAGTTAGCTACTTTTGGTGGAGAAATTGATGAAAATACCCAAGACATGACTTTTGAATTCAGCCCAACACTTTACATCAGTCTAACTCTTTACACATTATGATCTCTTTTGACTACTCGATTAGAGTTCCCTTACCATGGTGAACAGCATTATCTGCTACTTGATTGAGTTAATTAGCAGTCAGGAATGCAGAAACTTGGAGTGAAGGTCATGTTACATCAACAAGCACATTCTACAATGTGAAAGAGTTCAATAATCGTTGCTGAGCTGATTAAATGTTATTTTCGTAACTTCCAGCTATGTGACTTGTATGAAAATGATTCTATTTTCGATAAATTTGAATGTTGCCTCAGTGGTGATGGTCTTCGGGTGTCAACTGGTTCTTACAGGTATATGCTCAAGTTTCTGTTCGGTATAGTAAGTATTACTATTGCTTGCTTCTTTGTCTATCTAACAAAATTATTGTCTTGATTTCAGCAACCTGTTCCGTGTGTTTGGTTGTGGTGCGGGCAGCACCGAAGCAACTACTTTAGAAGCAAGCAAAAACCCAATGAGGTACTTCTACCAATCTAGATTTGTCAATTCGGTTAAACTTAAATTTGTGTCATAGTCATACAATCTTGCTTCTTATTAGCATAACACAAACCACTTCATTGCACTTTCAGAAGGCAGATTCAGACCCCTTCAAGACCTGCTAGATCCCTGAGCAATAGCATTACTCGAGTTGTGAGACGAGGTATTTCCCTTCCATCCTTTTGTCTTAATTTTTCTCAGTGAAATTTGAAGCACGATCTCGAGTTATAAATTGCAGGCTCAGAAAGTCCTGGAGTTGACTCCAATGGAAATTCATTTGATTTCACTACAAAGCTGCTTCACCTTGCATGGCACCCATTCGAAAACTCAATCGCCTGTGCTGCTGCGAATAGCTTGTATATGTATTACGCATAAAACCTCCATTTTTCGGAAAATCGCACAACATTTGGGTCCCCATTCAAGACGCTTCGTTCAGCAAATCGAGTCTTACCTGCCCATAACTGTACATGAACATCCAGTTCTGTAGCACACGGACCTCAACTAGCTTTGTGAGGAACCATTTTCTTTGTACCTGGAAGCGACCCTCCATCCGTTTGCATCCTTTCCGCTTCGACCTCTATCTTTCCTATATTTATTTTTTTTGACGTCTTTCCTTGTTCTATTCTGTTCTTTCTACATCAGGGTTGAAGTTGGGAAACAACGGATCATAATTCTCCTACAAACAAAACTAAATGCAGTCTTGTATTGTCCCTAGTTTTAATTTTTTTAAAGATAGACACTGTAGCCTTTTTTATTTTTTATTTTTCACTTCATGAGTTCATGCCAAAAAGCTATTGCTAACTTTGAGAGGTCTAGTAGTTCATGACCTTTAAACAGTAATGTAATGCTTTTGCTTTTTCTTTCATAATGTATGATTTTGCTTCTTCCATTTTTTGTTCTTTTTAAAATTTTCATTAGATATTTCGTTTTTAGAATATGTAACTTCGGGTTCCATTAATTTGTACAAAATTATTTTTCTGTAGCCTTTGCAGTTTTAGCTGTGAGATCACTTCGTCGAGGTTAAGATTTGTGTGCTCGGAAATATTAACATCTTGATACTTTTTTTGTTGAAAATTATTTCTTATAAAAAACTAAGTTATTTTTTATATTGTTTGCTTCATGTTGTACGAAAGGTTCAGTATATGTAACTTATGGCAGGCTCTATGCTACACCATTCTCCTTCAGTATATGTAACTTTTGGCAGGCTCTATGCTATACAGATCTCCCGATGTAGGGCCTTGTTTTGGGGTGGACAGGTGAGATGAACTTGTCTAACAGGGACCCGGTGTGGACCCCACCCCTGCCCCAAAACAAACAAAATGAATTTACCATGGTTAATCAATCCATGGTTGACATACCGTTGTCTTTGTTTTGGTGTAGGGATGGGGTCCACACTGGGTGTGGGTAAGAATTTCTTATAGGTTTAACAAGGGGAGTATTTTTTCCTGTGCAGCATAGTCATTCCCTTCAATTTATAAGCATGATATGCTAGTTTTTTTTAATTATTCTACCAACACAACAGTCATTGAAACATATATCTTTTACGAGTCTCAGATGACATAAACGAATTGCTTGTTACGCTTGTTAAATTTAAATCATAAATTCATTAAACAATGGGAGTTGGGTCGGTAGATATTTTCAAGGTACGAATTAAATGCAAAATAGATCCGATCTGGTGATATGTTCAAATCAAATTTGAACAATTAATTAACAATTAGGGCATTGCCTTATGTAGCAAGAATTCACCCCTCCTACACCTCGGATATCAATAGCAAATATTATTTTCTAGAGAAATGTTTTATATTATATATGCGCACAATGAACTGAGAGTAACTGCTGTGAGAGCGTAATACAGACAAATTTAGTAGATTTGCATGACCAATTGTCTAAATTATAAACTGACCTTATAAACTGTGATAAATAAATAATATTGTCCTTATCAGTTATGATATTACAATATTGTCTCAATTACGATATAACAATTGACTTAACTAAAACAAAATTATTTATCCACAAAAACAACACTATAATTATCAATTTTTTTAAATATAAAATGACTTAATTAAAAAAATGTTATTCACAGAAATTGACTGTTCAAATATGCAATGTATACACCGAGACTCCAATACTAGTATGAATGAGAAAAGGTCTCTTGCTCTTCTCTGACTCTTTGGATGTGTGTGTGTGTGTTCCATAATTGTATGTATGTATAGTTTGTGATCTCTGACTATCTCTCACACGGGGTTATTATGCTTTGAGTAGCAACCAACAAACCGTATATAACTGGGTTTTGTAATAAAATATTTGAAAATAATAATTAATTTAACAAATTAACCTGAGTGGAGTCAAATTATAAAAATGACTGAAAACGTCATTGCAGATGGCGCCTTCAAATGAAGGCGCCATCTACAGTGGCATCTGAAATACAGAAGCAAAAATGAGCGAAACAAAGCGTTGCATTGTAAAGGAGCAAAATCGAGCGTATCGTGGTTCTTCATCTGCTGATACAATACTAGTATGAATGAGAAAAGGTCTCTTGCTCTTCTCTGGCTCTTTGGATGTGTGTGTGTATGTTCCATAATTGTATGTATGTATAGTTTGTGATCTCTGACTATCTCTCACACGAGGTTACTATGCTTTGAGTAGCAACCAACAAACCGTATATAACTGGGTTTTGTAATAAAATATTTGAAAATAATAATTAATTTAACAAATTAACCTGAGTGGAGTCAAATTATAAAAATGACTGAAAACGCCATTGCAGATGGCGCCTTCAAATGAAGGCGCCATCTACAGTGGCATCTGAAATACAGAAGCAAAAATGAGCGAAACAAAGTGTTGCATTGTAAAGGAGCAAAATCGAGCGTATCGTGGTTCTTCATCTACTGATACAACCTTCAAATATTTTCATGTAAGAATTATGTTTATGTTTTAAATTATTTAAATTTTTTAGTAACTTAATTTATTAATTATTTGTTATATTGTTATTTTTTGAAGGTATGTCGATTCAATTTTTATTATATTTGGGAGGTGTATATTACAAGAGTCAGATTACGTTAGATATGATCGTGGTCCGTTAAGAGGTGCAACAATATCCTGCACAATTAATTTTATGCAGCTGTTGAGTGAAATATATAACACTGACATTGACCGCAACCAGTTCTTTCTGAAAATATATGTAAAACACATGTTCAGAGATTTTTTCGGGATACGACAGACAATTTTGCCCATAGATAATGATTATAATTTAGCATATCTATTAGATTCAGAAAAAAGGTCATAGTTGCTTGGAAATTTATATAGAAGCAGAACCACAAACACTGATTATATTCTAGAAAATGTAGATTTTTTTCCTGTAGTTGCAGAAGCGGTGACTACCACTTGTAGAGAATCAGATTATGATCCATAGCTGCTGATATTATTGCTCCTGAGCCACGAATAGATAGTTTTGCTGAATTTGGAGATGATATTCACTCTGAACCAGAGGGGATTCCATCTGAGGATAATGCCGATGACGATGAGTTGATATTTGTGTCATGTCTGAAAGAATTGCAGATCAAGAGGCAGAGATACCTATCACACAAGAAGTGTTCGTTACTATACCAGCCACAACCACGACAAATACTCTTGTCCTCTATCCAACAATTATATTCTTCTCAATGTCATATCCCGAAGTATTTGGAGACTCAATAGACATTCCAACAGGTAGATGGAGGAGTTATTACGAGAACGCCAAATGGGGATCTCCATTTGGATATGGTCTTAAATAATAAAGGGCATTTGTAGGCAGCTGTAAATGATTACAGTGTACATGTTGCAAAACGTGAGTACCACGTCGTGAAGAGTGCAAAAACATTGTGGAAAGTGGTGTGCAAACACGATACATAAGATATACCTTGTAGATGGTACCCCCGCGCTTCAATAAATAAAAAAGTTGGATTAATCAAAATAAACAAGTTTGGGGGTTCTCACACTTGCTTTTTGAGTGAAATGTTAATCGATCATTCAAATTTGGACAAAAATATGATTGCTAGCTTGTTAGTGGGAATCGTTCGGCATGATCCATCTTACGAAACAAAGTATGTAATTCAGACAGCTAAAGATAAATATGGGTTCGAGATCTCCTATGCAAAAGGATGGTGTATGGAACATGGGAGAGCTCCGCGAAGAAGTTGTCTTACTATATGGGAGCCTTGCAAAAATGGAATCACGACACAGTCATTGAGTGGCTTCACCTTGACAATGCCAGATCAAGAGAGAAGACTTTGAATTACTTGTTCTAGGCCTTCCATCCACGTGTAGAAGGATTTCAACATTGCCGCCGGGTAATAAGTGTTTATGGAATACTTCTGTATACAAAATATCAACATAAGATGTTGATTGATGTGGCAATAGATGCAAATAATCAAGTCTTACCTTTGGCATTTGCAATTCTTGATGAAGAAAACTTTGTGCCATGGAGATGGTTTTTTTTGGAGATGATTAGCAAGCATATTGTAAGAGGATGTGATTGTGTATGTTTGATTTCAGACCGTCATACGGGCTTCATTGCAGCAGCCGATTGTATTCCTGACTTCAAGTCCCCGCATCGAGTGCATCGATTTTGTTTGCAACATGTTTGTTCAAACTTTAATAGTCGCTTCAAAAATGTTCATTTGAAATACTTATATTGGAGTGCTGGGTCAAAAAATCAACTAAGAAAGTTTGATTGCACAATGGAACAGATAAAAGTTATTGAACCAAGGACGTTTGATCACTTGAGTCGTATTAATAAGTCTCAATGGTCTCTTGCTCATGATGGTGGATGGAGTTGTGGTATCATGACGACAAATATGTCTGTAAGGACCCCGTGCCCTTATTACTTGCTTAGTGTATTAATCATCATAAAGTGTTGCATGCTTTCATTGTATATAAGGGGAAAACACATATAACCTTGCCTAGCATAGCAATAAGAAAATTCCTTTAGACATTTCATTTCATATCATGCTTAGTTTCCCCCAACATAACCCTTTAATGAAGCATGCACCGTTATAATACACCAATGGCTCTCATATCATTTAGCAATTCTACCTCTAATTGCATTCAACATAGAATGAAAGAGAGAAAGGCTCATGCCTTTATATACAACCCATATACAAGTATAATCGTGCTCACATGCGAGCATCAAGAATGTGTATATATCCCTCAGGTGTATATAAAATGCCCTATACGATACCGTGCTCCATCCAGCCCTGGTACCTCGATCCTAGAAGTGTCTCCAATCAACAGCTCGAGCTCATCTCCAAAGCCATCGACGTACCTGTTCCACCTGTCCCAACAGAGACAGCCCCTCACATGGGGTGAGCATACCAATTCCACAATTTCATAATCATAATGACATAATACATAATTTATAAAAATGTAAATGTTGTGGAATATATGTGACACTTCCTGGATGGCATCATCCTCATCATGGCTTACCCCTGTAATATACCTGTTCTCCAAAACAGACAAATCATCAAATCTCAAATATGCAGTTAATCATTACATTGGTTAACCCTGGCCAATTTCTCATTAACATCTCATTACATCTTCTTTATCTAGCAATTATCGTAATTCTAGATATCATATTGAGATTTCCTTAACTTCCAATACCAGTTAATCACCTCTTTGATTAACTTACGTCTCTGTTCCTATTCATAATAATAGGGAATAAAATATAGATATTTAGATGTCTAGTCAAATGCCACATTTTCCTTTCTTACTTCAAAGTAGCGTCATACTAACGGTGTTCGCTCCGTAGCGACCACACCCCATCATTTGCTCGCTTCATAGGGGCACCATGCATTTCACCATGTGAATCAAAATAACGTGACCAAGTCCCGGTGCCATCATAGTAAAACATTTCATGTATATTAAATCATGCATCATACTTGTAAAACATCATTTAAGCTATGCTTGTACGCTAAACGTACCTTAAATCTTCGTAGTCCAAGCCAAACCTTGCTTGAGTTCCATGCCTCGAGAAACATGTGCTAAAACACATAAAGGACTCATAATTAACAAATGCATGCATTTACGTGCCCAAGCACGTTCACAACATACAACCATATCGTCAATCCTTGACGATTACTTAAAATAAAAGCCCCTCGGCTAAGCATGCATAATACCCATTTCATTTAAGAAGTTTGGCTAATAGTCGAAATCAATCGAGGATTACCATTTTATTCAAATTTGGCTCCAACCAATCACTTTTAAAAGCCTAGCATTCCTATTGGAATGTACATATTGCCCCGGAAACGGCCCGCTTAAACCTCGATTCCAAAATCCCGATATTTTCCAACATTTTGAAAAAAAAAACACAACATGAGTCGGCGATCGATCGCCTATTTCATAGCGATCGATCGCCCACCTCCAGTAGGCAACCAGCGCCTCGAGGCGATCGATCGCCCATCAATGCGATCGATCGCTAACCAGCTCGCGATCGATCGCCTAAGCCATGCGATCGATCGCCTGCACTGTTCATCGTCTTCGAAGATTTGAGCAGCTCGTCGTGATCGATCGCCTCTCCTTGGAGATCGATCGCCACCTGCAATTTTTCGGAAAACTCGAGTTTCCATGGTGTTTTTGACACCCAACTCAAATCCAACACCCATACATCATCCACGTATCAAATACACCATTTAAAACCAATAAAAGTCCCAAAAACTCAACAATTGACTTTTAACCAAAAATCCCCAAACTTCATAACCGATATAAAACCCAACCAAACTCAACGATACAACTACCAAATCGAAGACAAAGGCGAGGGGAAGATGAATACCTGATCATCTTCGAGAAAACCGGCTCCTAACACGAGCTTCCGGCCACTTTGGTTGAAGGGGAAAAGAGGGGAAGGGTTTGGGGTTAATCGGGGAGAGAGAAAGGGGAGAGAAGGCGATGAGAGAGATGATTCCGGACATAATGACGGAATCTCGAGTCCATCTGGTATATATAGCAAAAATGCTCCGAAATACCAATACTCCCACCAATACATCATGATTCATTAAAAATAATCTGTTTTCAAAAACTCTCTCTCTAACATCAAACCCCCATCTAGCCCCGGCATAAGGCACCCCGGTCCCCGAGTGCCACCAAAAACCCAACTCATAGGTTTTTCATTGAAATGAGAATACAATCTCAACCTTTGGATCCAACGATCCCAAATACCGGATTTAAAATCCAATTGGTGACCCAGCACCGCAATTAACTCATAATTGCTACCATGATAGTCCATTGAGGGTTATTAATACTCCGGGATTAACACCAATAATCCCAGGACATCACAATTATTCCCCACTAATAAAATTTCGTCCTCGAAATTTGCACCGGTGTACTCTCGTAACACCAAGGCTACATAAACAACATGAAGCCGCAACATCGATTCTTGACCATATCAAAATCGCATTATCAAACGCGAGTATACTAAACCTCGTCCCAAGCTCTGAAACAGAGCAATCCTTCAAAATCAACATATCACCCAAGAGGCAACAACATACCTCGATATGGGTCATCTCAACAGTCTACTATGACTGCAAATCAACCCAAACGTACGACTGTGAATCGAATAGTTACCTTAGCTCTGACATAGCTATCATGAACGCATCATGAATGACACCTCAACCCTGAGAACGTTGACCTCGTGTCAAACTCTAGAGTGGAATAGACTTCCAAATCCATCATAACTTCAAAGAGCGTCACCATCCAGAAGCAGCCAGTCAACTGTAACTGCTAGGGTTGAATCATCCCTGATTCTAACATAGACATCATTCAATGACATCTTCAACATTTAACTTACGGTGCCTAACATACATCGTTACAAGGGAAACCCTTAATATACCACAGTATACACATACTAAATCTGGTTCCCGCTTTCCAAAACCGTCTCCAGCAAAGGGGCAGTTGCATCATTTGCAACTCGAATCGGGCAACTCACGGCCACCGATCCACAAAAAAACACATCTCACAAGATGTCCACATCCGGATGTCCCCAGAATCACATCCTGATCAAAATAAACAATCGAGACTCCACAGAGTCTCAAATTCCGTAAGGGCATGCAATGCACCAATTGCATTCTCAACACTTGTATCGACAGTGGCACCCTACAAATCCAAATTCCGGCCATCCCTTGTTTACCCTAGGATTTAACAATCCCACACTGGGGCGGCTATTGAATAACGCGAAGGAAAAGATACCAACGAGGAGATACCTTAACCCCCACTAAACACTTCCTCCTCAAAGGGAGTTAACCAAACTTCACGATCATTCCTCGGAATGCATCTTGCCCTTGAGAGTACCAGACTCAAAATACCACAATCTCTCAATAGAGATTTAATCATTCGAGCATACCGACCCGTTGCTCGACAAAATCAAATGCCAGCGTCTGTATACTCACTTGTATACTTGCCTAAGCACTAATATTACATGCATACTCAGTGCACCTTGCTCGGGTATCTACATCATACCCTTAAGCCTCAAAACACAACTGCCAATTCCGAGTCATTCCCACCCAGTGGAGAATGGTGATCGACGATCAACAACTCGCAGTGTGATTCCAAAATCAACACCATGTGGACCATCCCATCAAATCTCCCAAAGCTCGGTAGTAGGTATACCAATACCTTCGTCCCCACAAGGAACATGTCATGTACTCATGACTCACCAACCTCGAATCACCGTTCAGAAACATGAATACATCTAGACCCGAATGTATCCCGGAACCGATCTACACATAACCGGTTCAGAATAGTGCAACCTTGCCACTATTATCAAAACAAGAACTCGTATACTCATTCCAAGGATGCTCTGTACTAATACCATAGCACTCCACAAACCTGAGCATCCATCTAGAGATGTCTCCTCATGCGTCTCACTGGAACATGAAGCGATTACTTAGTTCAACATTAGTAATGCTCATTACGGCTGATCCACAATCAACCCTCAATCATCATCAACTGTCCCCAAAACAGTAAATATCACATCTCATTACGAGATTCAAGCAATGAAGTGGTACCACATTACTTACTATATACCTCAATTCGATCACGTCTCCCCATGCATCCCAATGCATTGATTCCCAGATCGAGTCAACAATGACTTGATGACTCTCTTGTTGGTACCCCAACGAAAATGAGCTGTCCCAGACAACTCTCACCTAAGATTAATACATAAACGTATACACGTTTCAGTGAGGCATGCCCAACCTCAACCTCAAATGACGTGGTGACTACTAGAGTCCACCGCAATCCACATCGTATCACCTTACGATTTACCAAACTTGGTTCCGAGCAGTATAACGGCTCTAGCAAGCCCATCATGGTGCTGCACATACGCGGCAAACAACAAGTCGCCACCTCTTTAGGTTTACCTCAAACCTACCAACAAGAGGGACGTTGCCGCACGGCATACTATACCGTGGGAAGAAAAATCAATAGAGTAGTGAGTCTTTACCCAACATTCCCCTAATGCGGATACACCCTGGACACTCCAGTGTCCCTAGGTACGTAACATAACCTGATCCTAATCCTTTAGGACCCATTCTACACCCTCAAGGGTGGTGTGACCATGTCTACCACATGTCACATCGACAGAAAGCGAGTAATTTCCTCCATGATTACTCCTTTCGTCAAATCACATGGCCAAAAAGCCATTCCAACGAGCATACCTGTCACCGTTGCTCAATAGCAATACGTAAATCCACATCTGTCGCTCGACGGCGGCATAATCCATCGCTACAAAATCGACGGATGATACTTCGTCATATAGTCAGCGGCATGAAACCTCGCTATACATCTGAGCATGAATCATCATCAACATAGTAGCGGAAAGAGGCATCGCTATCAACATATCCGGCGACATGAACCGTCGCCAATCATCATAGAAGAGTGCATCATCATATACATATGCCCAACAGCATGAATCATCGCCAATCGACACAGCGGAATGCCTCATCGCTATAGATGTGTCTGGCGGCATGAATCATCGCCCATCATCATAGAAAAGGTACATAAATAAATAAATGCATGAATCTTAGTTAAGTATACTTCCTGGTTAAACACATTAACCCACTTTTGTTGTCCCTGTTTCAAATATTCATGCACGTAATCATTAGATCTTAACGTAATTGATTAACATCATAGCATCATATGGTATCTTACCACATCGTAAACATCATAACGTCATATGACATCTTTCCATATCGTAACATCATAAACATTTCATGGCATCTTACCATATTATAAACATCATAACATTATATGGCATCTTACCACATCATAAACATCGTATGGCCTCTTACCATATGGGCATCTTACCATGTGGCATCTTACCACATCATAAACATCGTATGGACATCTTACCATATGGGCATCTTACCCTGTGGCATCTTACCACATCATAAACATCGTATGGCCTCTTACCATATAGGCATCTTACCCTGTGGCATCGTACCACATCATAAACATCGTATGTCATCTTACCATATGAGCATCTTACCCTGTGGCATCTTACCACATCATAAACATCGTATGTCATCTTACCATATGTGCATCTTACCCTGTGGCATCTTACCACATCATAAACATTGTATGGCCTCTTACCATATGGGCATCTTACCCTGTGGCATCTTACCACATCATAAACATCGTATGACATCTTACCATATGGGCATCTTACCCTGTGGCATCTTACCACATCATAAACATCGTATGTCATCTTACCATATGGGCATCTTATCCTGTGGCATCTTACCACATTTCCTGTGACCTGCAACCATCATGGTTAGCAACAATAGCCATATATGCTATGCATCAAACATTCAATACATATATGCAACCACTTGCAAGTCAATACATATATCAAATACATGTTACCTCGGAAATATCCCTTACCTGACTTTCTTACAAAATCAGATTCCTTGGCACATAACATACGGAGTGCCAGACATTACTGTTAATGCCATCCTAACGCGTTTCACACGATTCTTGCAACCACAACGGTTAGCAACACCACTTTTCATATCATAAAAGCACATAAATAACTAGTTGTGTCATACAACATTAATGCCATCATGCATAAATATGTGCTATCAATAACTTCCGAGGCCTTTAACAGCCCCAAAGAGCAACCACTGCTCTGATACCACTAATGTAAGGACCCCGTGCCCTTATTACTTTCTTAGTATATTAATCATCATAGAAGTGTTGCATGCTTTCATTGTATATAAGGGGAAAACACATATAACCTTGCCTAGCATAGCAATAAGAAAATTCCTTTAGACATTTCATTTAATATCATGTTTAGTTTCCCCCAACATAACCCTTTAATGAAGCATGCACCGTTATAATACACCAATGGCTCTCATATCATTTATCAATTCTACCTCTAATTGCATGCAACATAGAATGAAAGAGAGAAAGGCTCATGCCTTTATATACAACCCATATACAAGTATAATCGTGCTCACATGCGAGCATCAAGAATGTGTATATATCCCTCAGGTGTATATAAAATGCCCTATACGATACCGTGCTCCATCCAGCCCTGGTACCTCGATCCTAGAAGTGTCTCCAATCAACAGCTCGA
Organism: Haberlea rhodopensis; assembly: GCA_907163345.1. NCBI lineage: Eukaryota > Viridiplantae > Streptophyta > Magnoliopsida > Lamiales > Gesneriaceae > Haberlea > Haberlea rhodopensis. Next base: position 256,452 of record CAJQUN010000471.1, on the reverse strand, counting down.
GCTCATCTCCAAAGCCATCGACGTACCTGTTCCACCTGTCCCAATAGAGACAGCCCCTCACACGGGGTGAGCATACCAATTCCACAATTTCATAATCATAATGACATAATACATAATTTACAAAAATGTAAATGTTGTGGAATATATGTGACACTTCCTGGATGTCATCATCCTCATCATGGCTTACCCCTGTAATATCCCTGTTCTCCAAAACAGATAAATCATCAAATCTCAAATATGCAGTTAATCATTACATTGGTTAACCCTGGCCAATTTCGAATTAACAACATCTCATTACATCTTCTTTATCTAGCAATTATCGTAATTCTAGATATCATATTGAGATTTCCTTAACTTTCAATACCAGTTAATCACCTCTTTGATTAACTTACGTCTCTGTTCCTATTCATAATAATAGGGAATAAAATATAGATATTTAGATGTCTAGTCAAATGCCACATTTTCCTTTCTTACTTCAAAGTAGCGTCATACTAACGGTGTTCGCTCCGTAGCGACCACACCCCATCATTTGCTCGCTTCATAGCGGCACCATGCATTTCACCATGTGAATCAAAATAACGTGACCAAGTCCCGGTGCCATCATAGTAAAACATTTCATGTATATTAAATCATGCATCATACTTGTAAAACATCATTTAAGCTATGCTTGTACGCTAAACGTACCTTAAATCTTCGTAGTCCAAGCCAAACCTTGCTTGAGTTCCATGCCTCGAGAAACATGTGCTAAAACACATAAAGGACTCATAATTAACAAATGCATGCATTTACGTGCCCAAGCACGTTCACAACATACAACCATATCGTCAATCCTTGACGATTACTTAAAATAAAAGCCCCTCGGCTAAGCATGCATAATACCCAAAAATATTTCATTTAAGAAGTTTGGCTAATAGTCGAAATCAATTGAGGATTACCATTTTATTCAAATTTGGCTCCAACCAATCACTTTTAAAAGCCTAGCATTCCTATTGGAATGTACTTATTGCCCCGGAAACGGCCCACTTAAACCTCGATTCCAAAATCCCGACATTTTCCAATTTTGAAAAAAAAACACAACATGAGTCGGCGATCGATCGCCTATTTCATAGCGATCGATCGCCCACCTCCAGTAGGCAACCAGCGCCTCGAGGCGATCGATCGCCCATCAACGCGATCGATCGCTAACCAGCTCGCGATCGATCGCCTAAGCCATGCGATCGATCGCCTGCACTGTTCATCGTCTTTGAAGATTTGAGCAGCTCGTCGCGATCGATCGCCTCTCCTTGGAGATCGATCGCCACCTGCAATTTTCCGGAAAACTCGAGTTTCCATGGTGTTTTTGACACCCAACTCAAATCCAACACCCATACATCCTCCACATCTCAAATACACCATTTAAAACCAATAAAAGTACCAAAAACTCAACAATTGACTTTTAATCAAAAATCCCCAAACTTCATAACCGATATAAAACCCAACCAAACTCAACGATACAACTACCAAATCGAAGACAAAGGCGAGGGGAAGATGAATACCTGATCATCTTTGAGAAAACCGGCTCCTAACACGAGCTTCCGGCCACTTTGGTTGAAGGGGAAAAAGAGGGGAAGGGTTTGGGGTTAATCGGGGAGAGAGAAAGGGGAGAGAAGGTGATGAGAGAGATGATTCCGGACATAATGACGGAATCTCGAGTCCATCTGGTATATATAGCAAAAATGCTCCGAAATACCAATACTCCCACCAATACATCATGATTAATTAAAAATCATCTGTTTTCAAAAACTCCCTCTCTAACATCAAACCCCCATACTAGCCCCGGCATAAGGCACCCCGGACCCCGAGTGCCACCAAAAACCCAACTCATAGTTTTTTCATTGAAATGAGAATACAATCTCAACCTTTGGATCCAACGATCCCAAATACCGGATTTAAAATCCAATTGGTGACCCAGCACCGCAATTAACTCATAATTGCTACGATGATAGTCCATTGAGGGTTATTAATACTCCGGGATTAACACCAATAATCCCAGGACATCACAATGTCCGAGTGCATAAATGGTGTTATGAAGGGTGCTCGTCGGCTTCCAGTCACTGCCATTGTGCAACTAACGTTAGATCTTTGTGTGACATATTTTCTTGAACGACTTAAGAAGGCGGAACGAATGATTCAAAATAATCAAGAATGACCAGATTATGTGTTCGAAAGATGTAATGCCTCGATATGATGATCATACATGTTGATGTGATTATTGAGTAATTATGAAATAATTACGGAATGACGTGGACTCGAGTTCGGGTTGAACCAAGTATGATAAGAATATAACAATATATGAGCTTTCATTTTATGTGGAATGGAAACAATGTTTAGTTACTAGTTGAGAACAAATACATCAACTTATGCCTTGACTTGAAGTGGTGCTACATGGTTGATACATATGTAGCAAGAGAATCATAGTCATGTTATGTGTAGAAAATCACACATAGTTGGACAACAATGAATTGATGTACACGGTTTATTGAATTTGTAGCAAGAGGTATAGTTGAGCATGAACCATTATAGGACTTGGTTTGGTGCATGGTTAAACATACAACTAAATGATATTGTTGTTTTACGTGTACATGACTTGAGGATATAGTCAAGATAAGAAGATGAGGTGAATATGCATTTGAGTTTGAGATAAATTTCACATGTATTTGGATTTCATGTTTGAGGATATATTAAAACAAAATCAGATTTTGAAAAAAACATAATACACCATAAACACCTACAAATCTCTACACAAGCTCCTCCTTATCTCCTTGTTTGTTCTTGCTTCTTTTCTTTGATTTCAACTTGGAAATCAAGATATAAAGTTGTGTGTAGTGATTTCATAGCTTCTTGGTAAGATTTCCTTAGCACGTGTATGTGTATGGTAGTGTTTAGAACATGTGGAGATATGATGTTACTTGTATGAATTGATATGGGTAAATTTTCATGTTATATGTTGCAATAAGCTGACAAACATGTTCTTAGATTGATGTAGTACGAGTTTATCAAGTTTTAATGTTGGAAATGGAGGAGTAAGGTGAGAACCATGGAGATAAGCTCAAAATCGCCATGTTCTGAAAAGAACGGAGCACAGTGATCGATCACGTTGTAAGGAGCGATCAATCGCCGATGCTGAGACAAAAATAAGGCGGTTTAAGACATGCGAAATTGATCTCATGATCGCGATCAGTCGAATGAAACATAGCGATCGATCGCTCATGGACAGAAAGTTTTGGCGATCGATCTCGTGATATTGGCGATCGATCCCTAGGGTTGAAATTGTGAAAAATGTTATATTTTGTTAGAATTTGATGGTGAGGCCTATTATAACATGATACATTGTTGGTATTCATTGACGCCTGACATGACAGAGAGGCTGCTAAACATTGACGCCTGACATTATATCTCTTGTAGCGCATGATAGGTACGTGTTGACATACGAGCATTGACAGTCATTTATGATTATTTATATTATGATGATATCATTGATGTCATGTGAGAGGTATGTCATTGTTGAGCATATGATTTGGCTGTCATATTGATGTTGTTAAGGTATCTAGATTATGCCACGAGAGGTATGCTCTTGTTGAGCATATGCTTTGGCTGTTATAATGTGTGAGGACGGAAATATGATATGTGCTGCTAATATAGGACGTGAAGGCTGAGCCACCTGACATATTAAGCTGAGAGGCATATCAGATCGGTCCCGTTATAACAGGATATTGAATGAAATATGCGATGACATATTTAGCGTGTATATTGTGTTTTGAGGTACGTACAAGGGGTATGTACAGGGACAACCTCTGCTTGCACTTCCGGAACTTCTGGTTCCAAAGTGCATGTCAATCCTGCTTCTATAATCTATCTCATCATCAACATTTTCATCAATATAAGTGTTTTCCAGTCGATTGCTCAAGTTGTTGATTTGTAGATCAGATACAGTACAGTTAGCAGATTCATCAAATTTTACATGCACAGATTCTTCTACAGTGACTGTTATATTATTAAATACTCTGAATGCTTTACTAACTGTAGAATATCCAAGAAATATTCCAGCATCAGATTTAGCATCAAAAGCGGTAAGATGAGTCTTTCCATTGTTGTGAATAAAACATTTGCAACCAAACACATGGAAATTAAGAAATATTTGGCCTTACTGCCATTCCAGATCTCATAAGGGGTTTTATTTGCTCGTTTATTAATCATCGATATGTTCTGCGTATAACATGCTGTGTTGACAGCTTACGCCCAAATTCTTCAAAATATCTGATTCTGCAAGCATAGTTCGCGCAGCTTCTTTCAAAGTGCGGTTCCTACGCTCAGCAACTCCATTTTGCTGTGGAGTTCTTGCAGCAGAGTATTCGTGTTTGATAGGTCATCTAGATATGATTCGAGTGATTGATTGGTAAATTCGGTACCTTTATCACTACGAATTCTATCTATCCCACATGATTTCTCATTTTGGAGTCTTTTCAGTAGTTTGATCAGCTTTGTAGTAGCCTGATCTTTGCCAAACGAGAGTAATTGTCTATTAACACTAGGGTATACTTCATTCCCCCTAGACTTGTTACTGGTATAGGACCGGAAAGATCCATATGCAGCAACTCTAGGCACCGAGAAGAAGATTTACTCCCTTTGTTCTTAAAGGAGGATCTGATTTGCTTACCAAGTTGGCATGCTGAGCAGATCTTGTCTTTTGAGAACTCTATTTGGGGCAGTCCAATGACTAGATCAAGCTTACGCAGACTGGCAATAGTTTTAGAATTCAAGTGACTCATTCAATGCAACAAAGCAAGTAGAAGAGGCAGGCTGATCAAGGTTCCAGTCAATCTTATACGCGTTCTCATGCCTTCTTCCTACAAGCAGTGTACTGCCATCGGTAGATCTGATTGTACATGTGTGCTGGTTGAATTCTACCGAGTGACCATTGTCACAGAGTTGACTGATGCTGATCAAGTTATAGCATAGATTTTCAACTAACAGAATATCTTTAATAATAATATTACCATAGATAATCTTACACTTACCCACGGTTATACCTTTCGCGTTGTCGCCAAAAGTTATTCTAGGTCGGTGGTGTCAACCAATTCAGACAACAAGCGCGCGTTCCCTGTCATGTGTCCAGAACATCCACTGTCCAGAAACCACTATGAGATCCGAACTTGATGGATTCTAGTTTTCTGCAATTAAAGCTATAATATGATTGGTACCCAATCCTACTTGGGTCCAGATAGGATTAGTCCTTTCGGAACCCACACTTGTATAACCCTGAATTGTTTGGGTCTGTGTGTCCTGAAATGTGTGTGCATTAAGTGGTGAAGGTGTTCTTGGGTTATGTGTGTGATAGTGAGTGTATGCATGTTGTTTAGGTTTTTGGTTTCTGTTGGGAAGCATATACCTCTTCTGGACAGGCATACAATTATAGTACCAGTTGGGTTTTTCCTCTCGAGTTGCCTGACCAGTGAGCTTATGTCTATTTCTAAACTTTTGCCTCGGTCTAGCTTTCTCTATTGGCTCAACATAACCGATACCTTTGTGTGATGCCCGTTCCTTGATGAGTATTGGCTTAACAGGTTCCTTAATCAATTCACTTGGTTCATATACTGTGCTGGATCTGACAAAATTCATTGTTTGAACATTGTTCTTCTCTAGACGCAGTTGAGATTTGATGCCAGATGAGTTACTATCATTGTTAGAGTAGCCTATACCGTAAGATCACCAGCAAACCTTATCGAGTCAAGCATCTCATCTTTTCTGGCAGTATATGCGTTCCATGTGCGAACCAGCTTAATGAGTTTCTGGTGTGCACATTTTGCTTCATCCCTTTCTTTCTCGAGTAGACTTACTTTTTCCCTTAAGCATTCAAACTCCTTTGATTGTTCACAATCAAGTTTTTTGTTTTGCTGTTCCGTTGGGATTGAATGTTCGGTCATATAATTCTCGAAGGATTCATACAACATCTGATACTCATTAATCATGTCCTGCAATGCGTTGGTGAGTTCATTATGTGTAAATTCAGAGAGATTAGAATCAGTTACCTCACCATCATCGTTGGCCATCAGACAGTGAACTTCTTCATCTTCACTATCAGTGGATGAGCTGATAGATTCTTCTGATTCTGAATCAGCCCATTTGCTCTTGTTTTCTTCAGCCATCAGTACTTTCTGGTCTCTATCCCTTCTGGATGATCTTTTCTTTTCCTTCGACTTTTTATAGTCCTTGGATCCTCTCTTCTGATCATCTTTCTTTGGCTTAGGACAGTCCACGATAAAATGTCTTGGCTTAAGACAGTTGAAGCAGACACGATCATCCTCATCTGATCTTTTTTTGAAGTTCTGCTTCCTTGGATAAGATTGATAGGTCTTTTGATTCTTTTCCATAAATTTTCCAAATACATCTCCATATATATCAACATCTGTGTGTTCCAAGAAATCATATCTTGGTCCAAACACACTATCGAGACTCCACAAGGTCTCAAGTTTCCATATAGAACATGCAAGAAAATCAATTGCATTCTCACCACACGTGTCAACAACGACACCTAACGAACGAATCCTAGTCATCCATCGTTTACCCTAGGATTCAACAATCTAAACACAGGGATGCTATCAAATTACCCAGTAATGAATTACCATGACCCCAATATGACAATCCCTCATCAGAGGAAGTCAACCGGACCTCACAATCATTCTTCAGAATATATCGTGTCGTTGAGATTACCAATATCAAGGTGCTACAATCCCTCACCAGAGATTCATACATCAAGCATACTAATCCGATGCTCGACAAGTACCAAAATGCTGGCATTCGTATACACACACCGGTATACATGCCTAAGCACCAACACCACATGCATACTCAATGTACTCGGCTCGGGTATCACCAATCATACCCACAAGCCCCATATGCAACTGTCAATCCTCAGTTATTCTCACTCAGTAGAGAATGATGATTGACGAACCAACGACTAACGGTGTGATTCCAACATCAACACCACACAAACCGACTCATCGAATCTACCAAAGATTCCCAATAGGTATATGAATACCGCCTTCCTCACAAGGAAAGTATCATGAACCCATGACCCTCCAACCTCGAACCACCGTTCGGAAAACCTGGATATATTTATACCAAAAAGTATCCCAGAACCAATAAATACACAACTGGTTCAGAGTAGTGCATCCTTGCTACTATTACCAAATCGAAATCCGTATACACAACGTATACCCATTCTAACGATGCTCTGTACTAATACCATAGTACTCCACAATCTCGAGCATCTCCCCAGAGACGTCTCCTCGTACGTCTCACCGAAAATAGAAAGCCATTACCCAATCCAACACCAGTAATGCTTACCATGGATGATTCACAATCAACCCTCGATCAATACCAGCTGTCTCCACGACAGTATGTTCCAAATCTCTCCAAGAGATCCAATCAATATAGTAGTGTCACCCCACTAACTATATCCCACAATTCCGATTGTGTCCCCCATTGCATTCCATATGCAATGATTCTCAACTAAAGCCAACAACGACTTGTCGACACTCACGTTGGTACTCCAACAAAATTGAGTTGTCCCAGTACAAGTCCCTCAAAACATTTAACGTATAAACGTTCTCGTGAGGTATTCACTGCCTCAATCCTCATGCCACATAGTGACTACAAGAATCCACCATAAACCCTCATCGTATGATCATACGATTCACCAAACTCGGTTCCAACGATCAGCATAATGGCTACAACAAGCTCACTATAACGCTGCAACAATATCTGGCTAGCAGATCGCTGCTCCTTAGGTTTATACCAAACCTACCAATGTATCATACGTTCTACCCCGGTATACCATACCGTACCATCCATTAGAGTAATGGGTCATCACCCAATATTTCTCTAACACCAATGCACAACGGACATCCCGGTGTCCTTACTCAACCACAATGCAATCTTAATCCATTGGGATTTATTCCACACCTTCATGTATGGGTGTGACCATGTCCACCATACGTCACATCGGTATATGCAAGTAGTTTCCTCAATAACTACTCCTACCACCAGTCACTTGGCCATAGCCATCCCAACGAGTATACCCAAAGGTACCACTACTCGTAAAATATTTACCTCAAATACAGTGATGCGGTACACTTACCTGTACGGTGCATCCATTTATTCATCGAGCAAACCTGCTCGGCATAATGGTCTCGTCAACCGGTGACGCAGACACCACCTTGTGCCCACCATCGACACTCCAACCATATGACTAAATACATATACCTAAATGTATTTTTCATCGTAACGACGACACACGTCCACAGAGAACATCCATTATGTCATCGTCATCATGTGACAGTACATGTCAACATACGACATCCACAATAACATCATCAACCCGTGACGGTACATGTCAATACATGACATCCATAATATCATAATTCAACCTGTGATGGTACATGTCAACACATGGCATCCACAATATCATCGTCAACCAGTGACTGTACATGTCAACACATGACATCCACAATACCATCGTCAGTCCGTGACGGTACATGTCAATACATGACATCCACAACAATGCTAACCAAAATAGCAATATACCATAACTCGTCGCTAACAAGATAGCGGCATGCCTGTATTCATCGCCCAACAGTGGTATGCAATCAGCACCCATCGCTCGAAGGCAGCACAATCCCGTGCTACGTACATAGCGACATAACCCATCGCTATAAAATCAGCGGCATGAAACATCGTTATATAATCAGCGGCATGAACCCTCGCCGTAGAATCAATGACATAAATCATCGCTATAGAATCAGCGGCATACACCCTCGCTACAGAATCAGCGGAATAAAACATCGCTATATATATATATATATATATATATCTGGCGGCATGAACCATCACCATAGAATTAGCGGAATGAACCATCGCTATAGAATTAGCGGAATGAACCATCGCTATATATATATATACCCGGCGGCATGAACCATCGCCATAGAATTAGCGGAATGAACCATCACTTTACATATCCGGCGGCATGAACCATCGCCATAGAATTAACGGAATGAACAATCGCTATATATATATCCGGTGGCATGAACCATCGCCATAGAATTAGCGGAATGAACGCTATATATATATATACCCGCGGCATGAACCATCGCCATAGAATTAGTGGAATGAACCATTGTTATATATATCCGGCGGCATGAACCATCGCCATAGAATTAGCGGAATGAACCATCGCTATATATACCCGGCGGCATGAACCATAGCCATATAACCAATGGCATGATATCCTTCGCTATAATGTGAGCGGTGTGTTCTTTGCTTCTACATATTAGCGGCAAATATCATTCATCGCTATATGATATCCTCGCTTCGACATACCAGCGGCATAATATCCCTCGCTATAATATGACAGCGGCGTGTTCTTCTACATATTAGCGACAAATATTCTTCATCGCTACGGTATGACAGCGACATTAATTCCCCTTGCTATAATATGGCAGTGGCGTGTTCTTCGCTTTTACATATTAGCGGCAAGTATTCTATCATATAATACCACTCGCTTCGACATATCAGTGGCATAATATCCCTCGCTATAATATGACAGCAGCATGTTCTTCGCTTCTACATATTAGCGGCAAATATTCTTCATCGCTATGATATGACAGCGACAATTATTCTATCATCGCTTCGACATGAAAGCGGCAAGTATTCTCCTTGATATCTCATCATACCTCTATCAATACAAAGATCAATATGCACAGTTAATACCACAGTTCAAAAATCCTACTACGTTATATCGGCGGCTCAATGATATCCCTCGCTTCGACATATCAGCGACCCTCGCTACGATATGACAGCGTCAAATATCCTGATACATAGCTAGTCGATGTACCCGTAGCAGTATCAAAATTGTAATACCTTTGCAAACACAATAACTCATGTGTAAACTGCACATACCTGTGTCCATAATCATAGGGTAATCATACCAGATTGTACCATTGCCTGTTCCATTATCCACCATTTTCTGTCCTCAGACAGCATATCCAGTTTCTCATTCCCTGATTTTCCTACAAAATCAAATTCCTTAGCACTTATTACATCAAGCGCCAAACATTACCATTAATGTCATCCCATCGTATTCCATAAGATCCCTGCAACCACCATGGTTAGCAATACCACATTCCATTTACAATCCCATATCACAAACGCACATAAGCAAAATAGTTGTGTCACATAACACTAACTACCATCGTGCATAAATATGTGTACCCGTTTCCATCAATATGTTCCTAGGCCCTCAACAACCCCAAAGAGCAAACCACTGCTCTGATACCACTAATATAAGGACCTCGCACCCTTAGCCCGCTATTAGTGTATTAACTCATGTATTTAGTGCATACTATCAGGTAATCAGGGGAAAACCACATGCTACCATCTATAAATTTCTTGCATTAAACCGCTTAATGTTCATTTCCCCCATACCACTCGACTCATAAGTATGCATGCACCTTATAATACAATAACATGTTCTTAATTCGATTTGCAATTCCTTAAATTAATTGCATGCAACCCATAAAAGAAAAGATAACAACTTAGCACCTTTATACAAATCATATACATACGGGGGAATGCTCACATATCAGCATTTAATAATGAATGTATTTCTAATGTATAAAGTGTGCTACCCAATACCACCGTTGGTACCTCGACCCTGGAAGCACCTCCAATCAACAGCTCGATCTCAACTCCGGAGCTACCGCTGTACCTGTTCCACCTGCCCCAACAGAGACAGCCCCCACACGGGGTGAGCATACCAATACCACAATTCCAATAATCACAATATCACAGAATTTACAGAATGTAAAAAAACCATCAATTTTAAAAGATACACCCTAAATGATATCATCCTCATACTGGATCCTCTTTGTTGTTCATGTTCTCAAAATAACCGAAACCATCAAATTCCCAGAAGCCAGTTAACCATTTTATCGATTAACTAAATCCGTTCACTAATTGCCAATTTCCATAATTAATAAAATCCAATCATTTACAATGTTTATAGATATCACACGCATCTAAACAATAGTTCCACTGTCCTATTTCATCGCTTGTTCAGTAGCAACGACATTCATAACCGATGTTCGCTCCATAGCGACAACATCCCAACCGTTGCTCGCTCCATATCGGCACCATATATTTCACAATACATACCCATTTATTGCAATTACCATATACCATGCATTCAACAACTGCAATAAGATATAAGGTTATGCACGTACGTTATACGTACCTTATAATTCCGTAGTCCGAATCAAACCTTGCCTTAGTCCCGTGATCCGATGAATTATGTGCAAATTATCTTCGAGAAACTTGCTCCGAGATCGAGCCTTGCTCGATTGTTTTTGCTCCAAGGGGAAAAGGGGAAGGGTTGGGGATTGGAGGAGGGAGGCGTGAGAGAGAGAGAGAGAAATGCAAAGCCAAAAATGATTGAACATCGAGTCCACTTGGTATATATAGTACCAAGGCTCCAAAATCCCGAGTCCCCCACAATTACATCATAACTCATTAAAAATCATCTGTATTCAATAATTACCTCTCAAATCTCAATTTCCATTATCAGCCCCAACTCAAAGCACCATAGACCCCAGATCCCACCAAAACACAATTCCAAGGTTTATCACCATGATGAGATTTCAATCTCAATCCTTGGATCCAACGACCCCAAATATCGGATTTAAAATCCTCAGGAGTCCCAACATCGCAATTAATTCATAATTGCCACAATTAAAATCCATTAAGGATCATTACTACACCGAGATTTATACCATTAATTCCCGGGCATCACAATGCTTCATTGAACACTCGATATGCAAGCAACTTTTTTGAGTTGACCATGAATTGTCTATCCAATGACAAGTAATACCAATGTACAAATTAGTTTGCCAATGATCACTCCAAATATCATAGCATATAGAAACTTTATTATTCAAATTATTAAATAATGTAACTAATTCTTTCGTTTTTGACAAACTAATTTTTAAGTGTTCGTGTGACTGTGGTCGTATGAACATGTTTAGCAGCAGGTTGTAGAGATTCATGACATAGATCTTCAAAACCAAATCTAGATGCAATAATATAAGAAAGATGTTCTTAAATTTTGCAATCGATTCTCTTAATTGTGCATCAGTGTATTTGAAAAGTGGAGAGTTGGTACCTTCACCCGAGGAATGAAAGTTAGACAGTTGAGATTGAGAATAATCATTACCAAACTCCATTGGATGCTTCATTTCGATATGACGCTTCAAAGATCCATAGCCACCACCACTTTTAAACTTATACGAATTGGTTCAAAATTTGCATTTGGCGCGCATCTCTCTGGATGAGAGAGTCACATTCTCAAAATATTTAGTAAAAATCGATGATTTAAGTGGGGCATAGACCTTACTTATGTTTACGCACTTTCTTGGGTATCATGTGTAGCAAAATGATCATCATTGGTGAATTCAATATCATCAATATCAATATCAACATCGGGTTTGGCCATTCGGGATATGTCACCTTGTCTTTGCCTTTACGTGGATCATTAGGACCTTCCATTGAGTAATTCAAAAAAAAAAAAAAATACAAGTAATTGATGTATCGAAAACTAGAGTTGTGATAAGATTGATGAAAAATGAAATGTGTGTGGAGGATACTTATAGGCATGAAAAATAACGGTCACTTAATCCTAACCGTCGATCTATAACGATCACAAAAACTTAGCCATCGATTTTTAAAATAAAAAAAAACAAAGTTTTACGGTTGAACGGTCAGGTTATCCTGATCATTGATCGACAACGGATAGGAGCTGGCAGTCCATTTAATTTTTTATTTTTTTTAAAGAAAAAAGTTGTTGTGTAAACCGGCGGTTCCGTGCTACCAACGGGCAGAATATCTACGCCTTTGATTTCAACGGCCACATGATCTCAGCCGTTGGTTTCGGATTAAAAAAAACGTAAAAACCTTGGAGACGTCGGTTGTACCGGCGGTTCCACAGTTTTATGCGCCTTGAACCATAATCGGCCCGTACATTAACAGGCTGGTTACGGTTAGACCCATCAAATCGGGTCAACATGTAACTGGCCTGTCGACCCGATTATGGGTCCGAGCCAGATCGTGGTTTTGTGAAACCCCTGTCATGTCTACTTCTAACGTCATACGAGTCTTGTTTCCAAGAGCGATGAATAGTAACTTTTTCGTCACTTTTATCAACCACCGAATCTTAATACTGTCAGGCGCCTCATCTTCATGTGTCTCTCAGTTTTGAAAACCCTTCATGCCGTTCATATTCACTTCGCAGCGGCTCATCTTCACGTCGTCACTCAATCAACTTCAATGTAAAGGCGTACGCCTCTTCACCTCTTTAGTCAGATGCGCGAAAATCGGAGATCCCTATTTGCGATTTTTATTTCCTTGTTGGTTCGGCGGAAAAAAAATTAGAGGAGAAGTGTCACTCTGTGCGATCCTTCGGCGTGTTTTCTGTTGGGAATTTGACCCTCCAAATTCAACCCCAGGAGCTGCACATTTTATGGGAAAAGCAAGCAAAAGAAGAAATCATAACAACACAAGGATTTAACGTGGAAAACTCCCAAATCAGGAGAAAAAACCACCGGGACCAGAGAAGAAAATACACTATATGGAAAAGTATTACAACCACACAATTTTTTTTCTCACCCCAAACACACCCACAAAGCTTTCCCACTAGCCATACTTTATAACTCACACCCCCTTACAAGAAAGACACCTAATAAAATCTTTGCTGATGTGGAAGCTCAGTCACAGCTGCAACCACAGAGTATATTAAGAATTTTACTAGATTCTAAAACAAGAGAGAAATTTATCTAAAGATAAAAGTTGCTAGACAAGCTATTGACTGGTGCACTGAAACCAAAGGCCTCAAGCCTTCTTTTATAGCAAAATGGACTTACCCAATTTTCATTTTTCTTCAATGTGGGACAAAGTCCCAAACCCATCAATCTCCACCTTGTGATATTGTAGTCCCACAACACTCCACCATGATGAAGATCTTCATAGCTTCTGCTACCAACACTGCAAAGATAGTCACAATTCCTAATGTAGAGAATTACTATGCTCCACCATTAAAGCATATACACGCAGAACAAACAATTCCAAGCATTTCAATTCGGCTCATGTCGAAAATTAACCATGCTAAAAATTATGGTGCAACTCCCACTTTTTGGCTCTCCTGGAAGTTAATCAGCCATCTATATATATTTCCATCACACCCCCTGCATCAATGCCAAACCAATGCTTGTGTGCAAACTGTAGATCCGCTAACATTTTACATCCTTTTTTTCATGGCAACTTGGGGCATCGACATGCCATAATGATGCACATGTCCTTTTTCATAGGACATCAAAAGAGGAGACAATGTTAGCTTCGTTATCAGCATCTCCACTTGCTGATATGGAGCAATTTGCCGAATCCACTCCAGCTCTTGGACAAATTTTCTTGATGTGGCCAGGTTGTCCATATCCCCAACAGGATTTCTTCATGGAGTTCTTCTTCTTCCAATTATGAGCCACAATTGCAAAACTTTCATGTGAACCGTTACTCCCGCCAAGTCTCATATCTTCAGAAAAAAGCTTACTAGTAAGATCTGAGAAAATGATTTTCTCATTTCCATGAATCAGTATCGGCTTCATGTGCTCATACGAACGTGGAAGAGACTAGATGAGTCTCAAGGCCTGATCCTCATCATCAATTTAACTACGATAGATTCCAGCTCAGAAACAATGCCATTGAGAACACTTAAATGATCTGAAATAGTAGTACCCTCATTCATTCGCAATGTATGAAACTGCTCTGATACCACTCATTGGGAATTTGACACTCCAAATTCACCTGCCAGGATCTGCACCTTTTATGGGAAAAACAAGTAAAAAGAGAAATAATAACACAAGGATTTAACATGAAAAACTCCCAAATCAGGAGAAAAACCACCAGGACCAGAGAAAAAAAATACTCTATATGAAAAATTATTACAACCACACAATTTTTCCTCTCACCCCAAACACACGCACAAAGCTTTCCAACTAGCCATACTTTATAACTCACACTCCTTACAAAAAGGACACCTAATAAAATCTTTTCTGATGTGGAAGCTCAGTCACAACTGCAACCACAGAGCATACTAAGAATTTTACTAAATTCCATCTAATCTAAAGCTAAAAATTAGACAAACTATTGATTGGTGCACTAAAACCAAATGCACATTCTTTTATAGCAAATGGACTTGGCCCATTTTCATTTTTCTCCAATGTCAGACAAAGCCCCAAACCCATCAATGTTATCTTGTGAGGTCGGCCCGTTCGTCGTCGACAGTCTTATAAGTGAGTCTCAAACCCTCTTTCTCTTCTGGTCGTTTATTTAGCAAAAAAAAATTGTCATGCTTCTCTTTCTTTTGTCGTTGTATATTTATTTCTACATGGCTTGTGTACTGGACTAGCTTGTTTTGTGTTGCCATGCTTGCTATTTGTTAAGTGTGCGTGTTTGTGGTGGGTTTCTATTTTTTCCCTCGTGCTGTGCATGCTTCGTTTAGCGAGGCTTCTGTTTCTCGACGGCCCTGTGTCTTAGATTAATTTGTCCTTGTGTGCTTGTTTGCCGGGTTGGTTTTCTCTGTGTATATGTGGTTCTTTGGCGGCTTCGTTTCCATGGTTTTTTAACCTGGGGTTGGTGGCTGCCCGTCGTTGTGCCGGGGGGGTTCCGTTGCCGGTTGGGGAGGTAGCGGCAGTGTTTCCCATTTCACGTGCTTTAGTATGGCCCCGCCGTGCTGGGTGATTTTCGGATTCTACAATATTTTCAGGTTGTTGCGTAAGCTCATCATTCGTTTCGCCCATACATTGCTGGTTTGGTGGTTTGCCATCCTTAGTTTCTCTTGTATAAGTTGTCTATTGGTCTTCCAATTTTTTGTGGTTTTAAACGTTTTAGCTTCTCTGGAGGCCGTGGGAAAAAACACAACCGCCATTTCCTTCCTTCTTTATTCCGGCTTGAAAAACTGATTTGTTTGGCTCGTGTGTTCTTACGAGGCTTGCTGATCGTTGCTGGAGTGTTGTTTAGGTTGGTTTCGTTTTCCAAAATTGATTTTGTGTGCTTCGTGCATTAGTTTAGGTGGAGTGGATTGATTTTGTTGGTGTGTGCAGTATTTAGGTAGTGCTTACTATGGCCTAGCCTTGCTCACCGTTTGACTGCTTGCCATTTTACTTTTCTATCATATTCTATTATATTCATGATTTGAGTAATCTCCAGTGTGTTAGTCATGGTTTTCTATGCTCTTAATAAGGTGTTTGACTAAATTTATGTAAATGTGTGATATAGGGTTGCATTTCGAGCTTCTTTGCTCCTCAGGATTTCCAGTATATGTAATGATATTTCTATACGGTGTTGAAGTATCACATTCAATAAGTTTTGAGGCACAATTTAATATTGTTTTTTGGTATTATGTATCACAGCACATATTACCATCAATTTTCAGTTTGGGTTATTTGATGTGTGGCATGCCCATATTTAAAAAATAATAGTAGGCACTGCATGCTACTAATTTTTTGTTTATGTTAATATTTTCATTTTTTAGATTAGAAAATCCAGATCCCAGATGTTAGAAGCAATTCACAAACCATTGATATTATATATGCCCAGATTCTACGTGTATTTCAATGCATACAAATATGTTGGTCAAAACTTTGGATAGTGAAGGCTTTAAATAACCACTAACGATGGCAATACAAATATTGTAATGTTTGTAGATCTCATCCACACAAACAAAGGATGCTAGCTGTCAAAAAAGGTGGTGCCCATCAAAGAACATTCAAGCCAGCACCACAATTCGAGGAAATCGATTGGCTGAAGGTACACAATTCAGAAAGTTTCCTTCCTTCCTATAATTTAAATCTTTGGCCACGACAAATAATATTTAGAACTTCCTCAAATCATTATCTTTTTATTTTTTTGGAATTACTTATTTTTTTATTGTGATAGATACATATTGGTGCTTGTTGGAAAATCTGGCATAACAATAAATATCGAAATAGGGTTCTTCGATATAACTGATTATGTCTGTTTGCAGCGGAAGTCTGATTTTCCCGAATCATCAAGCCCGTCTACAAGCCTTCTAGATCTTGAATCCTCGTTGGTATTCGATAGATTACTACTAGAGTAATCTACCTTTTAATACACACCTTAAGCCCTTGAAGTTCGTTGGTGATTCTATAAGAGGGACGGAACTATGTTGTGAGAAAGAGAGTATTGTCATGTTTTTTTGGTCACAAGAAGTGGAGGCAAAGGCACCTACTTATAGGGCTCAAACCCTAGCCCTAGGTCAGACATGTATCTTGGTTGACGGCTAGGGTTTGACTTATGTCAAATATGGATGTCTACTTGACCTTGGGCCACAAGCCCATCCCAATGAATGCATATTGGGTCATGGGCCATAAGCCCAACCCATATACATCTACAGCTCCAACTCATACATATTTGAATCAATATCCAAATCGTTTCTCAATCGTCTCTCATTTCATGTCGCCCTCTCTCATACAGGGAATAAAGCGTGCGACCAAGCGAGAAGTAATATTGAGGAGAATTATATTAAGTTATCACCAGAATAACATAATTCTACAACTCAGGAACTCGCGCATACCCCAAACTAGCGTGGTCGCATCAGACCAAGCATCTCTGATTCCTCATATTATGATAGAGCATGCTTGTCTCTTTCAATTACGTATCTATGCTCATGACTATGTCAAAAACAAATTTCGACTTAGTCGGACGGCCTATGGGCATAGAACAAAATGATGCATTACCAACCGGTTCTTCCTCGGCCACTCATGCCAATTAGTTTGGTCTTGACAGCTTTCCCAGACATGCTCCGGCAGACCGCATCAATCTTGGCCATTGGATACATGCTAAAATAGCGTGATCAAGCTTACACCTTGTGACATGGTCCAGAGTCCCAAAGGGTACATTAGAACAAATAAAGCGCTCACACAGTGACGAAGCAGGAATCCATTCTGTCACTCCACTATTATGGTCGAACTTACTCAGCACATGTAGTATGTACACATGCTATGATGGAGCTCCCATTCAACTTGGGTATGTCACGCTCTAAACATCATACGAATCTGAGTCCAATGGCTACAAAAAGCTCATGACTTGCGCATTGTGAGATACCATCTACCAGCAATTCGCACATTCGGCTATAAACAGACTTTTATGGAGGTTGGACGTACTTCATAATTGATCTAATCAGATCTCATCTTAGCCTCTTGCTAAGGCGACTATAATATTATCATCACAACCTTCCTCGCTCTACCAAGCGCGAAGGGATCATGTCATACATGATCTTCAAGTCTCATCCTGCTCGCTAGCAAAGCGCCAGGGTGATTGCCCGTGTGAGTGGGCCAATCAAAGTCTGGTGACATTCACATATGAACACAGTACCTCATCAAACCAGTTGTTCATAACTATTGTTCTAATAGTCAAAACAAATCCTACAAAGCCCATAGGATTAACATGTCGCAGGAACAAATCTCCGCGCAAGGGCTTGGTCCATAGGTCAGCGCTCATATTGCTAGTAGGAATATGCCTTAGAACCACTTTGGCTTGTGCAACATAATCTCGAATAAAGATACAACAATATCATCTACATCCGCAGAAACTCGAAATCTTTGTAGAGATCCTCTTAACCAGATTGTATAACAATATCATCTACATGCGCAGAAACTCACAATCCTTGTAGAGATCCTCTTAACCAGATTGTATCTTATATTGTTGACGTGCAGACTATTACTCTGCTTCTAAGGTAGATAGAGAGATACAAGGCCGCTTCTTGTCACTCCAAGTGATACTTGCGCCTTTCTCTATAAATGCATATCCCATAATGGATTTGCACTCATCTCTATCAAGTGACCCATCAGCGTTACTATATCCATCAATTCTCAAATCATCGTCATGGTAGCACAAAGAAAGATCATTTTGACAGCCATCTAATAGGCAACCTCAAAATAACTCTGATTTTACTCACCATCCAATTGTAAAGCACATGTCTGGTTGAATACACACTATTGTGTACATCAAACCCTCTACAACGCTTGCATATGGAACTCCATTCATACGTTTCTTTCATTTGTATTTTAGGACATAACTCTCTGCTCGTATAGCAAACACCCACTTGTTTTGCCTTTTGTGAAGTCACAACCTCTTAATATTTGGCTGGCTCATCAAAATCCATAAAAGCACGCATGGAAAATTCTCACACAATGATATATATCATTAGAGAATAATTTCGCGCTTGCTTTTCTTTATTTAAGGATTATGAGAGACTTTCATCAGTGAAACAACAACAGGGTTCATGTAACTCGTATAGTTACATGAACCCTGTTGTTGGCGCTCCAATCTCTAAACTAGATGAGGCTATAAGGCCTTGTCTGAATGTAATAGAGAAAACAAAATGTTGTTCATCTGTGAGCTCAATTCTAGCATTTTGAAGCTCTCGAATCATATCCTTCATCGCATCAAGATGTTGGCTCATCGAGTGCATAGGGTCAAGTACATACTGGTTAAATTTGAGGGTGAGAGCCCTCAGTCTAGTAGCCGAAATGCTACCGTACATGACCTTCAGAACTTCTCATAACTCTTTAGCCGTGGGATGTTTCTCAAACTCTCTGATCAGATTCTCGTGCATGCAGCTTAGCATAGTAAAGCGCACACTTTTATCCTGATCCACCCATTTATTGTACGCGTCTATATTGCGACGATATTGGGTAGTCTGTCCATTTTCTGGCTCAGCTGGTTTAGGCATATCATTGGTGAGATGATCAAGCAACTTTTCTTTGTGAAGTAAAAACTGAATCTTCTATGCCACATTGCATATTTCTAGCCATCAAGTTTTCCACTAACATGAAGATCAGAAAAAAGCTATTTGGATTTCCATCACTATTTGCACAATCAAATAAGGTACTTGTTTAATAATAATTTTATTTCAGATCCAAGTAATTTCAATTATTCTCTTTAATTCATTGGAATCGAAAATTTCGCACTCAGCTAGTAATTATCTCCCTCCGAATTAAAGATCCTAATAAAAAATTACCAATCTCAAAATAAAATAACTCCATGGTATCATGCATAATAACTCAAACAACAGTGTCATAAATTGCATACTCAGATAATGCAATGTCTCATATATGACAAATAATCAAATTCTGGATTCATGAATATAATTCAAACGAAAATGTCATAAATTGCATACCCAAATAAATGCAATACTCGTATACGACATGTAATAATCAAATATAAATTCATGAATTGTGTAAACGCAATCAATCTTGCATGACATACAATAATCTAATAAATTGCATAATGAGATGTCATAACTTGCATAATCATATATCATGCATTATTTCTTAAGCCACTACAAGTTTTAACTAAACATATGATTTAAAAATTATTCCAGGCTCAAGAAATTTAATATACAATTTATTCACTAATTTCTTATAGTCCAAACATCTCGTAAAATGACTATGTGAAACACATTCTTATAATGTGTTTAGCCGCACAATTACATAAATCCAATAAAAAATCATGCATGACATATAATAATATCAATTATTATATCACCAACTTATATGATCAACATGACATAATTTGCATAATCACATATTATGCAATATTCATAAGGACATAATAATTTATCAATTAAACACATATTAATTAGAAAATTATGTCAAGCTTGTGTAAGTCATTTACTTACTAATAAATCATGTATTTGATATAATAACCATGATGGCATAAAAGAAACACATTATTAAATAATTATGGAATTAATTTAATGAATTCCATGATTTAATATTTTATGGCTTAAAAGTAGCCAAAAAATTAGCCCATTAAAAGCACAAAAAAACGAGCCCTGTACTTCTAATAAAGAGGCCCATAACTAAGCCCAAAACAAATCTAATTAATGAAAAAAATTGCCCACGATTAGGATTTCAGATTTTTTTTTTCATAAGACGTGCCGTCTCTCTCATGCATTTTAAATTGTAAGGTTTAAAAAAAAAATTCTTTCAGCATGAGCCGTCACTCCCGAACTCCTCTCTTCACGCCAACTTCATGGTTCATCAATGATCGTTTGAGGGAGGCGTCGTGCACCATCACCCCATCGGTAGCGCCACTACGCCGTTCAAAGGCGCCGCAGCCTCGCTAAGGGACCGTCGCGTGGAGGTGAAGCTTCGCCCTTTCAGGCGCGGTTTTGGCAGTGCAATGTCGGCTTACTGTGTAAGGTTTAAATACTACCAAAAAAAAAATGCATCGATCGTTTTTATTCTTTTTTCAGGCAGCAACACCATCTATGTTTGTTTCTTTTTTTTATTATTAAAATCGGCCTCTCGCAAAAAAAAAAAAACACAGCCACGATGATGGCTGCCTTACAAAAGGGCCACTGCAGACGGTGGTTCGCGCGGTGTCGTCGCCTTCAGAAGCGGCGTCGTTCAACTGTCGTGGCTCATGGTCACCGTCTGTCCAGCCACCCTACACGCAACCCTTCGATTCACGCAGCCATGACTGCTTTTGTTTCGGGTTCGTCGACTGCGGAGATCGCGCCGTTCACCGTCTGTCGCTGCGCGTAGTGGCTCATGGCTTCGTCTCACCTATGTCGTGCTTGGGCTCAGATTTTAAAAAAAAGTTCATTCCTTTTTGTGTTACATATAAAATCCCAGATGGACGTAAGCATGAAATAAACATAAGAAATCTCATATCTACATCCTGCGAGGTCGAGCTATTGACAGCTCTGATACCACTGTTGGATAATCTGGCATAACAATAAATATCGAAACAGGGTTCTTCGATATACATGATTATGCCTGTTTGCAGCGAAAGTCTGATTTTCCCGGATCATCAAGCCCGTCTACAAGCCTTCTAGATCTTGAATCCTCGTTGGTATTCGATAGATTACTACTAGAGTAATCTACCTTTAAATACACACCTTAAGCCCTTGGAGTTCGTTGGTGATTCTCCAAGAGGGACGAACTATGTTGTGAGAATGAGAGTATTGTCATGTTTTTTTTGTCACAAGAAGTGGAGGCAAAGGCACCTATTTATAAGGCTCAAACCCTAGCCCTAGGTCAAACCTGTATCTTGGTTGACGGCTAGGGTTTGACTTATGTCAAATATGGATGTCTACTGGGCCTTGGGCCACAAGCCCATCCCAATGAATGCGTATTGGGCCATGTGCCATAAGCCCAACCCATATATATCTACAGTGCTTTTGTGGACAAACTATTTAATTGGTGGGTTGGTATGTTGGTTTCCTTTACCGCCTGCTTAATGGTTTGGCTTAGTCATGTGTCCTTTAAAACTTTTACAGTATTATTCGTGTCTTGTGATCTTGATACTTAGCTACACCTTGTTTAATTTCCTTGTAGCTTCCCATCCCTTTGCACGTGGATGTCACCTCTCTCTAACTTCTACGTGCCAGACACGCCAACTGAAGAGATTGAGCAGGAAAAAATCCATCTGCATAGGCTCGTCGACGTCCACCGGTAATACTTCGTTCTTCAACAACCGCTTTACTTCATCTCTTTGCACACCTTCCTGCGCTGATTCATTTTTTTGCTGACTTGCCTTCTCTACATGCTTTCCAGGTTATCCTTCTAACGTGGGACCATCTTCTAGTATGAATTACGTTCCTGTGCATAGGCCACGCCACGCCACGCCACATTCCTCTGCCAGGTTGGTCTGCACGCCTTGTATACCCTTTCCTTCAGCTGTAAGTTACCACTCCTCTGTTCCGTGCCATTTGTCTTCATTCGTTCGACTGCCAAGGATATTAGGAACTTAGCAAATCTAACAACCAAATCTCTCTGATCTGCCTTGTCTACTGCATGGTTTCGCGTATTGCGTTGAATGAATATTTCCCGAGAAGTTTGGCTCGCTCTTGAGTCATAGCTCCAAAAAAAGACACGGATATTTCCCCTTAACTCCTACATTGACAAAAGGTTCTCGTTTAAATAAATTACTAATGATTTAAGCGGGAAAAAAGAAACTAAATCTAACCAAAAACTAGTAGGATAAATTGAAATAGATTGCAAAACCTAATACCATGATCTTCTCATGAAGCATCTTCCTTATTTTATCTCCTTCGACATTTTTTAACTCAGCAACAGCTAGTCGTTTCCGCAAGTTGAGATTGTCCTCCTTAGATTCAAGTACTGTTTCCATTGTCGATCTATTATACATCTGGCAAAATGACTCGTAACATGAGATGAAAACTAGAACTAAGATTGCTATTGTATCTACACGAACTAATATTTTGTATACACAATAACCTGAAATTGCTTGTGTGGCAAAGCTAGTTGTTCTTGAAGTCGTTTTAATTCTTCACTTTTAGCATCACACGTGGACTTTCAAAAATAAAATTTTGTTACAATACAGATTAAATAAACAACATTGTATGAGGCAAAACATCAGGATTACAAAGTATTTTCTAGTACATTCTTTATATTTTTCTGAGCAAAGATGTAAAGCAGATATGCTTACTTGAAGATTAAGCTTCAAAGGTCCATACATACTTCAGACAAGACTTCCATTATCCTCAAAATTTTATCTAGAGTAGCAAACTAAATAGTATAGAACACTGGATGAAATCATGCAAATGAAAACACAACTAATTATTATTCATTCATGCAAAAACAGGTCATACCAATCAGCACGCCACAATTAAAAATGGTCAATCCAAACAAGTAAAAATAAGTACCCTAGCAGATGTAAGCTGCTCTTCCATAGATGTAATGGTGGTCAAGGTGGCAGTAGGTCGAGGACAAGTACCAATGATGAATCTAAGCTTGTTCTTGGCACGTAGAGCGAGTAGCATAGCTCGACTCCAGACACCCTAATTCTCCGTTCCAATTTGTGGCTCATTGACAAGTGAAATTCTCGGTGTAATAGATGGATGATCATACAGTGGATCGTTGAATCCGATTGTAGAATTCGAATGAGGAGCGTGCAATTATATACATGGGAAATGCTGGAAAACGAAGAGGGAGACCAAAGAAACTACGGAATGGAAAACGGGGAAGGCCGATGAAGCATCCTCAAGTGTTTATTTTTTATTTATTTTTCTAATGTCAAATTATCGTTCTAACTATTAAAAATAATGACAACATAATATTCACTTTTATGTTAAATCTCTTGTGTAGTTGACGTTGAAGATGTACACATAAGAGATGCTGGTACATCTGTCCAACAGATGTGCATCAAATAGATGATTTTGTAAGGGTCTATCAATCATCAGATTATGAATTTGATTTTGAGATATGCACTGCGTTTTGCGATGTGATTAACGAAATTATTTAATGCAATTGCCAGTAAGCATCAGATTCTTTGCTGGGAGATAGAGATGCTCGATTTGTTGATCAATTTCCAAAATTTAGCCTTGAGAACAAGGCTAATTTCGAAGGAGGGGATATTGTTTTGTTCTTTGTTAGTTTTATAAGAAACATACTACCAACATTACAAATTACCTTGTCTTCCGAAACTTGTGCAACAAATCGAGCATCTCTCTCTCCCAGCAAAGAATTTGATGCTTACTGGCAATTGCATTAAATAATTTCGTTAATCACATCGCAAAACGCAGTGCATATCTCAAATCAAATTCATAATCTGATGATTGATAGACCCTTACAAAGTCATCTATTTGATGCACATCTTGTTGGACAGATGTACGAGCATCTCTTATGTGTACATCTTCAACGTCAACTACACAAGAGATTTAACATAAAAGTGAATATTATGTTGTCATTATTTTTAGTAGTTAGAACGATAATTTGACATTAGAAAAATAAATAAAAAATAAACACTTGAGGATGCTTCCTCGGCCTTCCCCGTTTTCCATTCCGTAGTTTCTTTGGTCTCCCTCTTCGTTTTCCAGCATTTCCCATGTATATAATTGCACGCTCCTCATTCGAATTCTACAATCGGATTCAACGATCCACTGTATCATCATCTATCTGTTACACCGAGAATTTCACTTGTCAATTGAGCCACAAATTGGAACGGAGAATTATGGTGTTTGGAGTCGAGCTATGATATTCGCTCTACGTGCCAAGAACAAGCTTAGATTCATCATTGGTACTTGTCCTTGACCTACTGCCACCTTGACCCCCATTACATCTATGGAAAAGCAGCTTACATCTGCTAGGGTACTTATTTTTACTAGCTTGGATTGACCATTTTAACTGTGGCGTGATGATTGGTATGACATGTTTTTGCTTGAAATGAATAATTATTATTTTATGTTTGCATTTGCATGATTTCATCCAGTGTTCTATACTATTTAGTTTGCTACTCTAAATAAAATTTTGAGGATAATGGAAGTCTTGTCTGAAGCATGTATGGACCTTTGAAGCTTAAGATGATCTTCAAGTAAACATATCTGCTTTACATCTTTGCTCAGAAAAATAAATAGAATGTACTAGAAAATACTTTGTAATCCTGAGGTTTTGCCTCATACAATATTTATTTAATCTGTATTGTAACAAAATTTTATTTTTGTAAGTCCACATGTGATGCTAAAAGTGAAGAATTAAAACGACTTCAAGAACAACTAGCTTTGCCACACAAGCAATTTCAGGTTATTGTGTATACAAAATATAAGTTCGTGTAGATACAATTGCAATCTTAATTCTAGTTTTCGTCTCATGTTACGAGTCAATTGCCAGATGTATAATAGATCGACAATAGAAACAGTACTTGAATCTAAGGAGGACAATCTTAACTTGCGGAAACGACTAGCTGTTGCTGAGTTAAAAAATGTCGAAGGATATAAAATTAGGAATATGCTTCATGAGAGGATCGTGGTATTAGGTTTTTGCAATCTATTTCAATTTATCCTACTAGTTTTTGGTTAGATTTAGTTTCTTTTTTTCCGCTTAAATCATTAGTAATTTATTTAAACGAGAACTTTTGTTAATGCTGGAGTTAAGAGGAAATATCGGTGTATTTTGTAGGGTAAGACCCCTCTTAACTGATGAAGCTACATCTGACCATAAAGTTATATCATTCCAAATGGAAACACAGGGTCGAGGCATTGACTTATTCTATAATGGTGAGTCTTCATAGTTAAAACAATTGTAAACTATCATATTCCAACTATCCTATTTTTTTCTTTTCTCCCAATAGCTGTCGTAATTTGTTATTATTTTTATTTTCTTCGCAGGGCGAAAGCATTCTTTCCTTGACGACAAAGTTTTATGCCTGATGCATCCCAAGAGGATGTTTTTTTAGAGATCTCACAACTAGTTCAGAGTGTCTTGGATGGTTGTAAGGTTTTATATTACCTACTACACTCCATCATTTGTAATTTATTCTCATGTAGAATTAAAAATCTGTTTAAAAAAGTTGAGTTTGAACATTGTAACGAGCTTGAAAAAGAGACTTTTACAACTTTTAAGGGTCAATAAACTTCAAAATTTAGTTTGACACTATAAGCTTTCCATGTTTTGAAAGGGTTGACAATCTGTTCATATCATTTTTATTAGGAACTCTTTTGGAGCATGTTAAGAAGCAGCGAGCTCAACAAACATATATTTAGTTGGTTGCTATTTTTAGGATTAAATGTGTGAAGAATGTTGGGTTAAAAATAAGATTTATGTATGGAAAGCAGAGAGGAATCTAAAGAGAATTGGTAATATGTTATTTATTAAAACAGATTTATATGGCTACAACCAAATAGATTTCCAGCACTATATTTAAAGGTCAACACATTGATTATTCTAGAATTGAATCATTGGAACTCTAAAGGACATTATTGTTTCCTAGGAGACATATGCAACCTTTTATTTTCCTGACTGTTGGATAATAATTGTTTGTAAAAGTTTCATCTGACAACACCCCTCATTGAGACTTTGCCATCACACAGATTGAATCTGAGAAACTTGAACCTCCCTTTTGGTAAGGCCTTGTTAAAACTGTCTGCTAGCTGAAATTCCGATGGACAATAAACAAGCTTTTCACCTCTTTTCTTGTTCTGCATCTCGAATCGCATGGAACTTTGTTTTCATATGCTTAGTCTTAGTGTTGCAAACTGGATTCTTTTCAATGGCCAATTGCACCTCTGTAGCTTGTTCTTGCTTGTAGCCCATGACTGCAAGTATCTTTCTTAACAGTTGCTGAAGCTGCAATATACCTCAGCTTCAGCTGTTGATTGAACTACAACTTCTTGTTTCTTCGAAATCCATGAAAATACTCCCGAGCCTAGTGAGAAGGCATAGCCAAGGGTACTTTTCATGTCATCTACTGAACCTCCCCAGTCTGTGTCAGAATATGCAATCAACTTCAGGTCTGAAGATGGCTGAAATAGTAGGATCCCAACCAAGCTTCTATATTCCCTTGCATCAACTCTCTTCTGCCCATCAGATTTAGATAATTTTTGATTCACTACAAGGGGCATTGCAACCGGCTTGAAGTGCTCCGTTTTGAAATTCTTAAGAATATTATTAGCATATTTGGCTCGAGTGATGAAAAGTTTCATCTTCTGTTTGGTGGACTTCTATGCCAATAAAATAGTTCATTAAGCCCAAATCTATCATCTCAAACTTCTTTTTCATCTCCTCCTTGAATGTGAGGATCATCTTCAGATTATTCCCTGTGACAAGAAGATCGTCAACATAGAGCGATACAATAATCATATCACTCATGCCATGCTTTCGTATGTAAAGTGTATGCTCATTTTTACTTCTCTTGAATCCTTGTTCAAGAAAGTAAGAGTCGATTTTGCTGTACCACGCTAGCGGGGCCTGTTTTAGACCGTATAAAGCTTTCTTCAGTTTGCACACCTTTTCTTTCTCTCCCTTGACAATGAATCCTGGAGGTTGCTCAATGTAAATCTCCTCCTCGAGCTCTCCATTGAGGAAGGCAGATTGGCATCAAGCTGTATATTTTCCATCTTTCTTGAGCAGCTAAAGCAATGAGAATTCTAACTGTGTCATGTCTAGCCACCGGAGTGAAGGTATCTCCATAATCTATTCTAGATTGTTGCGAGTAGACTTTGACGACCAATCTGGCCTTGTATTTGTTGACGGACCCATCAGGGTTCAATTTGGTTTTGTACACCCATTTCACACCTACACCCATTTCACACCTATCACTTTTCTATCATTGGACTTACCAACCAGCTCCCATGTCTCATTCTTCATTATCATCTTTATTTCATTTTCCATAGCCTCCTGCCACTCTGTGTCTAGAAGCTTCATCATAGTTGTGTCACTATGTGGCTCTTCAATAACAAAGTAACATCCTTTCGCATTGTTCTGGATCTGAATGAATGATGGGACACTTTCAGAGATCTGAGAATGGTCTTTTACCCCGGGGGCCAGTAGCATTAGAACTTGAAGACATTGAATCAGCTTGTTTAGGAGATGACATTAGTGTACCATTGACTGACTCCATGTTGTCAGCATCACTGTCATTTGATTCTGGATGTTCATGCTGATGGTGAAACTGAGAGACTTGGATCGTTTTCTTTTCAACCTTCTTTTCTTCTCAGTTCCAGATTGCATCTTCATCGAACTCTACATCTCTGCTGACGATGATCTTCTCCATACTTAGGTTGAAGATTCTGTACCCTTTAGATTATGAATCATAGCCGAGAAAGATATTTTCCACCTGTTACATGTAGCTTGCTTCTTCTTTGAGCTGGAATGTGGGCATAACAAACTGAACCAAACACTCTCAAATGTTTGGCTCTTGGCTTTTTTCCGCATCATGCTTCAATTGGAGTGCTTTCTGATACTGCCTTTGTAAGCAATCTATTTAGCAAGTAAACAGATGTTTAACAGCCTCTGCCCAAAATTGTTTTGGCATTTCTTTTCTTCCAGCATGCATCTTGTCATTTCTGCGACTGTTCTGTTCTTCGTTTCTGAGACTCCATTTTGTTGGGGTGTGTGACTGACAGTTAGTTGGTATTCAATGCCTTGTTCTTCACATAATTTTTCAAACTCTGACAAAGTATATTCCTCTCGGTTCGATCTTAGTTTCTTCAATTTGCACCCACTTTGAGTTTCAACGAGAGCTTTGAATTTTTTGAAGACACCAAACACTTCAGACTTTTCTTTCATGAAATATACCCAGGTGAAATCATCAATAATTCCGTTAAGAGATATGGTTCTGTGTGGTCCACAAACATATGTGTGAACAAGCTCAAGCTTCTCCTTAGCTCTCTAAACCTTCTCCTTTGGGAACGGATGCCTATGTTGCTTGCCACGTTGACAAGGTTTTGTGGCATAGATGGATGGAAAGTCTCTTACCATATCTTTCTTGTGGAGTACATTGATGGCATGTAGATTGAAGTGTCCATACCTTCTGTGACATAGCCAAGTGTTATCCATGTGAGCCCTATTTGAGTTCTCCCCTGCATAATTACACTTCAAATGGAAACTTTTGTTTCCACAGCAACTTTAGCAATCTCTTGCTTCTCAAGATCAAATATAGTGCAATGGTTATTCTCAAAGACAGGTGAATAACCATTTTTAATCATTTGAGCCACACTAAGCAAGTTTTCAGCAAGATTTGGAACAATTAGAACATCGTTAATATACTTTATACCTTTCTTTGTTTCAACCGAAATAGTACCCTTGCCTTTGGACTTCACAATGACACCGTTACCCCATTCGAACTGGAATTTTGATTGAGGTGTCCAGCTTGCAGAAAAGGCTTGAATTATTCGTCGTGTGATTTGTGCAGCCACTATCGATCAGCCACTTCTCCTTCTTGATGAATGTTGATGCTTGGGATGCATAGAACAAATAATCTTCATCTTGGTTCCTACTTGAAAATTGGGCCTCTGTCTGGAACTCCTTTTGTTTTGGACTGCAATTCTGTTCGAAATGGCCGTGTCTTGTGCAGAATCGGCATTGAGGTTTCCCGTTGAAATAGCAATCCTTTTCAGGATGATTTGTCTTTCCACAGGTGCCACAAGGAGTAAATTTTCCCTTTGATTGTGGAACTTGTTTTTTAACATTACTAGCAGAATCTCTGACAGCTTTCTTCTTCCAATTTCCACCTTTGGAATTTGATGGCTTTGGATTATGCCTTGACTGAAAAGCATTTTCAGACCCTAATTTTGAGTTTTTGTTCATGCGCAGAAAATGAACCCATCAACTCAATCACACTGAGTTTGGTTAGATCCTTTGACTCTTCAATTATACCAACAATTGTGTTGAACCTGTCGATCAAGGTTCCTAACATCTTCTGGACAATTCTTAAATCAGATATATCTTCCCCAAGGATCTTCATTTGGTTTACAACTTCCATAAGTTTGGAAATGTAATCATTTAGATCTTGACTCTCTTTCATCTTCATATTTTCGAAATCTTTTCTTAAAGTGTTGAGTGGAATGACTCTTACCTTGTTATCTCCATGAAACTCCTCCTGGAGAAGACTCCAAGCTTCTTTTGCAGCTGAAACTCTCATGATTTCGGGAAATATGGTGCCTGTGACAGCACCAAATATGTAGGATAAGGCTCTGGCGTCCTTTAACTCATCTCCACTCAACTTTCTTAATTGAGCTTCTGTGTATTCTTCTCCCTCTTTTCTTTGTGAGAATCCATTTTCTACAATCTCCCATAATGCATTTGCTCTCAAGAAGAGCTCATTTTTATGCACCAATAACCATAGTTCTCTCCCCCAAATATTGGAGGTGCTGTCATAGATGAATTTGATGTGGAAGCCATACTGTAACATAATGTGTGTTTGCCCCTTAGGATCCTTTGGCTCTGATACCGCTTGTTGGTTTAAAATTAAGATTTATGTATATGGAGAAAGCAGAGAGAATCTAAAGAGAGAATTGGTAATTTGTCACTCTATTTAAAGGTCAACACAGATTATTCTAGAATTGAATCGAAGGAACTCTAAAGGACAGTATTGTTTCCTAGGTGAGACATGCAACTTTTTATTTTCCTGACTGTTGGCTGATAATTTTTGGTAAAAGTTTAATCTGTCAACAAAGAATAATTTATTTTGGTTGTAAATGAAATCTAATTTGACAAAAAGATTTAAAAAATCCGCACTGATATGACTACACATTCTACAGGTATGCACATTCTCATATGGAGAAACTGGGGCGGGAAAAACTTATACAATGATGGGCACACAGGGAAGCCCTAATCATAAAGGTTTGATCCTGCGATCAATGGAGCAAGTGTTTGATACAAGGCAAAATCTTCAAGATGAGGGATGGAAGTCTTCCATACAAGTGAGTAGTTTGTTTACTTTGCTGTCTCTTTTCTGAAATATGTAACGGGTTCAAATTTATTTCTTTGCAGGTGTCGATGCTGGAAATATATAATGAAATAGTATGAGATTTGTTGGCACCAAAAAGTTCAGGTTTTGATGCATCACGACTAGATAGTGATGGAAAGAAATGTAAATCAAGTATGATGGAAAAGGCAACATCAATGGTACCGATCTTACATTTATTGATGTTGATAGTAGTAGGGAGGTTTGTGATCTTTTAGAGCGGCGGCACGAGACAGGTAAAATCCCTTTATTTCATGTTTTTTAGGCCTTCATAACTTGAAAAATGAATGGCCGCTCTTTTTGAAGTGGGTTTGACATCGAGTTTTATGTCTCTACTAATTTTTTAGTTAGTTACTTTTGGTGGAGAAATTGATGAAAATACCCAAGACATGACTTTAGAATTCAGCCCAACACTTTACATCAGCCTAACTCTTTGCACATTATGATCTCTTTTGACTACTCGATTAGAGTTCCCTTAAGTGGTTGATCTTTTCTTTCCTTTTGAACTTTTCAAGTCGGTAGGAAAAACTCAAATGAATGAACAATCTTCAAGGAGTGATTTTGTCTTCACTGTGCGAATAATGGGTATTAATGAGGTACTTTCACCTGCTATATTGATTCCAAAATTCTTTTTTGACTTACATGTCTGTAAAACATCGTATTCTGTTGTTTTTTTATTGTCTTTTAGTACATTGGTCAAGAGTTTGAAGGCATGCTCAATTTGATTGATCTCGCGGGCTGCGAGAACTTGGCTAAAAGTGGTTCCATAGGCGATAGACTAAAAGAAACCCAGGTATGACCAAACAACAATCTTCATTTTTTCCCAAGGTTTATGGCTTAGTCTCAACTGTTCACTTTTTTATTACATATATACCAGGCCATTAATAGTAGTCTGTCATCACTCGTCAAAGTCATTCTTGCCTTGGCTACAAAAGCGAGTCACATTCCATATAGAACATCAAAACTCACGCAGCTTCTCCAGGTAATTTGTACCCTAACCTTTAGCCTTTCGTTTAGACCATTTATCTTTCCTTTTAGTGTGAAGCCATGACTGTTTAAATTGATCTTACATTGTTTCTTTCTTTTTCTAGCCTTGCTTAGGTAAAGATTCAAAGATCTTGATGTTCGTCAATGTTTCATCAGATCCTTCATCCGCGTTTGAATCTCTCTGTTCGCTTCGCTTTGCAACAAGGGTTAATGCTTGTGAAGTCGGCATCTCAAGTGTGAAAACTTCATCTAAAGCAAATAAGCCGAAGTAATTCCTCGGAGTGTTTTCTTCTTTGTAGATTCTCTAGACCACTTCATTTCATTTCAAAGTTTATGCAATTTTGATTTGACATTTTTTGGTTATGCTCGGTTTATCATAAAAAAGAGTATATGTGAAAGAAAATTATTATATAATATTAGTATATATAGATTAAGAAGATTGATTTTCCAAGTTCATTTTAAAAACTATCTAACGATTTAATTAAAGCTGTAAGGGTTTTAAAGATTTGATATTAGTTGGATGCGAAAAACACGAGTTTTAGATAAATTATACGCGAGAGGTGGAAAAACAAAGAACCTAATTTAAGCCAATAATTGAGGAAAAAAATATACCTCTGTCACGAAAATGTGGCAATGTCTTTAATACCAATTTATGACACTTGATATTTAAGAAAGTGTTAATTCGGGTTCGTTGATGGCTTATATTCAAGTTGATGAAAAATACAATATATGAACTAGTCAGACCAAACTTATTCTATGTAAAAGGCATACATAGAATTATTTTATTTCTAATTGATCATATGACAAGAAAATGAGACGAGATATATAGTACTAAAACTTGGGTTTAGCATATAATTGATGTGTTCTAAATAGTAGCAACACCATATGCAAATATTGAACATGCTCTGTTTCACTATCAGAATATGTCGGTATGTCATCGATAAATACAATGACAAATTGATCAAGGTATTCCTGAAAAATTTGATTCATCAAACTCATGAAGACAGCTGGAGCATTAGTCACTCCAAATGGCATCACTAGAAACTCATAATGTCCATAACGAGTTCTAAATGCTGTCTTTTGAACATCTTCCTTCCCTCTCACGTATTTGATGATATTCAGATCTCAAATCAATCTTAGAATAGATCATCGATCCCTGCAACTGATCAAGTAAATCATCAATACAGGGAAGATGATATTTATTCTTTATTGTTATCTTGTTCAACTGTCTATAGTCAATGCACAGTCGCACTGAACCATCATTCTTCTTAACAAACAACACCGGAGCACCCAAGGTGATACACTAGGACGTATGTATCCCTTGTCCAATAAATCTTGTAGCTGAGTTTTCAGCTCTCTCAGTTCGGTTGGTGCCATTCGACATGGTGCTCGTGAAATTGCAGAGGTACCATGTATCAATTCAATACCAAATTCCACCTCTCGACTTGGTGGAAATCCAGGAATTTCCTCTGGAAATACATCTCCATATTCTGCAGCAACTGGTATATCCTCTATTCTTCTTTCTACTTCCTTTTCAGCTACATCAATAGCATATATCAAATATCTCGTATGTCCACGTTCTAACAACCGTGACATTCGCATAGCAGATATCAACGGAATCTTTGCACGCGATCCACGTCCATAGAAGATCCTTTGGTTTCCACTATCAGACTGAAACCTCACTGTCTTCTGACAACAATCTACAACAGTTTGATATATACTCAACACATCAATGCCCAGAATATAGTCAAAATCAGTCATATCCAACACAATTAAATCTGCCTGTATTCCATACACATCATCAAACTGAACAGAAAAAGCATATACAATCTGACAAGTCATAACAGTAGTTCCCATGAGTGTCGAGACATACAAAGGCATCAACAACGGAGAAGAACATATATGATACCGTGCAACAAAAGCTTGTGCAATAAACGAATGTGATGCACCAGTATCAATCAAAATAAAAACTGGATAAATAAATAAACTACACTTACCCGCTATCACATCATCAGGGGCGGCCTCTGCTTGCTCCTTGGTCAGTGCATAGACCTGAACTTGAGGCGGCCCTGCTCTCTGTCCCCCACCAGTCCGGGATACAAATTGTGGTCTCTGATGTACTGTACTTTCTGATATATTTTCTCTAGGCTGTTGTCCTCCAGCTTGAGGACAATCTCGTATCATGTGTCCTGACCTCCCACATCCATAACAAATTGGACTAACATTGTGTGGACAGTTTCGTTTATAATGTGGTCCTCCACATTGAAAGCATTGAACGCCTTTACCATTACTACAACTGATGCCTTGAAGTTGTCCTCTGGCAACTCGTTCGCCTCCCTTTGCGCATATCATATCGTCAACCACCAAATCTCGAGGATGAGGCACCTCCTCGTGATGGTTTAAATTGTTCTCCTCTGGGTCTCATACTATCTGATGTAGGTTTCTGACTTTGTCCTACATCCTTATACGCTCTTATTCCAATCTCTGCCACTTGCATTTACACTCATTGCATCCCCAACTTCTTCTTGAGGATGTTCCGGTTCTCTGGCTGCCATGCTATATCATAAGGGTTAACAATAACATTCAATAAATAAAGCATGTTAGTATAACATCATATACTCCAGAACTACAAAAACATGTTTTTCAAGTGACTAAGCAACTCCCTAATTCACTTCCTCTACCATTATTCACCCAGTTCTTGAACCACTGCTCTGATACCACTAATGTGGGGTCCTCGTTACTTAATCCGTTATGTATCCAATACTTATATATATGTGAGTAAGAATTAAGTAATATTGCACATTGATTAAGAGTTTCACTACGTCAGTTATTACATCATTTACTAAATTCTGACATAATTTACATCACATGTACATACTAACAACCTAAAGAAGTTCAACTCTTAAGCAATGGTTTAGTTCGTAGCAGAAACTGACTCACAATCCGTCCTCCCATGTCTATGAGTCCCTACAGAAACAATCACACAACATGAGTATTGATAATCAACCATCTCAGTTCTATATCAATCAAAAACATAATACGATAAAATCACTATCAGAATCAACTGTGATTGTTCTGCATCATGCACAATAAAATGCAAACATGTCATGACATGTCTCATCCATCATCCTGTTATAACGGGACAAATATGATTTGCCTATCTCAGTGGAACCTCCTCACATCTTCATATTAGCAGCACAAATCATATTCCGTCCTCACACATTATAACAGTCCAAGCATATACCCAACCGGAGTTTACCTCTCATGCCAAAGCATATGCTCAGCATTAGCATACCTCTCGTGGCATCAGTCTCAACAACATGCATGTATAACACCATGAATGTATACGCATATGATGTCATCAATCATATCATATAATATCAACATATAGAAACAACACCACATCGATCAGAAATCAATACTCGTATGTCAACACGTACCTGTCGTGCGATACAAATATATAAAGTCAGGCGTCAATGTTTAACTGCCTCATTGTCCTGTTCCTTGTGATGATGCTACATGAATACCAACAATGTATCATGTTAAATAGGATTCAAAATCAAAGTCCACAAAATATCACATTTTTCAAATATTAACCCTAGCGATCGATCCCTACTTTGACACGATCGATCGCCAAAACTTTCTGGCCATCAGCGATCGATCTCTATGTTTCATACGATCGATCACCTCATCCCTTATAAAACATTCTGCCTCGATGGGATTGATCTTTACTTTCACGCGATCGATCACTACCCTAGCGATCGATCGGTACAAGCTAAGCGATCGATCACTAAACACATCGCCTCTCTTGTGTTTAGCCTCAAGCGATCGATCGCCTCGTATGTAGCGATCGATCGCTATGCTCTGTTCTTTTTAAAACATGGCGATTTCATGTATAATTTCTTGGTGCTTCTCATACAACTCTAAAATCTACATCAAAACTTGATAAATGGATAGTATACCATCATCGTAAAATGTTTCCATAAAATTACAACTCAAGTCTTTGATTACATGCTTGCTTCAATTCATCAATTCATAACACCTCAAAACATATTACCTTTCATTAACATGTTGAAATGGAACTACTAAGCATCTAGCCACATGTGTAAGTCGTAAACCTTACTCAATAGCTTTACTTCAACTTCACACCAAGTTCTTCTTTTGATTTCCAATCAAAGACCAAGAAGAATTAGGAGAGAAGACAAGAGGAATGGAGAGTGTTGGTGTAGAGATTTACTAGGTGCATAATGGTGTTCTATGTGATTTGTAGCTGGGATAAACTTCATATATGGACAACCAAATGAAATGCAAAGTTACTTGAAATTCACATCAAAGGCATATATCCTTGTTGGCCAACTATATGTGAGTCATGTTCTTTCCAACATATCATAAGCGACGTAGACCACTTGAATTCCAAGTTGGTGATCGAGTATTCTTAAAAATCAAACCTTTTAAAGGTGTGGTACAATTTGGTAAGCGTGGAAAGTTGTCTCCACGATACGTTGGTCCGTATGAGGTATTGCAACGTATTGGTACGTTGGCATATCGATTAGCACTACCGCCAGCATTGAGTAGTATCCACGATGTGTTTCATGTTTCACTGTTGAGGAAATATGAACCAGATCCAGGTCATGTATTACCACCATCTGAAGTACAATTAGATACAGATGTGTCTTATGTGGAACGACCAGTGAAGATTCTGGATAGAGCTGAGCGGACATTGCGTAATAAAGTGATTCCAATGGTAAAAGTACAGTGGGATTGACGGGGTGTCGAGGAGGCAACGTGGGAGACGAAGCAGCATATGATACAACAGTATCCTGAGTTATTTGCTGGTATGAATTTACATTCTTATGATACTGTTGGTGAGTATTTACTGCAACGTTACATATATGCATATGTTTCTTACATTCTTGCAGTAAGGTTGTAGGATTGAATATTTATTCATGTTATGTATATAGAATTTCGAGGACGAAATTCAATGAGTAGGGGAGAAATGTCATGCCTCGATATGACGTATACATATGTGATTTGATTATGGTGTAATTATGATTAATTACAGTACGATGTGGACTCGGATTCGGGTTGAATCGAGCACGACTAGTGTTATGCATGAATGAAACCTCATGTAGATATGAGAAATTAAAGAGAGTGAGTTAAGAACATGAACATGTGATAAAGGGACTTAACAATGTTATGTTATAGTGAACAAGAGACAAAATGCATCACATAAATGGAATTTACATTTGACATGAATTTGAGAGAAATCTACACTTGCATTTGAGTTGAAGTGGAAGAGTAGATATAACTTGTTAAATCAGATGGATAAACACACAACACACCATAACTCACCCACAAATTCTCTACACAAGCTCCTCTCAAACCCCTTTTTTCCTCTTGTTTCTTTTTCTTGGATTTGAACTTGGAATCAAGGAAACTTGTTGCAACTGAGAAATTGGCTTTGTGTGGTAAGGATTATGTGCTTTATGCATTTGTTTTATGTTGGTGATGTTGGTAAAAGATGAGTTGGGGGTTGAGGAATCTCATGTAATACTTAATCCATTTATGCATAATAGAAAGAATGAATTGAGTTATAATGATATGGAAACATGTTACAATGAAGGTATAACATCTAAATAACATGTTTGAATGTTGATTTCCGAGTTGTAGGAGCTACACCATGAAGATAAGCTCAGAATCACCATGTTCTGAATTTTATGGACATCAGCGATCAATCGCGAGCCCTATGGCGATCGATCGTCGAGAACAGAGCAAATATAAGGCGGTTAAAACATGTGGCGATCGATCAGTGAAAGTGTGGCGATCGATCGCGAGAACAGAACATCTTGGCAATCGATCGCGAGGTAGTGGCGATCGATCGCGAAGGAACAGAACAGTATGGCGATCGATCGGTGAAATGTGGCGATCGGTCGCCAGGGTCAGATTTTTGAAAAATGTAATATTTTTGTAGAATTTGATTTTAATGCCTATGATAACATGATATATTGTTGGTATTGTTGTAGCATCATCACAGGGGACGGGACAACGAGGCGGTTAGACAGTGACGCCTAATTTATATCGTTTGTGTCGCAGAAAATGTACGTTTTGACGTACGAGTATATGATAGTGTTGTGATGATGATGTGAGCATGTTATCATATGATTAGTGATATCATATGCATGTGCATTCATGATATTACTTTGTTGAGATGGATGCCACGATAGATGTGTAGTATATGCTTTGGCTGAGATCGGTGCCACGATAGATATGCCAGTGTTGGGCATATGCTTTGGCTGTGATTGTTGCCACGATAGATATGCTACATATGATTTGGCATGAGAGAAGCATACGGAATCATTAACTATCTTGTAATTCTATTTCGTCATATATTCGTCTTTCTCTGCAACATCATTTCATTGCGAAGCATACGGAATCATTAACTATCTTGTAATTCTATTTCGTCATATATTTGTCTAAACTAATCAGACATATATTCTCGCTTTCTATTGGTACGTAGAATTTTAAATTCTTCTCTTTTTAATTCTCAACAATTGCCAAGAATCGCTTGACATATTCAAACGTTTCTAGCCGATGAGATAAGAGGTATACCGATCCATAGCACAAATAAAACGAGAAATAATATGTTTTGTGATGTACCCTCACACTCATAGGTTCGTAGATGTCTAGTGGAATTAACTCTAAAGGTAAGCAACCCATTATGCCTTTCAAATATGCATATGTGATTCGCACACTGATAGGTTGACTTTAGCGAGATTACCCATAACTTTCTCGAACTAACCTAGTCATCCTCTTTTGAGCGATATGTCCCAATAGATCATGCAGTATAACAGAAACAGAACTATATCAATGGCGTATGAAACACAATCAGCGAATAATTTAAACATAAATAATCCATTATTTATATAACCAAACCACGAAGGCATTTACCAGGAAAAATAGACAAAACGTTCGCTCAAACAAAACTGAAAAACCAAGTCCTAATAAACAAAGTAACAAAGAGTAAATTACATCAAATGCAAAGTAACGAGAAGGTACAAAACCAACTCCAAAACTTTCCATGTGCGCCATCTTTTGTAGTAAAAATAGTGGCTGCATACTAGCATTTGATAATAATCTACTAATCCAACAATCTTCATCACATGTTTTATTGCTCAAGTATCTACAATCCAACCGAGGAGAGATTCAGCAAAAAAAAATAATTCATACTATCAAAAGCACTAGAAGAGTAAGAAATGTGTTACCTTCTTTGGCTCAGTGCAATCACGAGCAAAGTGACGCATCTTGTTACAGTTGTAACACTTTAATTTGCTTATATCCCTCGCTCCACCCATTTTACCTTGGCGACACAGTTTTGTCTTGCCACTCAGTGGGGTTATGGCTTGATTCTTGTTATTACCCAATCTTGCACCCCTTTGCTTGTTCCAACGTCCACCCTTTTGGTGTTTTCGTTGCCAAAACCATGAAGATCAGAGAAAACTATTTGGATTTCAATCACTATTTGCACAATCAAATAATGTACTTGTTCAATAATAATTTTATTTCAAATCCAAGTAATTTCAATTATTCTCTTTAATTCATTGGAATCGAAAATTTCGCACTCAGCTAGTAATCATATCCCTCCGAATTTAAAATCCTAATAAAAAATTACCAATCTCAAAATAAAATAAGTCCATGGTATCATGCATAATAACTCAAACAAATGTCATAAATTGCATACTCAAATAAATGCAATATTCATATACGACATGTAATAATCAAATATAAATTCGTGAATTGTGTAAACACAATCAATCTTGCATGACATACAATAATCTAATAAATCGCATAATGAAATATCATAACTTGCATAATCATATATCATGCATTATTTCTTAAACCGCTAAACATATGATTTAAAAATTATTCCAGGCTCAAGAAATTTAAATATGCGATTCATTCACTAATTTCTTATGTCATTTTATTATCCACACATCTTGTAAAATAGTAAAATGACTATTTTACAAACACATTATCATTATGTGTTTCCACACAATTACAATTATATTGACCCATTAAAATTTTAATAGGACCTAAATCCAAATATTCAAATCCAACATTTTATTTAATTTGATTCATTGATCATTAAATAAAATTTGACCCAGCATAACCAAGTCATAGGCCTCAATGCATCAAATAATTATAGGTCTGATTTAATATTTAATGGCTTAAAAAATAACCTAAAAATAACCAAGCCCACATCAGAAAACAAATATGATAAACAAGCCCAAAATATTATCAGTCCAATTATAACAAAAGAAATCTGATTTTTATTTTAAAATAAATAAATAAATAAAACTTAACAAAAAAAAAAATATTGTGGCCTATTAATTTAGCCTAAATCTCATCCATTCTGAAATCAAAGTTAATCCTTGAAAGATTTTATTTCCAAGATTCCCGTCTTTTTCCCGTTTGAAAAACGTTTCCAAAAAATCTCTCGGATTCGAGGGTTCCACCCCGGCGCCGCATCGTCTAGGGTTTTTCTCGCCTTCGTCACCTGTTTCGTCGCCACAACGCCATGAACATAGCAGCAACGACGCGCGCTCATTCCGTGGTCGTTAATCGAAGTCCGCGCATTCACAGTCGCGGAGCCATCGCGACGTGCGACTGCCATAGTCGGTAACAGTCAATCGGGATTTTTTTTTGTTTTTTATTTTTAGACGACGGCGTCGCAGTTTCTTCCACCGTTGAACCACCATTTTGTCCGACCAACCCTATGTAACGATGGCCTGTATTTCAAGTTTTCAGCGCGATTCAGATTCGCGCTCTCACACAAGGTAGCCGTACGTGGCTGCGAGGCTGCGCCGCATCCGTCCAGGCGCAATATCGGCGTGGAAATCGTGCTTCGGTAACAGAAATTATCCCCCTTTCTTTTTTATGCAGTTTTCGTTGACACATAGCAACGTAAATTTGGGATCCAGATAGTGATATCGAAAGACTTAAGTTCTTGTTTGCTTTCTGTTTACTATACAATACATCTTAGTGTATCGGGACGTTGGAAGCGTCACTACGTCATGCAAAAACGTCTGAGCTTTACAAAAAAAAATGTCACGTGTGTGGCAGCGAAGCTTCGCGCCTTTCAGACGCAGGTTCGACGGTGGAAATATTGTTGTTTGTTTATTTACGTTCATGACATATGCACAGTTCATGATTAGATGCCAAAAAAAAAAATTGAATCGAAGCATTTGTCTCCGATTAAAATCACGACACGTAAATAAATATATTTCCGGCGAGATCGAGCGTTTGATTGCTCTGATACCACTGTTGGAAAATCTGGCATAACATTAAATATCGAAACAGGGTTCTTCGATATACCTGTTTGCAGCGAAAGTCTGATTTTCCCGGATCATCAAGCCCGTCTACAAGCCTCCTAGATCTTGAATCGTCGTTGGTATTCAGTAAATTACTACTAGAGTAATCTACTCTAATTGCACACCTTAAACCCTTGGAGTTCGTTGGTGATTCTCCAACAGGGACTAACTATGTTGTGAGAACGAGAGTATTGTAATTGTGTTGGTATTTTATGCAGTGGAGCAAAGGCACCTACTTATAGGGCTCAAACCCTAGCCCTAGGTCAGACCTGCCTTAACTGGGTTGACGGCTAGAGTTTGACTTATGTCAAATATGGATGTCTACTGGGCCTTATGCCACAAGCCCATCCCAATGAATGCATATTGGGCCTTGGGCCATAAGCCCAACACATATACATCTACAACTCCAACTCATACATATTTGAATCAATATCCAAATCGTTTCTCAATCGTCTCTCATTTCACGTCGCCCTCTCTCATACAGGGAATAAAGCGTGCGACCAAGCGAGAAGTAATATTGAGGAGAATTATATTAAGTTATCACCAAACTAACATAATTCTACAACTCAGGAACTCGCGTATACCCCAAACTAGCGTGGTCGCATCAGACCAAGCATCTCTGATTCCTCATATTATGATGGAGCATGCTTGTCTCTTTCAATTACGTATCTATGCTCATGACTATGTCAAAAACAAATTTCGACTTAGTCGGCCGGCCTATGAGCATAGAACAAAATGATGCGTTACCAACTTGGTTCTTCCTCGGCCACTCATGCCAATCAGTTTGGTCTTGACAGCTTTCCCAGACATGCTCCGGCAGACCGCATCAATCTTGGCCATTGGATACATGCTAAAGTAGCGTCATCAAGCTTACACCTTGTGACATGGTCCAGAGTCCCAAAGGGTACATTAGAACAAATAAAGCGCTCACACAGTGACGAAGCAGGAATCCATTCTGTCACTCCACTATTGTGGTCGAACTTACTCAGCACATGTAGTATGTACACATGCTATGATGGAGCTCCCACTCAACTTGGGTATGTCACGCTCTAAACATCATACGAATCTGAGTCCAATGGCTACAAAAAGCTCATGACTTGCGCATTGCGAGATACCATCTACCAGCAATTCGCACATTCGGCTATAAACAGACTTTTATGGAGGTTGGACGTACTCCATAATTGATCTAATCAGATCTCATCTTAGCCTCTTGCTAAGGCGACTATAATATTATCATCACAACCTTCCTCGCTCTACCAAGCGCGAAGGGATCATGTCATACATGATCTTCAAGTCTCATCCTGCTCGCTAGCAAAGCGCCAGGGTGATTGCCCGTGTGAGTGGGCCAATCAAAGTCTTGGTGACATTCACATATGAACACAGTACCTCATCAAATCAGTTGTTCATAACTATTGTTCTAACAGGCAAAACAAATCCTACAAAGCCCATAGGATTAACATGTCGCAGGAACAAATCTCCGCGCAAGGGCTTGGTCCATAGGTCAGCGCTCATATTGCTAGTAGGAATATGCCTTAGAACCACTTTGGCTTGTGCAACATAATCTCGAATAAAGATACAACAATATCATCTACATGCGCAGAAACTCGCAATCTTTGTAGAGATCCTCTTAACCAGATTGTATAACAATATCATCTACATGCGCATAAACTCACAATCCTTGTAGAGATCCTCTTAACCAGATTGTATCTTATATTGTTGACGTGCAGACTATTACCCTGCTTCTAAGGTAGATAGAGAGATACAAGGCCGTTTCTTATCACTCCAAGTGATACTTGCGCCTTTCTCTATAAATGCATATCCCATAATGGGTTTGCACTCATCTCTATCAAGTGACCCACCAGCGTTACTATATCCATCAATTCTCAAATCATCGTCATGGTAGCACAAAGAAAGATCATTTTGACAGCCATCTAATAGGCAACCTCAAAATAACTCTGATTTTACTCATCATCCAATTGTAAAGCACATGTCTGGTTGAATACACACTATTGTGTACATCAAACCCTCTACGGCGCTTGCATATGGAACTCCATTCATACGTTTCTTTCATTTCTGT
The DNA here is from genome assembly GCA_907163345.1 of Haberlea rhodopensis. NCBI lineage: Eukaryota > Viridiplantae > Streptophyta > Magnoliopsida > Lamiales > Gesneriaceae > Haberlea > Haberlea rhodopensis. Next base: position 212,643 of record CAJQUN010000471.1, on the reverse strand, counting down.
TTTAGGACATAACTCTCTGCTCGTATAGCAGACACCCACTCGTTTTTGCCTTTTGTGAAGTCACAGCCTCTTAATATTTGCTGGCTCATCAAAATCCATAAAAGCACGCATGAAAAATTCTCACACAATGATATATATCATTAGAGAATAATTTCGCGCTTGCTTTTCTTTATTTAAGGATTATGAGAGACTTTCATCAGTGAAACACTCCCACTGAAGTTGAGGTCACTTTCGTTTTCTCTATTACATTCAGACAAGGCCTTATAGCCTCATCTAGGTTAGAGATTGGAGCGCCAACAACAGGGTTCATGTAACTCGTATAGTTCGATGCCCCTTTTTGACTTCACTCACAAAATGCACATCTCAACTCTATTTCAGTCATTCCTCCAAAACACTCCATGTGCGCCATCTTTTGTAGTAAAAATAGTGGCTGCATACCTAGCATTTGATAGTAATCTACTAATTCTACTCAATCCTTCATCACAGTGTTATTGCTCAAGTATCTACAATCCAACCAAGGAGAGATTTAGCAAAAAAAATATATCCGTACTATCAAAAGCACTAGGAGAGTAAGAAACGTGTTACCTTCTTTGGCTCAGTGCAATCACGAGCAAAGTGACCCATCTTGTCACAGTTGTAACACTTTACTTTGTTTATATCCCTCGATCCACCCCTTTTGCCTCGGCGACACAATTTTGTCATGCCACTCAGTCGAGCTAGGGCTTGATTCTTGTTATTACCCTGTCCTGCACCCATTGGCTTGTTCCAACGTCCACCCTTTTGGGGTTTTCGCATGACTAGCATGTGCGACAAGAGCAGCCGTTTGTGCACGTTCAGATTCTCTTCGGTCCGCCTCAAGTTCAAACGATTGGCGACACTATCGAATGTTTTAATCTGCTCATCATGGGTCAAAACAAGCGTAACATGTCCCCAAGTGTGCTCAGATAGCGACCTAAGGACTAACATGACTTGTTGTTCATCTGTGAGCTCAGTTCCAGCATTCTGAAGCTCTCGAATCATATCCTTCATCGCATCAAGATGTTGGCTCATCGAGTGCATAGGGTCAAGTACATACTGGTTAAATTAGCCCTCAGTCTAGTAGCCGGAATATTTTCGATTCTCTTTAATTCATTGGAATTGAAAATTTCGCACTCAGCTAGTAATTATCTCCCTCCGAATTAAAGATCCTAATAAAAAATTACCAATCTCAAAATAAAATAACTCCATGGTATCATGCATAATAACTCAACAACAGTGTCATAAATTGCATACTCAGATAATGCAATGTCTCATATATGACAAATAATCAAATTCTGGATTCATGAATATAATTCAAACGAAAATGTCATAAATTGCATATCCAAATAAATGCAATACTCATATACGACTTGTAATAATCAAATATAAATTCATGAATTGTGTAAACGCAATCAATCTTGCATGACATACATAATCTAATAAATTGCATAATGAGATGTCATAACTTGCATAATCATATATCATGCATTATTTCTTAAGCCACTACAAGTTTTGACTAAACATATGATTTAAAAATTATTCAGGCTCAAGAAATTTAATATGCAATTTATTCACTAATTTCTTATAGTCCAAACATCTCGTAAAATGACTATGTGAAACACATTCTTATAATGTGTTTAGCCGCACAATTACATAAATCCATTATATAACATGACATATAATAATATCATTATTATATCACCAACTTATATGATCAACATGAAATAATTTGCATAATCACGTATTATGCAATATTCATAAGGCATAATAATTTATCAATTAAAACACATATTAATTAGAAAATTATTTCAAGCTTGTGTAAGTCATTATTTACTAATAAATCATGTATTTGATATAATAACCATGATGGCATAAAAGAAACACATTATTAAATAATTATGGAATTAATTTAATGAATTCCATGATTTAATATTTTATGGCTTAAAAGTAGCCAAAAAAATTAGCCCATTAAAAGCACAAAAAACGAGCCATGTACTTCTCATAAAGAGGCCCATAACTAAGCCCAAAACAAATCTAATTAATGAAAACAATTGCCCCAAATTAGGTTTTCAGTTTTTTTTTTTCACAAGATCGCGCCGTTCTTTCTCATGCATTTAAATTGTAGGGTTTAAAAAAAAAATTCTTTCAGCATGAGCCGTCACTCCCGAACTCCTCTCTTCATGCCAACTTCATGGTTCATCAATGATCGTTTGAGGGAGGCGTCGTGCACCATCACCCCATCGGTAGCCCCACTACGCCGTTCAAAGGCGTCGCAGCCTCGCAAAGGGCCGTCGCGTGGCGGTGAAGCTTCGCCCTTTCAGGCGCGGTTTTGGCAGTGCAATGTCGGCTTACTGTGTAAGGTTTAAATACTACCAAAAAAAAAATGCATCGATCGTTTTTATTCTTTTTTCAGGCAGCAACACCATCTATGTTTGTTTCTTTTTTTATTATTAAAATCGGCCTCTCGCAAAAAAAAAAAAAAAAACACAGCCACGATGATGGCTGCCTTACAAAAGGGCCACTGCAGACGGTGGTTCGCGCGGTGTCGTCGCCTTCAGAAGCGGCGCCGTTCAACTGTCGCGGCTCATGGTCACCGTTTGTCCAGCCACCCTACACGCAACCCTTCGATTTACGCAGCCATGACTGCTTTTGTTTCGGGTTCGTCGACTGCGGAGATCGCGCCGTTCACCGTCTGTCGCTGCGCGTAGTGGCTCATGGCTTCGTCTCACCTATGTCGTGCTTGGGCTCAGATTTTAAAAAAAAGTTCATTCCTTTTTGTGTTACATATAAAATCCCATATGGACGTAAGCATGAAATAAACATAAGAAATCTCATATCTACATCCTGCGAGATCGAACTATTGACAGCTCTGATACCACTGTTGGATAATCTGGCATAAAATTAAATATCGAAACAGGGTTCTTCGATATACCTGATTATGCCTGTTGCAGGGAAGCCTGATTTTCCCGGATCATCAAGCCCGTCTACAAGCCTTCTAGATCTTGAATCCTCTTTGGTATTCGATAGATTACTACTAGAGTAATCTACCTTTAAATACACACCTTAAGCCCTTGGAGTTCGTTGGTGATTCTCCAAGAGGGACGAATTATGTTGTGAGAATGAGAGTATTGTCATGTTTTTTGGTCACAAGAAGTGGAGGCAAAGTCACCTATTTATAGGGCTCAAACCCTAGCCCTAGGTCAGACCTGTATCTTGGTGTGACGGCTAGGGTCCCCAGTTATGTCAGAATATGGATGTCTACTGGGCCTGAAGATGGCCACAAGTAGGCATCCCAACCAATGCGTATTGGGCCATGTGCCATAAGCCCTGCCCATCAGACATCTATAGTTTTTGATGGACAAACTATTTAACCGGCTTGGGTTGGTCCATTTTGGTTTTCTTTAGAATATTATTAATATTTGGCTTAGTCATGTGTCCTTTAAAACTTTTACAGTAATATTCGTGCCTTATGATCTTGATGCTGAGCTACACCTCCTTTAATTTGTTGTAGCTTCCCATCCCTTTGCACGTGGATGTCACCTCTCTCTAACTTCTCGTGCCAGACACGCCAACTGAAGAGATTGAGCAGGAAAAAATCAATCTGCATAGGCTCGTCGACGTCCACCGGTAATACTTCGTTCTTCAACAACCGCTTTACTTCATCTCTTTGCACACCTTCCTGCGCTGATTCATTTTTTTTGCTGTCTTGCCTTCTCTACATGCTTTCCAGGTTCTCCTTCTAACAGTGGGACCATCAAGCCGTATGAATTCCATCGTTCCTGAGCATAAGCAATGAGAATTCTAACTGTGTCATGTCTAGTCTGCATGAAGGTATACCCTAATCTATTCTAGCTGTAAGTTACCCCTCCTATGTTCTGTGCCATTTGTCTTCATTCGTTCGACTGCCAAGGATATTAGGAACTTAGCAAATCTACACAACCAAATTTCTCTCATCTGACTTACCAACTCCCATGTCTCATTCTTCATTATCATCTTTATTTCATTTTCCATAGCCTCCTGCTCACTCTGTGTCTAGAAGCTTCATCATAGTTGTGTCACTATGTGGCTCTTCAATAACAAAGTAACATCCTTTCGCATTGTTCTGGATCTGAATGAATGATGGGACACTTTCAGAGGGAGAGAAGAAACTAAATCTAACCAAGCACTAGTAGAATAAATTGAATCAGCTTGTTTAGGAGATTACATTAGTGTACCATTGACTGACTCCATGTTGTCAGCATCACTGTCATTTGATTCTGGATGTTCATGCTGATGGTGAAACTGAGAGACTGGATCGTTTTCTTTTCAACCTTCTTTTCCTCCTTCCAGATTGCATCTTCATGTCTACATCTGCTCGATGATCTTCTACATTAGGTTGAAGAATGACCCGTAGATTGTGAGATGAAAACTAGAACCAAGATTGCATGTAGCTTGCTTCTTCTTTGAGCTGGAATGTTTGCATAACAAACTAACCAAACATTCTTGTGTGGCAAAGCTGTTGGCTTTTTTCCGCATCATGCTTCAATTGGAGTGCTTACCTTATACTGCCTTTGTAAGCAATCTATTTAGCAAGTAAACAGATGTTTAACAGCCTCTGCCCAAATTGTTTTGGCATTTCTTTTCTTCCAGCATGCATCTTGTCATTTCTGCGACTGTTCTGTTCTTCGTTTCTGAGACTCCATTTTGTTGGGGTGTGTGACTGACAGTTAGTTGGTATTCAATGCCTTGTTCTTCACATAATTTGTCAAACTCTGACAAAGTATATTCCTCTCGGTCCGATCTTAGTTTCTTCAATTTGCACCCACTTTGAGTTTCAACGAGAGCTTTGAATTTTTTGAAGACACCAAACACTTCAGACTTTTCTTTCATGAAATATACCCAGGTGAAATCATCAATAATTCCGTTAAGAGATATGGTTCTGTGTGGTCCACAAACATATGTGTGAACAAGCTCAAGCTTCTCCTTAGCTCTCTAAACCTTCTCCTTTGGGAACGGATGCCTATGTTGCTTGCCACGTTGACAAGGTTTTGTGGCATAGATGGATGGAAAGTCTCTTACCATATCTTTCTTGTGGAGTTCATTGAGGGCATGTAGATTGAAGTGTCCATACCTTCTGTGACATAGCCAAGTGTTATCCATGTGAGCCCTATTTGAGTTCTCCCCTGCATAATTACACTTCAAATGGAAACTTTTGTTTCCACAGCAACTTTAGCAATCTCTTGCTTCTCAAGATCAAATATAGTGCAATGGTATTCTCAAAGACAGGTGAATAACCATTTTTAATCATTTGAGCCACACTAAGCAAGTTTTCAGCAAGATTTGGAACAATTAGAACATCGTTAATATACTTTATACCTTTCTTTGTTTCAACAGAAATAGTACCCTTGCCTTTGGACTTCACAATGACACCGTTACCCCATTCGAACTGGAATTTTGATTGAGGGTGTCCAGCTTGCAGAAAAGGCTTGAATTATTCGTCGTGTGATTTGTGCAGCCACTATCGATCAGCCACTTCTCCTTCTTGATGAATGTTGATGCTTGGGATGCATAGAACAAATAATCTTCATCTTGGTTCCTACTTGAAAATTGGGCCTCTGTCTGGAACCTCCTTTTGTTTTGGACTGCAATTCTGTTCGAAATGGCCGTGTCTTGTGCAGAATCGGCATTGAGGTTTCCCGTTTGAAATAGCAATCCTTTTCAGGATGATTTGTCTTTCCATAGGTGCCACAAGGAGTAAATTTTCCCTTTGATTGTGGAACTTGTTTTTTAACATTACTAGCAGAATCTCTGACAGCTTTCTTCTTCCAATTTCCACCTTTGGAATTTGATGGCTTGGATTATGCCTTGACTGAAAAGCATTTTCAGACCCTAATTTGAGTTTTTGTTCATGCGCAGAAAATGAACCCATCAACTCAATCATACTGAGTTTGGTTAGATCCTTTGACTCTTCAATTATACCAACAATTGTGTTGAACCTGTCGATCAAGGTTCCTAACATCTTCTGGACAATTCTTAAATCAGATATATCTTCCCCAAGGATCTTCGTTTGGTTTACAACTTCCATAAGTTTGGAAATGTAATCATTTAGATCTTGACTCTCTTTCATCTTCATATTTTCGAAATCTTTTCTTAAAGTGTTGAGTGGAATGACTCTTACCTTGTTATCTCCATGAAACTCCTCCTGGAGAAGACTCCAAGCTTCTTTTGCAGCTGAAACTCTCATGATTTTGGGAAATATGGTGCCTGTGACAGCACCAAATATGTAGGATAAGGCTCTGGCGTCCTTTAACTCATCTCCACTCAACTTTCTTAATTGAGCTTCTGTGTATTTCTTCTCCCTCTTTTCTTTGTGAGAATCCATTTTCTACAATCTCCCATGATGCATTTGCTCTCAAGAAGAGCTCATTTTATGCACCAATAATCATAGTTCTCTCCCCCAAATATTGGAGGTGCTTGTCATAGATGAATTTGATGTGGAAGCCATACTGTAACATAATGTGTGTTTGCCCCTTAGGATCGTTTGGCTCTGATACCACTTGTTGGTTTAAAATTAAGATTTATGTATATGGAGAAAGCAGAGAGAATCTAAAGAGAGAATTGGTAATTTGTCACTCTATTTAAAGGTCAACACAGATTATTCTAGAATTGAATCGAAGGAACTCTAAAGGACAGTATTGTTTCCTAGGTGAGACATGCAACTTTTTATTTTCCTGACTGTTGGCTGATAATTTTTGGTAAAAGTTTAATCTGTCAACAAAGAATAATTTATTTTGGTTGTAAATGAAATCTAATTGACAAAAAGATTTAAAAAATCCGCACTGATATGACTACACATTCTACAGGTATGCCACATTCTCATATGGAGAAACTGGGGCGGGAAAAACTTATACAATGATGGGCACACAGGGAAGCCCTAATCATAAAGGTTTGATCCCTGCGATCAATGGAGCAAGTGTTTGATACAAGGCAAATCTTCAAGATGAGGGATGTAAGTCTTCCATACAAGTGAGTAGTTTGTTTACTTTGCTGTCTCTTTCTGAAATATGTAACGGGTTCAAATTTATTTCTTTGCAGGTGTCGATGCTGGAAATATATAATGAAATAGTATGAGATTTGTTGGCACCAAAAAGTTCAGGTTTTGATGCATCACGACTAGATAGTGATGGAAAGAAATGTAAATCAAGTATGATGGAAAGGCAACATCAATGGTACCGATCTTACATTTATTGATGTTGATAGTAGTAGGGAGGTTTGTGATCTTTTAGAGCAGGCGGCACGAGACAGGTAAAATCCCTTTATTTCATGTTTTTTAGGCCTTCATAACTTGAAAAATGAATGGCCGCTCTTTTTGAAGTGGGTTTGACATCGAGTTTTATGTCTCTACTAATTTTTTAGTTAGTTACTTTTGGTGGAGAAATTGATGAAAATACCCAAGACATGACTTTAGAATTCAGCCCAACACTTTACATCAGCCTAACTCTTTGCACATTATGATCACTTTTGACTACTCGATTAGAGTTCCCTTAAGTGGTTGATCTTTTCTTTCCTTTTGAACTTTTCAAGTCGGTAGGAAAAACTCAAATGAATGAACAATCTTCAAGGAGTGATTTTGTCTTCACTGTGCGAATAATGGGTATTAATGAGGTACTTTCACCTGCTATATTGATTCCAGAATTCTTTTTTGACTTACATGTCTGTAAAACATCGTATTCTGTTGTTTTTTTATTGTCTTTTAGTACATTGGTCAAGAGTTTGAAGGCATGCTCAATTTGATTGATCTCGCGGGCTGCGAGAACTTGGCTAAAAGTGGTTCCATAGGAGATAGACTAAAAGAAACCCAGGTATGACCAAACAACAATCTTCATTTTTTTCCAAGGTTTATGGCTTAGTCTCAACTGTTCACTTTTTTATTACATATATACCAGGCCATTAATAGTAGTCTGTCATCACTCGTCAAAGTCATTCTTGCCTTGGCTACAAAAGCGAGTCACATTCCATATAGAACATCAAAACTCACGCAGCTTCTCCAGGTAATTTGTACCCTAACCTTTAGCCTTTCGTTTAGACCATTTATCTTTCCTTTTAGTGTGAAGCCATGACTGTTTAAATTGATCTTACATTGTTTCTTTCTTTTTCTAGCCTTGCTTAGGTAAAGATTCAAAGATCTTGATGTTCGTCAATGTTTCATCAGATCCTTCATCCGCGTTTGAATCTCTCTGTTCGCTTCGCTTTGCAACAAGGGTTAATGCTTGTGAAGTCGGCATCTCAAGTGTGAAAACTTCATCTAAAGCAAATAAGCTGAAGTAATTCCTCGGAGTGTTTTCTTCTTTGTAGATTCTCTAGACCACTTCATTTCATTTCAAAGTTTATGCAATTTTGATTTGACATTTTTTGGTTATGCTCGGTTTATCATAAAAAAGAGTATCTGTGAAAGAAAATTATTATATAATATTAGTATATATAGATTAAGAAGATTGATTTTCCAAGTTCATTTTAAAAACTATCTAATGATTTAATTAAAGCTGTAAGGGTTTTAAAGATTTGATATTAGTTGGATGCGAAAAACTCGAGTTTTAGATAAATTATACGCGAGAGGTGGAAAAACAAAGAACCTAATTTATGCCAATAATTGAGGAAAAAAATATACCTCTGTCACGAAAATGTGGCAATGTCTTTAATACCAATTTATGACACTTGATATTTAAGAAAGTGTTAATTCGGGTTCGTTGATGGCTTATATGGGAAATTTATATGTTATGGAATACAAAATGGTACTAACCCAAGTTGATGAAAAATACAATATATGAACTAGTCAGACCAAACTTATTCTATGTAAAAGGCATACATAGAATTATTTTATTTATAATTGATCATATGACAAGAAAATGAGACGAGATATATAGTACTAAAACTTGGGTTTAGCATATAATTGATGTGTTCTAAATAGTTGCAACACCATATGCAAATATTGAACATGCTCTGTTTCACTATCAGAATATGTCGGTATGTCATCGATAAATACAATGACAAATTGATCAAGGTATTCCTGAAAAATTTGATTCATCAAACTCATGAAGACAGCTGGAGCATTAGTCACTCCAAATGGCATCACTAGAAACTCATAATGTCCATAACGAGTTCTAAATGCTGTCTTTTGAACATCTTCATCCCTCACACGTATTTGATGATATTCAGATCTCAAATCAATCTTAGAATAGATCATCGATCCCTGCAACTGATCAAGTAAATCATCAATACAGGAAAGATGATATTTATTCTTTATTGTTATCTTGTTCAACTGTCTATAGTCAATGCACAGTCGCACTGAACCATCATTCTTCTTAACAAACAACACCGGAGCACCCAAGGTGATACACTAGGACGTATGTATCCCTTGTCCAATAAATCTTGTAGCTGAGTTTTCAGCTCTCTCAGTTCGGTTGGTGCCATTCGACATGGTGCTCGTGAAATTGCAGAGGTACCATGTATCAATTCAATACCAAATTCCACCTCTCGACTTGGTGGAAATCCAGGAATTTCCTCTGGAAATACATCTCCATATTCTGCAGCAACTGGTATATCCTCTATTCTTCTTTCTACTTCCTTTTCAGCTACATCAATAGCATATATCAAATATCTCGTATGTCCACGTTCTAACAACCGTGACATTCGCATAGCAGATATCAACGGAATCTTTGCACGCGATCCACGTCCATAGAAGATCCTTTGGTTTCCACTATCAGACTGAAACCTCACTGTCTTCTGACAACAATCTACAACAGTTTGATATATACTCAACACATCAATACCCAGAATATAGTCAAAATCAGTCATATACAACACAATTAAATCTGCCTGTATTCCATACACATCATCAAACTGAACAGAAAAAGCATATACAATCTGACAAGTCATAACAGTAGTTCCCATGAGTGTCGAGACATACAAAGGCATCAACAACGGAGAAGAACATATATGATACCGTGCAACAAAAGCTTGTGCAATAAACGAATGTGATGCACCAGTATCAATCAAAATAAAAACTGGATAAATAAATAAACTACACATACCCGCTACCACATCATCAGGGGCGGCCTCTGCTTGCTCCTTGGTCAGTGCATAGACCTGAACTTGAGGCGGCCCTGCTCTCTGTCCCCCACCAGTCCGGGATACAAATTGTGGTCTCTGATGTACTGTACTTTCTGATATATTTTCTCTAGGCTGTTGTCCTCCAGCTTGAGGACAATCTCGTATCATGTGTCCTGACCTCCCACATCCATAACAAATTGGACTAACATTGTGTGGACAGTTTCGTTTATAATGTGGTCCTCCACATTGAAAGCATTGAACGCCTTTACCATTACTACAACTGATGCCTTGAAGTTGTCCTCTGGCAACTCGTTCGCCTCCCTTTGCGCATATCATATCGTCAACCACCAAATCTCGAGGATGAGGCACCTCCTCGTGATGGTTTAAATTGTTCTCCTCTGGGTCTCATACTATCTGATGTAGGTTTCTGACTTTGTCCTACATCCTTATACGCTCTTATTCCAATCTCTGCCACTTGCATTTACACTCATTGCATCCCCAACTTCTTCTTGAGGATGTTCCGGTTCTCTGGCTGCCATGCTATATCATAAGGGTTAACAATAACATTCAATAAATAAAGCATGTTAGTATAACATCATATACTCCAGAACTACAAAAACATGTTTTTCAAGTGACTAAGCAACTCCCTAATTCACTTCCTCTACCATTATTCACCCAGTTCTTGAACCACTTCTCTGATACCACTAATGTGGGGTCCTCGTTACTTAATCCGTTATGTATCCAATACTTATATATATGTGAGTAAGAATTAAGTAATATTGCACATTGATTAAGAGTTTCACTACGTCAGTTATTACATCATTTACTAAATTCTGACATAATTTACATCACATGTACATACTAACAACCTAAAGAAGTTCAACTCTTAAGCAATGGTTTAGTTCGTAGCAGAAACTGACTCACAATCTGTCCTCCCATGTCTATGAGTCCCTACAGAAACAATAACACAACATGAGTATTGATAATCAACCATCTCAGTTCTATATCAATCAAAAACATAATACGATAAAATCACTATCAGAATCAACTGTGATTGTTCTGCATCATGCATAATAAAATGCAAACATGTCATGACATGTCTCATCCATCATCCTGTTATAACGGGACAAATATGATTTGCCTATCTCAGTGGAACCTCCCCACATCTTCATATTAGCAGCACAAATCATATTCCGTCCTCACACATTATAACAGTCCAAGCATATACCCAACCGGAGTTTACCTCTCATGCCAAAGCATATGCTCAACATTAGCATACCTCTCGTGGCATCAGTCTCAACAACATGCATGTATAACACCATGAATGTATACGCATATGATGTCATCAATCATATCATATAATATCAACATATAGAAACAACACCACATCGATCAGAAATCAATACTCGTATGTCAACACGTACCTGTCGTGCGATACAAATATATAAAGTCAGGCGTCAATGTTTAACTGCCTCATTGTCCTGTTCCTTGTGATGATGCTACATGAATACCAACAATGTATCATGTTAAATAGGATTCAAAATCAAAGTCCACAAAATATCACATTTTTCAAATATTAACCCTAGCGATCGATCCCTACTTTGACACGATCGATCGCCAAAACTTTCTGGCCATCAGCGATCGATCTCTATGTTTCATACGATCGATCACCTCATCCCTTATAAAACATTCTGCCTCGATGGGATTGATCTTTACTTTCACGCGATCGATCACTACCCTAGCGATCGATCGGTACAAGCTAAGCGATCGATCACTAAACACATCGCCTCTCTTGTGTTTAGCCTCAAGCGATCGATCGCCTCGTATGTAGCGATCGATCGCTATGCTCTGTTCTTTTTAAAACATGGCGATTTCATGTATAATTTCTTGGTGCTTCTCATACAACTCTAAAATCTACATCAAAACTTGATAAATGGATAGTATACCATCATAGTAAAATGTTTCCATAAAATTACAACTCAAGTCTTTGATTACATGCTTGCTTCAATTCATCAATTCATAACACCTCAAAACATATTACCTTTCATTAACATGTTGAAATGGAACTACTAAGCATCTAGCCACATGTGTAAGTCGTAAACCTTACTCAATAGCTTTACTTCAACTTCACACCAAGTTCTTCTTTTGATTTCCAATCAAAGACCAAGAAGAATTAGGAGAGAAGACAAGAGGAATGGAGAGTGTTGGTGTAGAGATTTACTAGGTGCATAATGGTGTTCTATGTGATTTGTAGCTGGGATAAACTTCATATATGGACAACCAAATGAAATGCAAAGTTACTTGAAATTCACATCAAAGGCATATATCCTTGTTGTCCAACTATATGTGAGTCATGTTCTTTCCAACATATCATAAGCGACGTAGACCACTTGAATTCCAAGTTGGTGATCGAGTATTCTTAAAAATCAAACCTTTTAAAGGTGTGGTACAATTTGGTAAGCGTGGAAAGTTGTCTCCACGATACGTTGGTCCGTATGAGGTATTGCAACATATTGGTACGTTGGCATATCGATTAGCACTACCGCCAGCATTGAGTAGTATCCACGATGTGTTTCATGTTTCACTGTTGAGGAAATATGAACCAGATCCAGGTCATGTATTACCACCATCTGAAGTACAATTAGATATAGATGTGTCTTATGTGGAACGACCAGTGAAGATTCTGGATAGAGCTGAGCGGACATTGCGTAATAAAGTGATTCCAATGGTAAAAGTACAGTGGGATCGACGGGGTATCGAGGAGGCAACGTGGGAGACGAAGCAGCATATGGTACAACAGTATCCTGAGTTATTTGCTGATATGAATTTACATTCTTATGATACTGTTGGTGAGTATTTACTGCACCGTTACACCATGAAGATAAGCTCAGAATCGCCATGTTCTGAATTTTATGGACATCGGCGATCAATCGCGAGCCCTATGGCGATCGATCGTCGAGAACAGAGCAAATATAAGGCGGTTAAAACATGTGGCGATCGATCAGTGAAAGTGTGGCGATCGATCGCAAGAACAGAACATCTTGGCGATCGATCGCGAGGTAGTGGCGATCGACCGCGAAGGAACAGAACAGTATGGTGATCGATCGGTGAAATGTGGCGATCGATCGCGACGGTCAGATTTTTGAAAAATGTTATATTTTGTAGAATTTGATTTTAATGCCTATGATACCATGATATATTGTTGGTATTGTTGTAGCATCATCAAAGGGGACGGGACAACGAGGCGGTTAGACAGTGACGCCTAATTTATATCGTTTGTGTCGCAGAACAGGTACGTTTTGACGTACGAGTATATGATAGTGTTGTGATGATGATGTGAGCATGTTATCATATGATTAGTGATATCATATGCATGTGCATTCATGATATTACTTTGTTGAGATGGATGCCACGATAGATGTGTAGTATATGCTTTGGCTGAGATCGGTGCCACGATAGATATGCCAGTGTTGGGCATATGCTTTGGCTGTGATTGTTGCCACGATAGATATGCTACATATGATTTGGCATGAGAGAAGCATACGGAATCATTAACTATCTTGTAATTCTATTTCGTCATATATTCGTCTTTCTCTGCAACATCATTTCATTGCGAAGCATACGGAATCATTAACTATCTTGTAATTCTATTTCGTCATATATTTGTCTAAACTAAACAGACATATATTCTCGCTTTCTATTGGTACGTAGAATTTTAAATTCTTCTCTTTTTAATTCTCAACAATTGCCAAGAATCGCTTGACATATTCAAACGTTTCTAGCCGATGAGATAAGAGGTATACCGATCCATAGCACAAATAAAACGAGAAATAATATGTTTTGTGATGTACCCTCACACTCATAGGTTCGTAGATGTCTAGTGGAATTAACTCTAAAGGTAAGCAACCCATTATGCCTTTCAAATATGCATATGTGATTCGCACACTGAGAGGTTGACTTTAGCGAGATTACCCATAACTTTCTCGAACTAACCTAGTCATCCTCTTTTGAGCGATATGTCCCAATAGATCATGCAGTATAACAGAAACAAACTATGTCAATGGCGTATGAAACACAATCAGCGAATAATTTAAACATAAATAATCCATTATTTATATAACCAAACCACGAAGGCCTTTGCCAGGAAAAATAGACAAAATGTTCGCTCAAACAAAACTGAAAAACCAAGTCCTAATAAACAAAGTAACAAAGAGTAAATTACATCAAATGCAAAGTAACGAGAAGGTACAAAACCAACTCCAAAACTTTCCATGTACGCCATCTTTTGTAGTAAAAATAGTGGCTGCATACTAGCATTTGATAGTAATCTACTAATCCCACAATCTTCATCACATGTTTTATTGCTCAAGTATCTACAATCCAACCGAGGAGAGATTCAGCAAAAAAAAATATTTCATACTATCAAAAGCACTAGAAAAGTAAGAAATGTGTTACCTTCTTTGGCTCAGTGCAATCACGAGCAAAGTGACGCATCTTGTTACAGTTGTAACACTTTAATTTGCTTATATCCCTCGCTCCACCCATTTTACCTTGGCGACACAGTTTTGTCTTGCCACTCAGTGGGGTTATGGCTTGATTCTTGTTATTACCCAATCTTGCACCCCTTTGCTTGTTCCAACGTCCACCCTTTTGGTGTTTTCGTTGCCAAAACCATGAAGATCAGAGAAAGCTATTTGGATTTCAATCACTATTTGCACAATCAAATAATGTACTTGTTCAATAATAATTTTATTTCAAATCCAAGTAATTTCAATTATTCTCTTTAATTCATTGGAATCGAAAATTTCGCACTCAGCTAGTAATTATCTCCCTCCGAATTTAAAATCCTAATAAAAAATTACCAATCTCAAAATAAAATAAGTCCATGGTATCATGCATAATAACTCAAACAAATGTCATAAATTGCATACTCAAATAAATGCAATATTCATATACGACATGTAATAATCAAATATAAATTTGTGAATTGTGTAAACATAATCAATCTTGCATGACATACAATAATCTAATAAATCGCATAATGAAATATCATAACTTGCATAATCATATATCATGCATTATTTCTTAAACCGCTAAACATATGATTTAAAAATTATTCCAGGCTCAAGAAATTTAAATATGCGATTTATTCACTAATTTCTTATGTCATTTTATTATCTACACAGCTCGTAAAATGACTATTTTACAAACACATTATCATTATGCGTTTCCACACAAATACAATTATAATGACCCATTAAAATTTTAATAGAACCTAAATCCAAATATTCAAATCCAACATTTTATTTAATTTGATCCATTGGTCATTAAATAAAATTTGACCCAGCATAACCAAGTCATAGGCCTCAATGCATCAAATAATTATAGGTCTGATTTAATATTTAATGGCTCAAAAAAAACCCAAAAATAACCAAGCCCACATCAGAAAACAAATATGATAAACAAGCCCAAAATATTATCAGTCCAATTATAACAAACGAAATCTGATTTTTATTTTAAAAAAAATAAATAAAAAAAACTTAACAAAAAAAAAAAATTGTGGCCTATTAATTTAGCCTAAATCTCATCCATTCTGAAATCAAAGTTAATCCTTGAAAGATTTTATTTCCAAGATTCCCGTCTCTTTCCCGTTTGAAAAACGTTTCCAAAAAATCTCTCGGATTCGAGGGTTCCACCGCCGCCGCCACATCGTCTAGGGTTTTTCTCGCCTTCGTCACCTGCGTCGTCGCCACAACGCCATGAACATAGCAGCAACGACGCGCGCTCATTCCGTGGTCGTTAATCGAAGTCCGCGCATTCACAGTCGCGGAGCCATCGCGACGTGCGACTGCCATAGTCGGTAACAGTCAATCGGGATTTTTTTTTGTTTTTTATTTTTAGACGACGGCGTCGCAGTTTCTTCCACCGTTGAACCACCATTTTGTCCGACCAACCCTATGTAACGATGGCCTGTATTTCAAGTTTTCAGCGCGATTCAGATTCGCGCTCTCACACAAGGTAGCCGTACGTGGCTGCGAGGCTGCGCCGCATCCGTCCAGGCGCAATATCGGCGTGGAAATCGTGCTTCGGTAACAGAAATTATCCCCCTTTCTTTTTTATGCAGTTTTCGTTGACACATAGCAACGTAAATTTGGGATCCAGATAGTGATATCGAAAGACTTAAGTTCTTGTTTGCTTTCTGTTTACTATACAATACATCTTAGTGTATCGGGACGTTGGAAGCGTCACTACGTCATGCAAAAACGTCTGAGCTTTACAAAAAAAAATGTCACGTGTGTGGCAGCGAAGCTTCGCGCCTTTCAGACGCAGGTTCGACGGTGGAAATATTGTTGTTTGTTTATTTACGTTCATGACATATGCACAGTTCATGATTAGATGCCAAAAAAAAAAATTGAATCGAAGCATTTGTCTCCGATTAAAATCACCACACGTAAATAAATATGTTTCCGGCGAGATCGAGCGTTTGATTGCTCTGATACCACTGTTGGAAAATCTGGCATAACATTAAATATCGAAACAGGGTTCTTCGATATACCTGTTTGCAGAAGTCTGATTTTCCCGGATCATCAAGCCCGTCTACAAGCCTCCTAGATCTTGAATCGTCGTTGGTATTCAGTAAATTACTACTAGAGTAATCTACTCTAATTGCACACCTTAAACCCTTGGAGTTCGTTGGTGATTCTCCAACAGGGACTAACTATGTTGTGAGAACGAGAGTATTGTAATTGTGTTGGTATTTTATGCAGTGGAAGGCACCTACTTATAGGGCTCAAACCCTAGCCCTAGGTCAGACCTGCCTTAACTGGGTTGACGGCTAGAGTTTGACTTATGTCAAATATGGATGTCTACTGGGCCTTATGCCACAAGCACATCCCAATGAATGCATATTGGGCCTTGGGCCATAAGCCCAACCCATATACATCTACAACTCCAACTCATACATATTTGAATCAATATCCAAATCGTTTCTCAATCGTCTCTCATTTCACGTCGCCCTCTCTCATATAGGGAATAAAGCGTGCGACCAAGCGAGAAGTAATATTGAGGAGAATTATATTAAGTTATCACCAAACTAACATAATTCTACAACTCAGGAACTCACGTATACCCCAAACTAGCGTGGTCGCATCAGACCAAGCATCTCTGATTCCTCATATTATGATGGAGCATGCTTGTCTCTTTCAATTACGTATCTATGCTCATGACTATGTCAAAAACAAATTTCGACTTAGTCGGCCGGCCTATGAGCATAGAACAAAATGATGCGTTACCAACTTGGTTCTTCCTCGGCCACTCATGCCAATCAGTTTGGTCTTGACAGCTTTCCCAGACATGCTCCGGAAGACCGCATCAATCTTGACCATTGGATACATGCTAAAGTAGCGTCATCAAGCTTACACCTTGTGACATGGTCCAGAGTCCCAAAGGGTACATTAGAACAAATAAAGCGCTCACACAGTGACGAAGCAGGAATCCATTCTGTCACTCCACTAGTGTGGTCGAACTTACTCAGCACATGTAGTATGTACACATGCTATGATGGAGCTCCCACTCAACTTGGGTATGTCACGCTCTAAACATCATACGAATCTGAGTCCAATGGCTACAAAAAGCTCATGACTTGTGCATTGCGAGATACCATCTACCAGCAATTCGCACATTCGGCTATAAACAGACTTTTATGGAGGTTGGACGTACTCCATAATTGATCTAATCAGATCTCATCTTAGCCTCTTGCTAAGGCGACTATAATATTATCATCACAACCTTCCTCGCTCTACCAAGCGCGAAGGGATCATGTCATACATGATCTTCAAGTCTCATCCTGCTCGCTAGCAAAGCGCCAGGGTGATTGCCCGTGTGAGTGGGCCAATCAAAGTCTTGTGACATTCACATATGAACACAGTACCTCATCAAACCAGTTGTTCATAACTATTGTTCTAACAGGCAAAACAAATCCTACAAAGCCCATAGGATTAACATGTCGCAGGAAGAAATCTCCGCGCAAGGGCTTGGTCCATAGGTCAGCGCTCATATTGCTAGTAGGAATATGCCTTAGAACCACTTTGGCTTGTGCAACATAATCTCGAATAAAGATACAACAATATCATCTACATGCGCAGAAACTCGCAATCTTTGTAGAGATCCTCTTAACCAGATTGTATAACAATATCATCTACATGCGCATAAACTCACAATCCTTGTAGAGATCCTCTTAACCAGATTGTATCTTATATTGTTGACGTGCACACTATTACCCTGCTTCTAAGGTAGATAGAGAGATACAAGGCCGCTTCTTATCACTCCAAGTGATACTTGCGCCTTTCTCTATAAATGCATATCCCATAATGGGTTTTCACTCATCTCTATCAAGTGACCCACTAGCGTTACTATATCCATCAATTCTCAAATCATCGTCATGGTAGCACAAAGAAAGATCATTTTGACAGCCATCTAATAGGCAACCTCAAAATAACTCTGATTTTACTCACCATCCAATTGTAAAGCACATGTCTGGTTGAATACACACTATTGTGTACATCAAACCCTCTACGGCGCTTGCATATGGAACTCCATTCATACGTTTCTTTCATTTCTGTTTTAGGACATAACTCTCTGCTCGTATAGCAGACACCCACTTGTTTTGCCTTTTGTGAAGTCACAGCCTCTTAATATTTGGCTGGCTCATCAAAATCCATAAAAGCACGCATGAAAAATTCTCACACAATGATATATATCATTAGAGAATAATTTCGCGCTTGCTTTTCTTTATTTAAGGATTATGAGAGACTTTCATCAATGAAACACTCCTACTGAAGTTGAGGTCACTTTCGTTTTCTCTATTACATTCAGACAAGGCCTTATAGCCTCATCTAGGTTAGAGATTGGAGCGCCAACAACAGGGTTCATGTAACTCGTATAGTTCGATGCCCCTTTTTGACTTCACTCACAAAATGCACATCTCAAACTCTATTTCAGTCATTCCTCCATTGGAATGTTCACAGTATATTATAATATTTTCCCAAAAATAATTTTTTTGAAGCTCTTGGATCGAGCTTTTAATGCTTGTAAAAAATACTGTGAACAAATCACACTGATTCCCAAAGGCGCATAACTTTTAAATAACATTTTATGCGATGCCATTACTCAAAAGGGAATCGAAATGACTATTTTGAAAGCACATGGTTCAAAATGTAGGCAGCTGTCAAAGAACTCTTCTCCCCATAAGGATATTGGAAGATTCGTCGCGCCATCATTTATCTGGCAATTTCCAGAAGTGTTTGATTTCGTTTCTCTCTGCAACACCATTTCATTGCGAAGCATACGGAATCATTAACTATCTTGTAATTCTATTTCCTCATATATTTGTCTAGACTAATCAGACATATATCCTCGCTTTAAATCGTTACATAGAATTTTTAATTCTTATATTTTTAATTCTCAACCATTGCCAAGAATCGCTTGACATATTCAAACGTTTCTAGTTGATGAGATAAGACGTATACCGATCCATAGTGTAAATAAAATGAGAAATAGAATGTCTTGTGATGTGCCCTCACACTCATAGGTTCACAAATGTCTAGTGTGATAACTTAAAGGAGTAACATCCCTTTATGCCTTTCAGATAGGCGTTAATGGTTAGCAAACTGAGAGGTTGACTTTAGCGAGATTGCCCATAACTTTCTCGAGCTAACCTAGTCATCCTCTTTTGAGCGATGTGTCTCAATAGATCATGCAGTATAACAGAATCAGAAACTATATCAATAACGTATGAAACACAATCATCAGATAATTTAAACATAAATAATCCATTATTGATATAACCAAACCACGAAGGTCTTTGCCAGGAAAAATAGACAAATAGTTTGCTCAAACAAAACTGAAAAACCAAGTCGTAATAAACAAAGTAATTAAGAGTAAATTACACCAAATGCAAAGTAACGAGAAGGTACAAAACCGACTCCAAAACACTCCATGTGCGCCATCTTTTGTAGTAAAAATAGTGGCTGCATACTAGCATTTGATAGTAATCTACTAATTCTACTCAATCCTTCGTCACATGTTTTATTGCTCAAGTATCTACAATCCAACCAAGGTGAGATTTAGCAAAAAAAATATATTCCGTACTATCAAAAGCACTAGGAGAGTAAGAAACGTGTTACCTTCTTTGGCTCAGTGCAATCACGAGCAAAGTGACCCATCTTGTCACAGTTGTAACACTTTACTTTGTTTATATCCCTCGCTCCACCCCTTTTGCCTCGGCGACACAGTTTTGTCATGCCACTCAGTCGAGCTAGGGCTTGATTCTTGTTATTACCCTGTCCTGCACCCATTGGCTTGTTCCAACGTCCACCCTTTTGGGGTTTTCGCTGACTAGCATGTGCGACAAAAGCAGCCGTTTGTGCACGTTCAGATTCTCTTCGGTCCGCCTCAAGTTTCAAACGATTGGCGACACTATCGAATGTTTTAATCTGCTCATCATGGGTCAAAACAAGCGTAACATGTCCCCAAGTCTGCTCAGATAGCGACCTAAGGACTAACATGACTTGTTGTTCATCTGTGAGCTCAGTTCCAGCATTCTGAAGCTCTCGAATCATATCCTTCAGCGCATCAAGATGTTGGCTCATCGAGTGCATAGGGTCAAGTACATACTGGTTAAATTTGAGGGTGAGAGCCCTCAGTCTAGTAGCCGGAATATTTTCGATTCTCTTTAATTCATTGGAATCGAAAATTTCGCACTCAGCTAGTATTTTCTCCCTCCGAATTAAAGATCCTAATAAAAAATTACCAATCTCAAAATAAAATAACTCCATGGTATCATGCATAATAACTCAAACAACAGTGTCATAAATTGCATACTCAGATAATGCAATGTCTCATATATGACAAATAATCAAATTCTGGATTCATGAATATAATTCAAACGAAAATGTCATAAATTGCATATCCAAATAAATGCAATACTCATATACGACATGTAATAATCAAATATAAATTCATGAATTGTGTAAACGCAATCAATCTTGCATGACATACAATAATCTAATAAATTGCATAATGAGATGTCATAACTTGCATAATCATATATCATGCATTATTTCTTAAGCCACTACAAGTTTTAACTAAACATATGATATAAAAATTATTCCAGGCTCAAGAAATTTAATATGCAATTTATTCACTAATTTCTTATAGTCCAAACATCTCGTAAAATGACTATGTGAAACACATTCTTATAATGTGTTTAGCCGCACAATTACATAAATCCATTATATGATCAACATGACATATAATAATATCAATTATTATATCACCAACTTATATGATCAACATGACATAATTTGCATAATCACATATTATACAATATTCGTAAGGCATAATAATTATCAATTAAACACATATTAATTAGAAAATTATATCAAGCTTGTGTAAGTCATTTATTTACTAATAAATCATGTATTTGATATAATAACCATGATGGCATAAAAGAAACACATTATTAAATAATTATGGAATTAATTTAATGAATTCCATGATTTAATATTTTATGGCTTAAAAGTAGCCAAAAAATTAGCCCACTAAAGCACAAAAAAACGAGCCCTGTACTTCTCATAAAGAGGCCCATAACTAAGCCCAAAACAAATCTAATTAATGAAAAAAATTGCCCACAATTAGGTTTTCAGTTTTTTTTTTCACAAGATGCGCCGTCTCTCTCATGCATTTTAAATTGTAGGGTTTAAAAAAAAATTTCTTTCAGCATGAGCCGTCACTCCCGAACTCCTCTCTTCACGCCAACTTCATGGTTCATCAATGATCGTTTGAGGGAGGCGTCGTGCACCATCACCCCATCGGTAACGCCACTACGCCGTTCAAAGGCGTCGCAGCCTCGCAAAGGGTTGTCGCGTGGCGGTGAAGCTTCGCCCTTTCAGGCGCGATTTTGGCAGTGCAATGTCGGCTTACTGTGTAAGGTTCAAATACTACCAAAAAAAAAATGCATCGATCGTTTTTATTCTTTTTTCAGGCAGCAACACCATCTATGTTTGTTTTCTTTTTTTTATTATTAAAATCGGCCTCTCGCCAAAAAAAAAAACACAGCCACGATGATGGCTGCCTTACAAAAGGGCCACTGCAGACGGTGGTTCGCGCGGTGTCGTCGCCTTCAGAAGCGGCGCCATTCAACTGTCGCGGCTCATGGTCACCGTCTGTCCAGCCACCCTACATGCAACCCTTCGATTCACGCAGCCATGACTGTTTTTGTTTCGGGTTCGTTGACTGCGGAGATCGCGCCGTTCACCGTCTGTCGCTGCGCGTAGTGGCTCATGGCTTCGTCTCACCTATGTCGTGCTTGGGCTCAGATTTTAAAAAAAAGTTCATTCCTTTTTGTGTTACATATAAAATCCCATATGGACGTAAGCATGAAATAAACATAAGAAATCTCATATCTACATCCTGCGAGATCGAGCTATTGACAGCTCTGATACCACTGTTGGATAATCTGGCATAACATTAAATATCGAAACAGGGTTCTTCGATATACCTGATTATGCCTGTTTGCAGCGGAAGTCTGATTTTCCCGGATCATCAAGCCCGTCTACAAGCCTTCTAGATCTTGAATCCTCTTTGGTATTCGATAGATTACTACTAGAGTAATCTACCTTTAAATACACACCTTAAGCCCTTGGAGTTCGTTGGTGATTCTCCAAGAGGGACGAACTATGTTGTGAGAATGAGAGTATTGGCATGTTTTTTTTGGTCACAAGAAGTGGAGGCAAAGGCACCTATTTATAGGGCTCAAACCCTAGCCCTAGGTCAGACCTGTATCTTGGTTGACGGCTAGGGGGTTTGACTTATGTCAAATATGGATGTCTACTGGGCCTTGGGCCACAAGCCCATCCCAATGAATGCGTATTGGGCCATGTGCCATAAGCCCAACCCATATACATCTATAGTGCTTTTGTGGACAAACTATTTAATTGGTGGGTTGGTATGTTGGTTTTCTTTACCACCTGCTTAATGGTTTGGCTTAGTCATGTGTCCTTTAAAACTTTTACAGTATTATTCGTGCCTTGTGATCTTGATGCTGAGCTACACCTTGTTTAATTTCCTTGTAGCTTCCCATCCCTTTGCACGTGGATGTCACCTCTCTCTAACTTCTACGTGCCAGACACGCCAACTGAAGAGATTGAGCAGGAAAAAATCCATCTGCATAGGCTCGTCGACGTCCACCGGTAATACTTTGTTCTTCAACAACCGCTTTACTTCATCTCTTTGCACACCTTCCTGCGCTGATTCATTTTTTTGCTGACTTGCCTTCTCTACATGCTTTCCAGGTTATCCTTCTAACGTGGGACCATCTTCCAGTATGAATTACGTTCCTGTGCATAGGCCACGCCACATTCCTCTGCCAGGTTGGTCTGCACGCCTTGTATACCCTTTCCTTCAGCTGTAAGTTACCCCTCCTATGTTCTGTGCCATTTGTCTTCATTCGTTCGACTGCCAAGGATATTAGGAACTTAGCAAATCTAACAACCAAATCTCTCTGATCTGCCTTGTCTACTGCATGGTTTCGCGTATTGCGTTGAAAGAATATTTCCCGAGAAGTTTGGCTCTCTCTTGAGTCATAGCTCCAAAAAAAGACACGTATATTTCCCCTTAACTCCTACATTGACAAAAGGTTCTCGTTTAAATAAATTACTAATGATTTAAGCGGGAAAAAAGAAACTAAATCTAACCAAAAACTAGTATGATAAATTGAAAAAGATTGCAAAACCTAATACCATGATCTTCTCATGAAGCATCTTCCTTATTTTATCTCCTTCGACATTTTTTAACTCAGCAACAGCTAGTCGTTTCCGCAAGTTGAGATTGTCCTCCTTAGATTCAAGTACTGTTTCCATTGTCGATCTATTATACATCTGGCAAAATGACTCGTAACATGAGATGAAAACTAGAACTAAGATTGCTATTGTATCTACACGAACTAATATTTTGTGTACACAATAACCTGAAATTGCTTGTGTGGCAAAGCTAGTTGTTCTTGAAGTCGTTTTAATTCTTCACTTTTAGCATCACACGTGGACTTTCAAAAATAAAATTTTGTTACAATACAGATTAAATAAACAACATTGTATGAGACAAAACATCAGGATTACAAAGTATTTTCTAGTACATTCTTTATATTTTTCTGAGCAAAGATGTAAAGCAGATATGCTTACTTGAAGATTAAGCTTCAAAGGTCCATACATACATCAGACAAGACTTTTATTATCCTCAAAATTTTATCTAGAGTAGCAAACTAAATAGTACAGAACACTGGATGAAATCATGCAAATGAAAACACAACTAATTATTATTCATTAATGCAAAAACAGGTCATATCAATCAGCACGCCACAATTAAAAATGGTCAATCCAAACAAGTAAAAATAAGTACCCTAGCAGATGTAAGCTGCTCTTCCATAGATGTAATGGTGGTCAAGGTGGCAGTAGGTCGAGGACAAGTACCAATGATGAATCTAAGCTTGTTCTTGGCACCTAGAGCGAGTAGCATAGCTCGACTCCAGACACCATAATTCTCCGTTCCAATTTGTGGCTCATTGACAAGTGAAATTCTCGGTGTAACAGATGGATGATCATACAGTGGATCGTTGAATCCGATTGTAGAATTCGAATGAGGAGCGTGCAATTATATACATGTGAAATGCTGGAAAACGAAGAGGGAGACCAAAGAAACTACGGAATGGAAAACGGGGAAGGCCGAGAAAGCATCATCAAGTGTTTATTTTTTATTTATTTTTCTAATGTCAAATTATCGTTCTAACTACTAAAAATAATGACAACATAATATTCACCTTTATGTTAAATCTCTTGTGTAGTTGACGTTGAAAATGTACACATAAGAGATGCTGGTACATCTGTCCAACAAGATGTGCATCAAATAGATGACTTTGTAAGGGTCTATCAATCATCAGATTATGAATTTGATTTGAGATATGCACTGCGTTTTTCGATGTGATTAACGAAATTATTTAATGCAATTGCCAGTAAGCATCAGATTCTTTGCTGGGAGAGAGAGATGCTCGATTTGTTGATCAGTTTCCAAAATTTAGCCTTGAGAACAAGGCTAATTTAGCCTTGAGAACAAGGCTAATTCCGAAACCTGTGCAACAAATCGAGCATCTCTCTCTCCCAGCAAAGAATCTGATGCTTACTGGCAATTGCATTAAATAATTTCGTTAATCACATCCCAAAACACAGTGCATATCTCAAATCAAATTCATAATCTGATGATTGATAGACCATTACAAAGTCATCTATTTGATGCACATCTTGTTGGACAGATGTACCAGCATCTCTTATGTGTACATCTTCAACGTCAACTACACAAGAGATTTAACATAAAAGTGAATATTATGTTGTCATTATTTTTAGTAGTTAGAACAATAATTTGACGTTAGAAAAATAAATAAACACTTGAGGATGCTTCCTCGGCCTTCCCCGTTTTTCATTCCGTAGTTTCTTTGGTCTCCCTCTTCGTTTTCCAGCATTTCCCATGTATATAATTGCACGCTCCTCATTCGAATTCTACAATCGGATTCAACGATCCACTGTATCATCATCTATCTGTTACACCGAGAATTTCACTTGTCAATGAGCCACAAATTGGAACGGAGAATTATGGTGTTTGGAGTCGAGCTATGCTATTCGCTCTATGTGCCAAGAAAAAGCTTAGATTCATCATTGGTACTTGTCCTCGACTACTGCCACCTTGACCTCCATTACATCTATGGAAAAGCAGCTTACATCTGCTAGGGTACTTATTTTTACTTGCTTGGATTGAACATTTTAACTGTGGCGTGCTGATTGGTATGACATGTTTTTGCTTGAAATGAATAATAATTGTTTTATGTTTGCATTTGCATGATTTCATCAAGTGTTCTATACTATTTAGTTTACTACTCTAAATAAAATTTTGAGGATAATGGAAGTCTTGTCCGAAGCATGTATGGACCTTTGAAGCTTAAGATGATCTTCAAGTAAACATATCTGCTTTACATCTTTGCTCAGAAAAATATAAAGAATGTACTAGAAAATACTTTGTAATCCTGAGGTTTTGCCTCATACAATGTTTATTTAATCTGTATTATAACAAAATTTTATTTTTGTAAGTCCACATGTGATGCTAAAAGTGAAGAATTAAAACGACTTCAAGAACAACTAGCTTTGGCACAAGCAATTTCAGGTTATTGTGTATACAAAATATAAGTTCGTGTAGATACATTGCAATCTTAATTCTAGTTTTCGTCTCATGTTACGAGTCAATTGCCAGATGTATAATAGATCGACAATAGAAACAGTACTTGAATCTAAGGAGGACAATCTCAACTTGCGGAAATGACTAGCTGTTGCTGAGTTAAAAAATGTCGAAGGAGATAAAATTAGAAAGACGCTTCATGAGAGGATCGTGATATTAGGTTTTTGCAATCTATTTCAATTTATCCTACTAGTTTTTGGTTAGATTTAGTTTCTTTTTTTTCCGCTTAAATCATTAATAATTTATTTAAACGGGAACTTTTGTTAATGCAGGAGTTAAGGGGAAATATCGTTGTATTTTGTAGGGTGAGACCCCTCTTAACTGATGAAGCTACATCTGACCATAAAGTTATATCATTCCCAATGGAAGCACAGGGTCGAGGCATTGACTTATTCTATAATGGTGAGTCTTCATAGTTAAAAAACAATTGTAAACTATCATATTCCAACTATCCTATTTTTTTCTTTTCTCCCAATAGTTGTCGTAATTTGTTATTATTTTTATTTTCTTCGCAGGGCGAAAGCATTCTTTCCTTGACGACATAGTTTTTATGCCTGATGCATCCCAAGAGGATGTTTTTTTAGAGATCTCACAACTAGTTCAGAGTGTCTTGGATGGTTGTAAGGTTTTATATTACCTACTACACTCCATCATTTGTAATTTATTCTCATGTAGAATTAAAAATCTGTTTAAAAAAGTTGAGTTTGAACATTGTAACGAGCTTAAAAAGGAGACTTTTACAACTTTTAAGGGTCAATAAACTTCAAAATTTAGTTTGACACTATAAGCTTTCCATGTTTTGAAAGGGTTGACAACAATCTGTTCATATCATTTTTATTAGGAACTCTTTTGGAGCATGTTAAGAAGCAGCGAGCTCAACAAACATATATTTAGTTGGTTGCTATTTTTAGGATTAAATGTGTGAAGAATGTTGGGTTAAAAATAAGATTTATGTATGGAAAGCAGAGAGGAATCTAAAGAGAATTGGTAATATGTTATTTATTAAAACAGATTTATATGGCTACAACCAAATAGATTTCCAGCACTATATTTAAAGGTCAACACACTGATTATTTTAGAATTGAATCATAGGAACTCTGAAGGACATTATTGTTTCCTAGGAGACATATGCAGCCTTTTATTTTCCTGACTGTTGGATAATAATTGTTTGTAAAAGTTTCATCTGACAAAACCCCTCATTGAGTCTTTTTGCCATCACACAGCTTGAATCTGAGAAACTTGAACCTCCCTTTTGGTAAGCCCTTGTTAAAACTGTCGTCTAGCTGAAATTCCGATGGACAATAAACAAGCTTTTCACCTCTTTTTCTTGTTCTGCATCTCGAATCGCATGGAACTTTGTTTTCATATGCTTAGTCTTAGTGTTGCAAACTGGATTCTTTTCAATGGCCAATTGCACCTCTGTAGCTTGTTCTTGCTTGTAGCCCATGACTGCAAGTATCTTTCTTAACAGTTGCTGAAGCTGCAATATTACCTCACCTTCAGCTGTTGATTGAACTACAACTTCTTGTTTCTTCGAAATCCATGAAAATACTCCCGAGCCCAGTGAGAAGGCATAGCCAAGAGTACTTTTCATGTCATCTACTGAACCTCCCCAGTCTGTGTCAGAATATGCAATCAACTTCAGGTCTGAAGATGGCTGAAATAGTAGGCTCCCAACCAAGCTTCTATGTTCCCTTGCATCAACTCTCTTCTGCCCATCAGATTTAGATAATTTTTGATTCACTACAAGGGGCATTGCAACCGGCTTGAAGTGCTCCATTTTGAACTTCTTAAGAATATTATTAGCATATTTGGCTCGAGTGATGAAAAATTTCATCTTCTGCTTGGTGGACTTCTATGCCAATAAAATAGTTCATTAAGCCCAAATCTATCATCTCAAACTTCTTTTTCATCTCCTCCTTGAATGTGTGGATCATCTTCGGATTATTCCCTGTGACAAGAAGATCGTCAACATAGAGCGATACAATAATCATATCACTCATGCCATGCTTTCGTATGTAAAGTGTATGCTCATTTTTACTTCTCTTGAATCCTTGTTCAAGAAAGTAAGAGTTGATTTTGCTGTACCACGCTAGCGGGGCCTGTTTTAGACCGTATAATGCTTTCTTCAGTTTGCACACCTTTTCCTTCTCTCCCTTGACAATGAATCCTGGAGGTTGCTCAATGTAAATCTCCTCCTCGAGCTCTCCATTGAGGAATGCAGATTGGCATCAAGCTGTATATTTCCATCTTTCTTGAGCAGCTAAAGCAATGAGAATTCTAACTGTGTCATGTCTAGCCATCGGAGTGAAGGTATCTCCATAATCTATTCTAGCCTGTTGCGAGTAGACTTTGACGACCAATCTGGCCTTGTATTTGTTGACGGACCCATCAGGGTTCAATTTGGTTTTGTACACCCATTTCACACCTACACCCATTTCACACCTATCACTTTTCTATCATTGGACTTACCAACCAGCTCCCATGTCTCATTCTTCATTATCATCTTTATTTCATTTTCCATAGCCTCCTGCCACTCTGTGTCTAGAAGCTTCATCATAGTTGTGTCACTATGTGGCTCTTCAATAACAAAGTAACATCCTTTCGCATTGTTCTGGATCTGAATGAATGATGGGACACTTTCAAAGATCTGAGAGATGTCTTTTACCCCGGGGGGCAGTAGCATTAGAACTTGAAGACATTGAATCAGCTTGTTTAGGAGATTACATTAGTGTACCATTGACTGACTCCATGTTGTCAGCATCACTGTCATTTGATTCTGGATGTTCATGCTGATGGTGAAACTGAGAGACTTGGATCGTTTTCTTTTCAACCTTCTTTTCTTCCCAGTTCCAGATTGCATCTTCATCGAACTCTACATCTCTGCTGACGATGATCTTCTCCGTACTTAGGTTGAAGATTCTGTACCCTTTAGATTGTGAATCATAGCCGAGAAAGATATTTTCCACCTGTTGCATGTAGCTTGCTTCTTCTTTGAGCTGGAATGTGGGCATAACAAACTGAACCAAACACTCTCAAATGTTTGGCTGTTGGCTTTTTTCCGCATCATGCTTCAATTGGAGTGCTTCCTTATACTGCCTTTGTAAGCAATCTATTTAGCAAGTAAACAGATGTTTAACAGCCTCTGCCCAAAATTGTTTTGGCATTTCTTTTCTTCCAGCATGCATCTTGTCATTTCTGCGACTGTTCTGTTCTTCGTTTCTGAGACTCCATTTTGTTGGGGTGTGTGACTGACAGTTAGTTGGTATTCAATGCCTTGTTCTTCACATAATTTGTCAAACTCTGACAAAGTATATTCCTCTCGGTCCGATCTTAGTTTCTTCAATTTGCACCCACTTTGAGTTTCAACGAGAGCTTTGAATTTTTTGAAGACACCAAACACTTCAGACTTTTCTTTCATGAAATATACCCAGGTGAAATCATCAATAATTCCGTTAAGAGATATGGTTCTGTGTGGTCCACAAACATATGTGTGAACAAGCTCAAGCTTCTCCTTAGCTCTCTAAACCTTCTCCTTTGGGAACGGATGCCTATGTTGCTTGCCACGTTGACAAGGTTTTGTGGCATAGATGGATGGAAAGGCTCTTACCATATCTTTCTTGTGGAGTTCATTGAGGGCATGTAGATTGAAGTGTCCATACCTTCTGTGACATAGCCAAGTGTTATCCATGTGAGCCCTATTTGAGTTCTCCCCTGCATAATTACACTTCAAATGGAAACTTTTGTTTCCACAGCAACTTTAGCAATCTCTTGCTTCTCAAGATCAAATATAGTGCAATGGTTATTCTCAAAGACAGGTGATTAACCATTTTTACTCATTTGAGCCACACTAAGCAAGTTTTCAGCAAGATTTGGAACAATTAGAACATCGTTAATATACTTTATACCTTTCTTTGTTTCAACAGAAATAGTACCCTTGCCTTTGGACTTCACAATGACACCGTTACCCCATTCGAACTGGAATTTTGATTGAGGTGTCCAGCTTGCAGAAAAGGCTTGAATTATTCGTCGTGTGATTTGTGCAGCCACTATCGATCAGCCACTTCTCCTTCTTGATGAATGTTGATGCTTGGGATGCATAGAACAAATAATCTTCATCTTGGTTCCTACTTGAAAATTGGGCCTCTGTCTGGAACTCCTTTTGTTTTGGACTGCAATTCTGTTCGAAATGGTCGTGTCTTGTGCAGAATCGGCATTGAGGTTTCCCGTTGAAGTAGGAATCCTTTTCAGGATTATTTGTCTTTCCACAGGTGCCACAAGGAGTAAATTTTCCCTTTGATTGTGGAACTTGTTTTTTAACATTACTGGCAGAATCTCTGACAGCTTTCTTCTTCCAATTTCCACCTTTGGAATTTGATGGCTTTGGATTATGCCTTGACTGAAAAGCATTTTCAGACCCTAATTTTAAGTTTTTGTTCATGCGCAGAAAATGAACCCATCAACTCAATCACACTGAGTTTGGTTAGATCCTTTGACTCTTCAATTATACCAGCAATTGTGTTGAACCCGTCGATCAAGGTTCCTAACATCTTCTGGACAATTCTTAAATCAGATATATCTTCCCCAAGGATCTTCATTTGGTTTACAACTTCCATAAGTTTGGAAATGTAATCATTTAGATCTTGACTCTCTTTCATCTTCATATTTTCGAAATCTTTTCTTAAAGTGTTGAGTGGAATGACTCTTACCTTGTTATCTCCATGAAACTCCTCCTGGAGAAGACTCCAAGCTTCTTTTGCAGCTGAAACTCTCATGATTTTGGAAATATGGTGCCTGTGACAGCACCAAGTATGTAGGATAAGGCTCTGGCGTCCTTTAACTCTCTCCACTCAACTTTCTTAATTGAGCTTCTGTGTATTCTTCTCCCTCTTTTCTTTGTAAGAATCTACAATCTCCCATAATGCATTTGCTCTCAAGAAGAGCTCATTTTTATGCACCAATAATCATAGTTCTCTCCCCCAAATATTGGAGGTGCTGTCATAGATGAATTTGATGTGGAAGCCATACTGTAACATAATGTGTGTTTGCCCCTTAGGATCCTTTGGCTCTGATACCACTTGTTGGTTTAAAATTAAGATTTATGTATATGGAGAAAGCAGAGAGAATCTAAAGAGAGAATTGGTAATTTGTCACTCTATTTAAAGGTCAACACAGATTATTCTAGAATTGAATCGAAGGAACTCTAAAGGACAGTATTGTTTCCTAGGTGAGACATGCAACTTTTTATTTTCCTGACTGTTGGCTGATAATTTTTGGTAAAGTTTAATCTGTCAACAAAGAATAATTTATTTTGGTTGTATGAAATCTAATTTGACAAAAAGATTTAAAAAATCCGCACTGATATGACTACACATTCTACAGGTATGCACATTCTCATATGGAGAAACTGGGGCGGGAAAAACTTATACAATGATGGGCACACAGGGAAGCCCTAATCATAAAGGTTTGATCCCGCGATCAATGGAGCAAGTGTTTGATACAAGGCAAAATATTCAAGATGAGGGATGTAAGTCTTCCATACAAGTGAGTAGTTTGTTTACTTTGCTGTCTCTTTTCTGAAATATGTAACGGGTTCATATTTATTTCTTTGCAGGTGTCGATGCTGGAAATATATAATGAAATAGTATGAGATTTGTTGGCACCAAAAAGTTCAGGTTTTGATGCATCACGACTAGATAGTGATGGAAAGAAATGTAAATCAAGTATGATGGAAAAGGCAACATCAATGGTACCGATCTTACATTTATTGATGTTGATAGTAGTAGGGAGGTTTGTGATCTTTTAGAGCAGGCGGCACGAGACAGGTAAAATCCCTTTATTTCATGTTTTTTAGGCCTTCATAACTTGAAAAATGAATGGCCGCTCTTTTTGAAGTGGGTTTGACATCGAGTTTTATGTCTCTACTAATTTTTTAGTTAGTTACTTTTGGTGGAGAAATTGATGAAAATACCCAAGACATGACTTTAGAATTCAGCCCAACACTTTACATCAGCCTAACTCTTTGCACATTATGATCTCTTTTGACTACTCGATTAGAGTTCCCTTAAGTGGTTGATCTTTTCTTTCCTTTTGAACTTTTCAAGTCGGTAGGAAAAACTCAAATGAATGAACAATCTTCAAGGAGTGATTTTGTCTTCACTGTGCGAATAATGGGTATTAATGAGGTACTTTCACCTGCTATATTGATTCCAAAATTCTTTTGGACTTGCATGTCTGTAAAACATCGTATTCTGTTGTTTTTTTATTGTCTTTTAGTACATTGGTCAAGAGTTTGAAGGCATGCTCAATTTGATTGATCTCGCGGGCTGCGAGAACTTGGCTAAAAGTGGTTCCATAGGCGATAGACTAAAAGAAACCCAGGTATGACCAAACAACAATCTTCATTTTTTTCCAAGGTTTATGGCTTAGTCTCAACTGTTCACTTTTTTATTACATATATACCAGGCCATTAATAGTAGTCTGTCATCACTCGTCAAAGTCATTCTTGCCTTGGCTACAAAAGCGAGTCACATTCCACATAGAACATTAAAACTCACGCAGCTTCTCCAGGTAATTTGTACCCTAACCTTTAGCCTTTCGTTTAGACCATTTATCTTTCCTTTTAGTGTGAAGCCATGACTGTTTAAATTGATCTTACATTGTTTCTTTCTTTTTCTAGCATTGCTTAGGTAAAGATTCAAAGATCTTGATGTTCGTCAATGTTTCATCGGATCCTTCATCCGCGTTTGAATCTCTCTGTTCGCTTCGCTTTGCAACATGGGCTAATGCTTGTGAAGTCGGCATCTCAAGTGTGAAAACTTCATCTAAAGCAAATAAGCCGAAGTAATTCCTCGGAGTGTTTTCTTCTTTGTAGATTCTCTAGACCACTTCATTTCATTTCAAAGTTTATGCAATTTTGATTTGACATTTTTGGTTATGCTCGGTTTATCATAAAAAAGAGTATCTGTGAAAGAAAATTATTATATAATATTAGTATATATAGATTAAGAAGATTGATTTTCCAAGTTCATTTTAAAAACTATCTAACGATTTAATTAAAGCTGTAAGGGTTTTAAAGATTTGATATTAGTTGGATGCGAAAAACACGATTTTTAGATAAATTATACGCGAGAGGTGGAAAAACAAAGAACCTAATTTACGCCAATAATTGAGGAAAAAAATATACCTCTGTCACGAAAATGTGGCAATGTCTTTAATACCAATTTATGACACTTGATATTTAAGAAAGTGTTAATTCGGGTTCGTTGATGGCTTATACGGGAAATTTATGTGTTATGGAATACAAAATGGTACTAACCCAAGTTGATGAAAAATACAATATATGAACTAGTCAGACCAAACTTATTCTATGTAAAAGGCATACATAGAATTATTTTATTTCTAATTGATCATATGACAAGAAAATGAGACGAGATATATAGTACTAAAACTTGGGTTTAGCATATAATTGATGTGTTCTAAATAGTTGCAACATCATATGCAAATATTGAACATGGATCAAGGTATTCCTGAAAAATTTGATTCATCAAACTCATGAAGACAGCTGGAGCATTAGTCACTCCAAATGGCATCACTAGAAACTCATAATGTCCATAACGAGTTCTAAATGCTGTCTTTTGAACATCTTCCTCCCTCACACGTATTTGATGATATTCAGATCTCAAATCAATCTTAGAATAGATCATCGTTCCCTGCAACTGATCAAGTAAATCATCAATATAGGGAAGATGATATTTATTCTTTATTGTTATCTTGTTCAACTGTCTATAGTCAATGCACAGTCGCACTGAACCATCATTCTTCTTAACAAACAACACCGGAGCACCCAAGGTGATACACTAGGACGTATGTATCTGGTGTGCGCTTATCGTGTACGCCCAAATTAACCCCACTCAATCCTCAAGATTGATAACAATAATGTAGTAGCGTGAGTAGGGATCGATCCCACGAGGAGGTGTGAATTCTTGTGTTAATGAAAATCAAAATCAAAAGAATAAAAGATGGGGTTGTGAATGAATTATACTAATTAAAATTAAAACTAAAGATTAAAGTAATGAAAGTGATTCTTGGTATCGGTCGACTCTTCCTTAGAATTATCATCTATTTCATCGATTCACAAAAGACTCAATTTTTCATATGAATATTCATCGTTGGACGTTTAATCCAATAATCAAAGTCCTATCTCACCTTACGTTTAGTTAAGTAGCCCAAGCGTTCTAGTTTAACCCTTATCAAACAATCAATCAAAATACAAGCGATTAAGATTTAAATCGATGATAGCATATGAACTAGTGAGATCGATGAAGCTAAACAACATAATCCAAGCGTCTATGTTTAATCTAGTCAAGTGTTCTTCCTAAGAATTTAACAAACTCACAAGCGGAAATTCATCAATCTTAGTTGCTTCGTAAATTAGAGGGATCAAACGATTCCGTATTTGATATCTAATTTAGCGTTAGATTTCATGCAAGTTACTAGGTTGTCAATCCAA
The DNA here is from genome assembly GCA_907163345.1 of Haberlea rhodopensis. Classification (NCBI taxonomy): domain Eukaryota; kingdom Viridiplantae; phylum Streptophyta; class Magnoliopsida; order Lamiales; family Gesneriaceae; genus Haberlea; species Haberlea rhodopensis. The sequence goes on along the minus strand of CAJQUN010000471.1, from coordinate 177,689 downwards.
TAAACAAACATCAATCATATCAACAAAATCAGAAAAACTCTTGATATTCAATAAAATTGATATATAAAGCGTATGAATCTCCCCAAGATAAATAATTCCAAGGATTTGTCTTCCTCAACCAAGAATTAAAAACTAGCTAGACATAATCTAATAAAAACAATAAATAAAAGCAAGGGAAAGAATACTAATCCGATCTCCGCTCGTCGAAGTGTCAATCCCGCCTTCGCTTCGATCTTCGTAGCCGTTCTTCAACAAAATTGAAAAGAAAATATAAAACTATCATAAACTACTCTACCCTAACTATCTAGATGGTTAAAAGGTCTGAATTTCGAGTATATATGTATTGGGAGGCTGATGGAGTAGGTTAGAATCCATGTGGGAAGGAAAGAAATCAAGTTTTTTAATTTTCCAAAAGTCTTCAGGCGTAAATACGCGTATAATGGCGTAGCTACGCCTAGACATGCCGTAGCGTTGGCGTAATTACGCCTGTGAATGGCGTAATTACGCCTGTCCTCCATTTTTCTGGCGAGTTTTGTATTTTGGCCATAACGTTCACACACGAACTCCGAATTCGACGAGTCAGCTGTCCACGCGAAGATAACTCAAAGTTCTACAACTTTTATATGGACCACATTCCCAAAACTTGGCTGGAATACATAGAAATTTGAGGAGAAAGGAGCAACATGTGTCTTTGATTCCGGTTTTTTCCTCTTTTCTTCAACTTTATTGCTTCTTTCATCATTTTAGCTTGATTTCTTCACTTTTCCCTACATTTACACAAATATACGATTAGGTAGCATATGTATCAATTTATCCATCAAAATATACCAAATCGTAGACAATTAAGCGTAATAGATGTGTCTATTTCTAGTCACATCAAACACCCCCATACTTACTCTTTACTCGACCTCGAGTAAACAATCAAACCTACAATATTTTTGGTTGGCTCATAGCATCATAACAAACTAACTTGTCCTCACTTTTATGCCTCAACAATTTAAAACATGCATAGTAATGAAAGGCGGTGAAAAGTTAACAGTGGAACAAGTTCAATCCCTAAACATCTCATACTCAACAAAGTAGTGAATGTGTGTATGTGGTCATAAACAAGTGTTGTGTACAAATTATAGATTCAAAATATGCAAAGCCATAATAGTTCAAGTCATACACTAACACAAGTATAAGCTCACTTGCACATTCTTCTCCACTATCTTAGCTACTTTGCAAACATAAATCAAGTAGGTCTTTATTAGCTTGTAGCTTGGCCTAGGTATTGGCTTATGAAAGAAAGGTAAGGATATATCAAACAAGAGAGTATGATGAAATGCACACTAAAACTTCTCTTCTTGCATGAGTTTTTCAACTTCGTTCTTTTTCACAAGGTTTATTTCAACACTTTTCTTCTTTTGTGCCTTGGCTCCCCTTGGAGTCATATTTTTATCTATTTTCTCAAGGCATTCCTTTTTCTTTCATGCATTCCATTCTTTTGACAAATAAGCTCACAAATATACTTCAATGATTCCCAAGTGCATTTGAATGAAATACATCATACTCCCTTAAAAGGTATGGATTAAAATCACATTTAGGCTCATTAGGGAAGGATGATAAGCTAGTCAAGGAATGTTGAATGGGGGTCTTGAGTATGCTTAGCATACTCCCATTCTTTTATGTTAAGGCTCAAAAAGGGTACTAGAGATTGATTTTGTTTACATGGTAGGCTTGAAAGGCTCAAACGCATCAAAGATTGCCTATATCACTTTCATGTTTGCAAGTAGTCTAGACATACGCCTCAAAGAGCATGTAGTTAAGTTCTAGCATGTATTAGAGACTTCTTAAGACTATCACAAAATTTACACAATCTTCACTAAGTGATGCACACTTCACAAGTCATGACAATAATGTGCTCAAAATATTCAACTACTAAGTTAAAGTAAAATCTGCATTAGAGTTCAAAGTGTTCCAAGGTTAACAATTCACCTATGTTCAAAAGCATGCATGATATCAATTTGGTTTCATCATGGGCTAGTGATTCTAAGCATGCGTTCATTACTAGCTATGAGCTCAAAATTTTCAAATTTTTCGATTTTTTTTTTTATTTTTGTGATAGAAAAGCAATAACAAGCCACTAATCCCTCCCCCATACTTAAATCTTACATTGTCCCCAATGTAAGGCAAAAATACAAGAAACGAGAAAAGTCTAACTAATAAAGCAATAAAAAATAAAAAGAAAGGGAAACTAACTCCCCTTGGGTTGCCTCCCAAGCAGCGCCTCTGTTTAACGTCGGTGGCCCGACTCCAATGCTCGTGCTCATGGTGGGTCATGTTTGGTGTCCAATGCCACCTTTTCCCACCTCAGTATCCTTCTGACAGCTCGAAGGCGATGCCTATTCGCCTTATACTTCTTGGAGGTCCTCAACCCTTTTCGCATCCCCTCGTTTTCTATTGATGTATCGTGAGGTTCAGGAGGAAGTTTCAGCTCAACATCAGGTACCTGCAATTCAAAATTGAGATTTTTAAAAGGAGAATTTGGTAAAGCAGTAGTAATACATGAAGTATCAGTCAAAATTTCTCCCATACCTCCTTCGTCAACAGGTCGATCAGTAGTCACCCCATGTTCATGCTCAGTGACAGTATGTGATTTTTCTAGTGATACGTGATGCGTGATGCCAATAGTATAATCAGTAGTAGGATGAACGGGATCATGAGTATTGAACTTAGCTACCCCACCATTAAACTCCATAGTAAAAGCACCACCACTTACATCTATTATGCACTTGGAAGTTTTCAAAAATGGTCTCCCTAACAGAATAGGGCTGCTTTTATTATCATTTTCCATGTCAAGTACGTAGAAGTCAGCAGGAAAGACCAATTTATCGACTTTCACTAGAACGTCCTCAAGTATTCCCCTAGGATGCACAGTAGACCTATTTGCTAATTGAATATCAATTTCAGATTTTTTAAGAGGTCCTAGGTCTAAAGAGGTGTAGATTGAATAAGGCATAACATTTATTGCTGCTCCTAAGTCTAGCATGGCCTTATCAATTCTATTATTTCCAATCATGCATGGGACAGTGAACATACCAGGATCCGTGCATTTTGTAGGAGTTTCCTTCTCCTCATCGTCAGAGAAAAAATCATCAAACATGTCCATTTCATCACAGTATTCGACCTTCGGTTCCTTTTTCTCTTCAAATGGTTCATGATCATATTCAACATAGGGGGTTGTTGGAGACATACCTTGTGGAGATGCATGATGTGCAAGCTCCTCTTCTTCTAGTGGCACATGTGTCTCCTCTTCTAGCTTGGGTGGCATCAGTACCACCTCCCCCGGGGTTCCTACCTCTTCGTCACTCCTTGAGGCGATTGCAACCATGTTCTCTCGTGGTGCCTCCATCGTCCGGGAGGGTATAAAGTCGGTGGGTTGTGCTGCTATCTGATCGGCTGATTTAATAAGTTGCTCGATTTGGTTACCCAAATTCTGAGTGCTAGCCCTGAACTCCTGTTGAAATTGCAAAGTACTATCATTAAGTTTTGAAAGAAGATCCTCTAAAGACTCACCAGGGGTATGATATTGAGGTTGTTGCGGCCATGGCGAATATTGTGGTATGTATGGCGGTAGATAGGACTGCATGTAAGGTGGAGGTGGGCTCATCCATTGATTGTCATAGTTGAGATTGGGATGATCACTCCAACTTGAGTTGTATGTTCTTTGTCCACTCCCTACGCCAAGTTGGTGCACAAGATACGCCAATTCGTCTAGTCGCCTATAGTCCTCCATGAAAAGATCCAATTTTTAAGAAATCAACCTGTAAGCACGAACAAACAAGAGTAGCGGTGTGGGGGAAAGAAATAAATAAAACGAAATAGAGAAAAAAAAACAGAAAATATTAACACAAAAATATACAACGCCTCCCCGGCAACGGCGCCAAAATTTGGTGTGCGCTTATCGTGTACGCCCAAATTAACCCCACTCAATCCTCAAGATTGATAACAATAATGTAGTAGCGTGAGTAGGGATCGATCCCACGAGGAGGTGTGAATTCTTGTGTTAATGAAAATCAAAATCAAAAGAATAAAAGATGGGGTTGTGAATGAATTATACTAATTAAAATTAAAACTAAAGATTAAAGTAATGAAAGTGATTCTTGGTATCGGTCGACTCTTCCTTAGAATTATCATCTATTTCATCGATTCACAAAAGACTCAATTTTTCATATGAATATTCATCGTTGGACGTTTAATCCAATAATCAAAGTCCTATCTCACCTTACGTTTAGTTAAGTAGCCCAAGCGTTCTAGTTTAACCCTTATCAAACAATCAATCAAAATACAAGCGATTAAGATTTAAATCGATGATAGCATATGAACTAGTGAGATCGATGAAGCTAAACAACATAATCCAAGCGTCTATGTTTAATCTAGTCAAGTGTTCTTCCTAAGAATTTAACAAACTCACAAGCGGAAATTCATCAATCTTAGTTGCTTCGTAAATTAGAGGGATCAAACGATTCCGTATTTGATATCTAATTTAGCGTTAGATTTCATGCAAGTTACTAGGTTGTCAATCCAATAAACAAACATCAATCATATCAACAAAATCAGAAAAACTCTTGATATTCAATAAAATTGATATATAAAGCGTATGAATCTCCCCAAGATAAATAATTCCAAGGATTTGTCTTCCTCAACCAAGAATTAAAAACTAGCTAGACATAATCTAATAAAAACAATAAATAAAAGCAAGGGAAAGAATACTAATCCGATCTCCGCTCGTCGAAGTGTCAATCCCGCCTTCGCTTCGATCTTCGTAGCCGTTCTTCAACAAAATTGAAAAGAAAATATAAAACTATCATAAACTACTCTACCCTAACTATCTAGATGGTTAAAAGGTCTGAATTTCGAGTATATATGTATTGGGAGGCTGATGGAGTAGGTTAGAATCCATGTGGGAAGGAAAGAAATCAAGTTTTTTAATTTTCCAAAAGTCTTCAGGCGTAAATACGCGTATAATGGCGTAGCTACGCCTAGACATGCCGTAGCGTTGGCGTAATTACGCCTGTGAATGGCGTAATTACGCCTGTCCTCCATTTTTCTGGCGAGTTTTGTATTTTGGCCATAACTTTCACACACGAACTCCGAATTCGACGAGTCAGCTGTCCACGCGAAGATAACTCAAAGTTCTACAACTTTTATATGGACCACATTCCCAAAACTTGGCTGGAATACATAGAAATTTGAGGAGAAAGGAGCAACATGTGTCTTTGATATCTAATTTAGCGTTAGATTTCATGCAAGTTACTAGGTTGTCAATCCAATAAACAAACATCAATCATATCAACAAAATCAGAAAAACTCTTGATATTCAATAAAATTGATATATAAAGCGTATGAATCTCCCCAAGATAAATAATTCCAAGGATTTGTCTTCCTCAACCAAGAATTAAAAACTAGCTAGACATAATCTAATAAAAACAATAAATAAAAGCAAGGGAAAGAATACTAATCCGATCTCCGCTCGTCGAAGTGTCAATCCCGCCTTCGCTTCGATCTTCGTAGCCGTTCTTCAACAAAATTGAAAAGAAAATATAAAACTATCATAAACTACTCTACCCTAACTATCTAGATGGTTAAAAGGTCTGAATTTCGAGTATATATGTATTGGGAGGCTGATGGAGTAGGTTAGAATCCATGTGGGAAGGAAAGAAATCAAGTTTTTTAATTTTCCAAAAGTCTTCAGGCGTAAATACGCGTATAATGGCGTAGCTACGCCTAGACATGCCGTAGCATTGGCGTAATTACGCCTGTGAATGGCGTAATTACGCCTGTCCTCCATTTTTCTGGCGAGTTTTGTATTTTGGCCATAACTTTCACACACGAACTCCGAATTCGACGAGTCAGCTGTCCACGCGAAGATAACTCAAAGTTCTACAACTTTTATATGGACCACATTCCCAAAACTTGGCTGGAATACATAGAAATTTGAGGAGAAAGGAGCAACATGTGTCTTTGATTCCGGTTTTTTCCTCTTTTCTTCAACTTTATTGCTTCTTTCATCATTTTAGCTTGATTTCTTCACTTTTCCCTACATTTACACAAATATACGATTAGGTAGCATATGTATCAATTTATCCATCAAAATATACCAAATCGTAGACAATTAAGCGTAATAGATGTGTCTATTTCTAGTCACATCAGTATCCCTTGTCCAATAAATCTTGTAGCTGAGTTTTCAGCTCTCAGTTCGGTTGGTGCCATTCGACATGGTGCTCGTGAAATTGCAGAGGTACCATGTATCAATTCAATACCAAATTCCACCTTTCGACTTGGTGGAAATCCAGGAATTTCCTCTGGAAATACATCTCCATATTCTGCAGCAACTGGTATATCCTCTATTCTTCTTTCTACTTCCTTTTCAGCTACATCAATAGCATATATCAAATATCTCGTATGTCCACGTTCTAACAACCGTGACATTCGCATAGCAGATATCAACGGAATCTTTGCACGCGATCCACGTCCATAGAAGATCCTTTGGTTTCCACTATCAGACTGAAACCTCACTGTCTTCTGACAACAATCTACAACAGTTTGATATATACTCAACACATCAATACCCAGAATATAGTCAAAATCAGTCATATCCAACACAATTAAATCTGCCTGTATTCCATACACATCATCAAACTGAACAGAAAAAGCATATACAATCTGACAAGTCATAACAATAGTTCCCATGAGTGTCGAGACATACAAAGGCATCAACAACGGAGAAGAACATATATGATACCGTGCAACAAAAGCTTGTGCAATAAACGAATGTGATGCACCAGTATCAATCAAAATAAAAACTGGATAAATAAATAAACTACACTTACCCGCTATCACATCATCAGGGGCGGCCTCTGCTTGCTCCTTGGTCAGTGCATAGACCTGAACTTGAGGCGGCCCTGCTCTCTGTCCCCCACCAGTCCGGGATACAAATTGTGGTCTCTGATGTACTGTACTTTCTGATATATTTCTTATAGGCTGTTATCCTCCAGCTTGAGGACAATCTCGTATCATGTGTCCTGACCTCCCACATCCATAACAAATTGGACTAACATTGTGTGGACAGTTTCGTTTATAATGTGGTCCTCCACATTGAAAGCATTGAACGCCTTTACCATTACTACTACTGATGCCTTGAAGTTGTCCTCTGACAACTCGTTCGCCTCCCTTTGCGCATATCATATCGTCAACCACCAAATCTCGAGGATGAGGCACCTCCTCGTGATGGTTTAAATTGTTCTCCTCTGGGTCTCATACTATCTGATGTAGGTTTCTGACTTTGTCCTACATCCTTATACGCTCCTATTCCAATCTCAGCCACTTGCATTTACACTCATTGCATCCCCAACTTCTTCTTGAGGATGTTCCGGTTCTCTGGCTGCCATGCTATATCATAAGGGTTAACAATAACATTCAATAAATAAAGCATGTTAGTATAACATCATATACTCCAGAACTACAAAAACATGTTTTTCAAGTGACTAAGCAACTCCCTAATTCACTTCCTCTACCATTATTCACCCAGTTCTTGAACCACTGCTCTGATACCACTAATGTGGGGTCCTCGTTACTTAATCCGTTATGTATCCAATACTTATATATATGTGAGTAAGAATTAAGTAATATTGCACATTGATTAAGAGTTTCACTACGTCAGTTATTACATCATTTACTAAATTCTGACATAATTTACATCACATGTACATACTAACAACCTAAAGAAGTTCAACTCTTAAGCAATGGTTTAGTTCGTAGCAGAAACTGACTCACAATCCGTCCTCCCATGTCTATGAGTCCCTACAGAAACAATCACACAACATGAGTATTGATAACCAACCATCTCAGTTCTATATCAATAAAAAACATAATACGATAAAATCACTATCAGAATCAACTGTGATTGTTCTGCATCATGCATAATAAAATGCAAATATGTCATGACATGTCTCATCCATCATCCTGTTATAACGGGACAAATATGATTTGCCTATCTCAGCTCAATATGTCAGTGGAACCTCCTCACACCTTCATATTAGCAGCACAAATCATATTCCGTCCTCACACATTATAACAGTCCAAGCATATACCCAACCGGAGTTTACCTCTCATGCCAAAGCATATGCTCAACATTAGCATACCTCTCGTGGCATCAGTCTCAACAACATGCATGTATAACACCATGAATGTATACGCATATGATGTCATCAATCATATCATATAATATCAACATATAGAAACAACACCACATCGATCAGAAATCAATACTCGTATGTTAACACGTACCTGTCGTGCGATACAAATATATAAAGTTAGGCGTCAATGTTTAACTGCCTCATTGTCCTGTTCCTTGTGATGATGCTACATGAATACCAACAATGTATCATGTTAAATAGGATTCAAAATCAAAGTCCACAAAATATCACATTTTTCAAATATTAACCCTAGCGATCGATCCCTACTTTGACACGATCGATCGCCAAAACTTTCTGGCCATCAGCGATCGATCTCTATGTTTCATACGATCGATCACCTCATCCCTTACAAAACATTCTGCCTATATGGGGTCTCACGCGATCGATCACTACCCTAGCGATCGATCGGTACAAGCTAAGCGATCGATCACTAAACACATCGCCTCTCTTGTGTTTAGCCTCAAGCGCTCGATCGCCTCGTATGTAGCGATCGATCGCTATGCTCTGTTCTTTTTAGAACATGGCGATTTCATGTATAATTTCTTGGTGCTTCTCCTACAACTCTAAAATCTACATCAAAACTTGATACATGGATAGTATACCATCATAGTAACATGTTTCCATAAAATTACAACTCAAGTCTTTGATTACATGCTTGCTTCAATTCATTAATTCATAACACCTCAAAACATATTACCTTTCGTTAACATGTTGAAATGGAACTACTAAGCATCTAGCCACATGCTTTACTTCAACTTCACACCAAGTTCTTTTGATTTCCAATCAAAGACCAAGAAGAATTAGGAGAGAAGACAAGAGGAATGGAGAGTGTTGGTATAGAGATTTCCAATCAAAGACCAAGAATCATCCTGTGTTGTGCTCGTCATCCATCGTGTCTAGATCCGGTAACAACGCGTGACTACAGTTGCTACCTAAACTGACTGTCATCGTCGTGCCCGTCGTCCCCGACACTCAGAGTAAATCAACTCAGTCATCATCAAGGATATCAATATGATATGCCCATGAATCATCTATGCATCATATGACATATGCAACTCAATATGTCATGCAATCTCATGTGAAAATCAATACATATCATGTAATTGACATATAATGCATTTCAACATGTCATAAAGTCACATAAGAATCACAAAGTGACAAGTAAATCATATAAATCAATTAATGACATGTAAAATCATACATTAGTATCATTACACGTCTTTGCCAGACGTCATGATAAAACTTATTTCATCGTACCTCAACCGAAGCTAGTCTACCGAGAACTTCTTGAGTCACCCCGGAATATATTAACCTGGTTATGTAGATTTCAAAATATCAAAATAACACTAAGTGTTCAAATAGTGCATTGAATCAAATCTAACTTCGAAATATGTCCCTTATTGATTTTCTTTCATTTTCAGCCTGACCCATTTTCGTAGAAAAATCACTATAATTTCATACAAACTCAAAATGACCTGATTCCAGTGCTCAAAGTTCAGAAACTCAAAATACTACATTTCACCTACTATGATGTCAAGCTTGTTCAACCATCTAATTGGGGTTTGAACACTAAAAACATAGCATTTAAAAACCTGTTTTCCAGCTTGAGCAATGTTAGTAAAAATATTATAACTGTTTCGTTTCAATTCCATATTGAGTGATTCTAGTGGAATACTACGGCCAATTTGAAGCACTACAATTCCTATTTCTAGGCATTTTCCGGAATTCCTAGCCAACAATGCTCAGGAATCCGAAGAACACACTGCATGTGTATTTTCGCCACATGCAGGGCTCAGAATGAGCACTAATAGTATAAAATTCATAACTTCTTCAAAATAAGTCCAAATTAAGTTCTCTCTTTTTTTTAAATCGAAGATGATGCAAAGACCTAAAACTTTTATTTGAAGACCAACATCAAATTCGGAACAAAAGTTATCCAGAAACTCGAAACACAGTCTGCATGTAACATGCATGAACATGCAGAGTCAAAAATGAGTACTTAAAGTAAAATTGACATAACTTTTACTTTGGAGATCCAAATCGCATGCTTCCTTTTTTAAAATTGCATAAAATGCAAAGATCTACAACTTTTGTATTTTTCTCAAAGTCAAATTCGAAGTTTTAAAATGTCGAAAAGATGAAATACATACTGTTAGCAACACTTTGTGCTACAGATTCTGTTTATACAAAAATGGACTTGAAATCTTCAAGTTTCTACATAAGTTTTTGACACTAAAGAAGCAATTACAACTAAATTTAGTTGGAAAGGATCATACCCTTGAAGTCTCAAGAATCCCACAATCAAGCCACCTCCCAAGCTCCTAATCTGTCACGCCCCGAAACCCGAGCGCATGACACCGGCGTTGAATCCAAATATGAAGTTCGGATACAACAAGCCTCGTGTACAGATCTATGATACAACCAATAAAATTGTCCTTGCAATTTCAAATACGAAAAACAATTGTCTCGTACTAAATAAAAATTGCGGAAGCATAAATAAAATAATAATCCTTCTTGAGACTCCTAGTGGATCACCTTCCCCAGAATTGCTCTTGTTCTTCTTCTTCGATTTTGTCTGGGAGGGGAGGTAAGGGGGGTTGAGTGTTTGGGAAAAACACCCAACAAGTAGGGACCGATTGAACATAGTAAAAACACATATTTTCATAGCAGAAATCCTTTTAAACATTTCTTTAACAAATCCATAGATCTTGGCATATAAACACATAAACACATACGTTACATATATCCACATAGCGACTTATTGGATTCAAGAGGTGGCTCCCGTGTGCATAGCACTTTGCTCTTAAGGATCAAGAGGTGACTCCCTAGCACTTTGCCCCGCTGAATCAAGTGGTGACTCATACACACGTAGCACTTTGCTCCGCAAAGTCCTTCATTCATGATTATGTCACATATGTTTAGATTTAAAACATAATCTTCATAGTGATGTTCAATCGAAGTTTAAAACATACATAAACAAGGTTTTTAAAACGAAATGGAATTGTAGCAAAAACCCACTTACAGTTGGATGTACGAACTTGAAGGATGAATCACGGGTTGCGAAAAGCACAAGACTTCTTCCTCCTTGCCTTGAGATTTTCGAAAATCTGAGTGTGCGTAGTGTGTGTAGTTTCGAATTTCTTGACGGTGATAGGATAGCCTTTTCTTCTCTTTTTTGGTATGATATATAATGTATTAAAGTGGTGGGGTTTAATTTGGATAGTGTAGGAGTTAGGGAATGAATCCCTTAACTCATGTCCTTCAATCCCATAACTCAAGCTTCACAATTTTGGATGATATTAATTTGAATTAAGTGATAAAATATTACTTGGGTGGGTAATAAGTGGGGCACAAATTTGGGGTCATCACATCCTCCCTCCTTATTGGAAGCTTCGTCCTCGAAACTTGAATCAACTTGGTTTTGAAAGAGGCATGGGTATTTCTCTCGAATATTTTCTTGTAGTTCCCAAGTGGCTTCCCTTTCTGTGTGATTTGACCATTGAACCTTGACGTAAGGGATAATTCTCCGCCTCAGTATTTGATCTTTAGTGTCCACGATCCGGATTGGAATTTCTTTGTACTTCAGAGTCTCATCCAAGCTCCCTTGATCCACCGGGGGTTCTGCTTCGAGTACATGGCTGGGATCGGCGATGTACTTTCTTAGTTGTGACACGTGGAAGACATTATGAATTCGGGAAGACTTGGAGGTAGTGATATTCGGTAAGCCAATGTTCCAACTTTCTCAAGAACCTCGAAAGGTCCCACATATCTCGGCCTCAGTTTTCCCGCCTTGTCAAATCGGATGACTCCTTTATAGGTGAAACCTTCACGTAGACTTTTTCGCCAATGTTGGATTCTAATGGTCTTCTCTTCATGTCGGCCCAACTCTTTTGTCGATCTTGGGCTGTTTTGAGTCTTTCCCTAATGGTAATGATTTTGTAGTTTGTATTAATTCAGGTCCGGTGATAACCATTTCTCCTACCTCGTCCCAGTATAGGGGCGATCGGCATTTGCGCCCATATAATGCTTCGTACAGTGCCATTCCTATGCTGCTATGATAATTGTTGCTGTATGCAAATTCAATTAAAGCTAACAGCTCGTTTTTGCGCTGAAATCCATGGTGCAAGCTCTCAGCATGTCCTCAAGAGTTTGAATGGTCCTTTCTGTCTGCCCATCGGTTTGCGGATGGTAAGCGGTGCTTAGTGTCACTTTGCTTCCCTTGTTGAAAGCTCTTCCAAAATCGGGATACGAATCTGGGGTCTCTGTCTGATAAGATGCTCACTGGAACTCCATGCAGTCGTACAATTTGGTCCATGTACAAGGTTGCCAGTTTGTCAAGGTTGTTAGTTCAGGCGGACTGGTAGGAAGTGAGCGAATTTGGCGAGTCTATCTACAATTACACATATTCCATCGTGACTTTGTCTTGATTTTGGTAAGCCAACTACGAAGTCCATGGAGATGTGTTCCCACTTCCACTCGGGAATCTCAAGAGGTTGTAGTAGTCCTCCAGGTCGCTGGTGCTCGGCTTTGACTTGTTGGCATACTAAGCATCGGGCGACGAATTCGGCGACGTCCTTCATTCCATTCCACCAGAAATTTTCTTTAAGATCTTTGTAAATCTTTGTGTTTCCAGGATGGATGGAGAACTTTGATTTATGTGTTGTAGCCATCACTTCTCGTCTAAGGTCTAGAATCTTTGAGTTTTACTGCTGCTTGTTTATTTTAATCAGGTGGATTTGAGCTGTGACTAAAAATATCGACTCTTTATTATATTTGGATTAATGTTGATTGCATTCAGGGTGTGTATTATCAATGAGTAGGCGGCCGACTGAAAATTTGGTACAGTTACCTTTTTGTGTCTAGATTGGGTTTTCAATATTGCAGATTCCAATTTGGAAGTATAATAGAAACTACATGTTCTAATGTAGTTAGTTCATTGTGCATTGTTAAATATTATCCAAAACCTTGCAGCTCGATTGCATGTGATTTGGCTACAGACAGGACATTTTTTCTGTTCTGTGTTTCATGTCAAAACCTTGGTTATATAGTTAAGTCATTGTGCACTCAGAAGCTGTGAATTCTCCTATTGGGAAGCATAGGGAGAACTGGAGAAGTGAAGTGTGAGGTTCTGGGGAGACAGGCAATGAAATTGAATTGATATGGATAAGAAAAAAGTAGTTGAATATGCCTACTAGAATCTGTGGCCCTAATGACGGATCAGCATCGCTGCTCCTTGTTGGTGCCAAAAATCGGAGACGAGATGCCTCCGATTTATTGGCACCCTGGACGGATACAATTTTTTAACTATCCAACTTTTTTGTTATTATTTGTGATTTGTATCTGCACTGGATTGTATAGATCCAATGGCCCCTCCTTTCTATAGCTAAATTGGTCTTTGGGGTAAACACACTGATGTATTCCAGTCTTGTGCCATTTCATGATTACTGGAATGATTTCATTTTTTAGTTAAAAAACGTTGAGACAATTCAAGTGATGCCCCCCAGGTCATTATTTGTGAGTACTGGCCAGAACATGATAATTTTCTACTGACACTCTGAATTCTTGTCCTGCGAATGTGTCTCTATCCCTTAATACTGCAACATCTTGTTCTCTCTTTATTTTGTGTAATTCCTAGTGGAAGTTCAAATGGAGAGAGGGAAGATGACCGTTTTTGGGCTCATGAGTATTCAAAGACAATTGTCAGATTTTTAATTTTTTTATTGTTCGGAGTGCCGACTTAATGATAGGTTTTTTCATAAAGAATAGTTTTTTTTTTTTTTTGCATGGTGTGGGAAACTATGCTTCTAGATGACTAAAAGGCCATTCTTTAGCCTGCTGATGATTTTCAGGATTTTTTTGTTCCTTATCTTACGTCTTTAAGTGTCAATGTTATTGTCTTTATTTTCATATGAATATTAAGTGTGATATTGATGACAGAGAAGTCTCTGTTGTCGGTGCTGCCATGTTTTTGTTATAATGCATCATCTTTGCTGGTGACATGGTGACATCATGTCCTTTCCTTGGTGTTACTGTTATTTTCACATGGAATTTGGTCTGCGCCTTTCATTTTTGATACTTCCCTCGAATTAAATTTGCACCTTCGTAAGTATTTTCTATCTAGTAGTTTCTCAACACCGTGTTCCTTTGTTGCCTTTCATCCACCATCTCTCACTTTGCTTTCTATATTGTGGATTATCTACTGCATCATTATGCCTTTTCAAGTGAAGGTGCCTTATTCTTCTTAAAGATTTCTTGATCGAATTGCGCATTCATTTTATGTTTCTATTTTTTGTAGATAGTTAAAACTTATCCTTATTTTGTAACCAGGTTATCACTGTGGGTGATAAAAACTTCAATTTTACATGGTCGAAGGAAATGGGGGAGCTTTGCGACATATATGAAGAACGCAAAAGTGGCGAAGATGGAGACGGCTTGTTAATAGAATCAGGAGGTACTTGGCGAAAGATGAATGTTCAGCGTGTATTGGATGAATCAACTAGAAAGCATGTCAAAATGCGATCTGAAGAAGCTGAGCGCAAGAATAAGGCGCGAAAGTATGGCTTCTTTTCTTGAACTATTACGCTATGCATATGTTGCATGTTTGTATCCTTAAGTTGTAAATTGTGGAAAGCTGTCTGGGATTCTTGTATTATGTATATCACCATATGCATGTATGTGATGTTTGAACTACAGTATGTGTTATATAACAATAAATGAATAATGTGTAAGATGCTGAAAATCTTGGCATAATTTCATGGAAAGGTATAATTCCTACATGTAAAATCAACTTAGAAAGATGAAAAGAGTACATTTTTTCTGTTATTCTTCTCACTTGGTTTTTCACTCTTTTACTGCAAGAAAGGATAGGGGGTAGACGTTTTAAATATATGTTAGTTTTAAATATGTTAGCCAAGAGCTTCTAGCTCAATTGACACCACGAGCTCCCAGGGGTCTCAGGTTCGAGATCCAAAAACCCCTCCCTTTTGCCTATCAAAGAAAAAATATGTTAGCACGTTCACATTTGTTAGTTCCCTCGAATTATGATTCTCTCACAGTAACATACTTGCATGCAGATAAAATTTTGATTTCATCTCTCGTAGTTTAGTCAATGTACTTGGATTTAAGGTGATATTTTGTTTTGAGAGATCATATATGTTTAATTAATACCGTGTTACCCATGTTACACATTAACTATGATGGGGGTATGCTTTACAATACGTAAACTAGGCCTTAATACTCCAGTCATTGATTTTTTTCCCCAGTTTTTGACCATATTGGTTCTTCTTTAATATGGGAGACATTCTGCTGCATATTGTGTTACCGATGAAATTGAATATGTGGAGTAACTAGTTATTGGTTAGATGATATAGCGAAGGATTCATGTTGGTATTGTAGGAAGCTAGTAGAGTTTAGGAGACAGAATGATATTGATTCAATGATCCCAATTAATTTCTTTTTTTAAGTTTTTTATGAAGTCTTTTCTATTTCTTGATAACGGATCCATAGTCTTAGAACATCAGAATTCAAATATGAAGAATCAAATGAAGGCACTAGTTGCGGCTGAACGTAAGCTTCGTAAATCTTATGTTCTCTTCTCAGCTGCCTTTCGAGTTCCCTTAGCAGAGATTTTGTTTTACGTTCAAGTGCTAAAATTGAATTAGATTTTTATTTAACCCAGAGAATAAATGGCGTATTGAATCAGCCACATAGTTGTTAAAGGCGCGTGCCTGTGCCTAGGCGCAGCCAGGCTCGGCCCATGCGCCTGAGAGCCTCTCAGGCGCACCCCTTGCGAAAGGCGCGCTGGGGGCGCCTCGCTAATAAGTCTCAAAACCCATGGCCAATTTGTCGATTAAATTTAGAAACAAAAACCCATGGCCAATTGGCCCGATAACCTAAGCCTATAATACTGTAACAACGTTAATGCTTAATTACTGCAGCGCCATCTCTCTCTCTTCTTTTTTTTGTTCTTGATTTGTCTTTCTTTCGTTTACTTCCACCGCAGTTGAATATATTAGAGGACATAAGCAGCCATTCTTTTCTCGTTTTTTTGTTTCATATTTTTTTTATTTACATTATTTTGTGAAAATATATTTTTGCTTATGTAATTTTAGTAAAATTCACTTTAATATGTGAATTCTAAAAATTATTGGCTAATGCACCTTACTTCGATGAGGTGCGCAGTCGCCTTGCATCCTGCGCCTCAGGCTCCATTACGCCCGTGCGCCTTGGATACACAAGCACTTGGCTTAGAAATTGCTTTATTAAGTAGTGCTCTTTGTGAAAAATGAAGAAGCTGTTTTCTGTTTAAATAGAATGAAATAGTTGTAGAAACTCGAAGGCCA
The DNA here is from genome assembly GCA_907163345.1 of Haberlea rhodopensis. Lineage (NCBI taxonomy): Eukaryota > Viridiplantae > Streptophyta > Magnoliopsida > Lamiales > Gesneriaceae > Haberlea > Haberlea rhodopensis. The sequence goes on along the minus strand of CAJQUN010000471.1, from coordinate 161,107 downwards.
GATTTTTTCTGGTTTCTGGCTTTTCAATTGCGGGTTTGTCTTTGGTGCATTGGGTGCGTTGGTGCACCGAGACACATGCAAAAATATACATAAATATGCATGTGTCACCCGGTGCACCAAAGGCAAATCCATTCAATTGCTTTTCTTTTTTTTTTCTTTTGTTTTTAAAAGAGAAAAACCCACCCAGACACTATCCCAAAGATTTTTGTATCTGAACGTCCTCTAAAACTAATTCTCCCCTAATTTTATTTTCAGCTAATTCGTGGAGAATGCCTTTTAAAAGGAAAGAGCCTCCATTCAAGAAGTCAAAACCTGAACCCTATCCTGGTGAGTATAATAATGACTTCAGTGAAGCTTTTCCTTGCCAGAGTTATGTTTGTTTCCATTTTCATATCAGAATAATAATAAACAAATAATTTTGGATTCCTAAAACCCTATCCTGGTTTGTCTGCACAAAATCCATCAAAGGGTAGGCCCTCCTCTGGTTCATCATTATCTTCTCAGACAGAGCAAATGGTGCTCCAGCATACCCAACTGGAAGCAGCAATCCCGTGAAGGGACATGCCACTACGTCCGATACTACACCTTCTCAAGTCTCAAGTAAAGCTGCTGGTTTAGACAAAGAAATGCCTAGTAGGATAGCAAATAAAACTGTCCGCGATAAATCAATTCAAAATCAGAACGTGGAGGCTAAACCTTTTGATTTGAGAATAGATATCACCAAAAAGTGTGATCTTTAATAAATGTCGTGCGATGATGCAACAAACGATTTATCTTCTATAAACTGAATTGAACCGCTCCAAAGCATGTCTGTATATAAAAAAAAAAAAGGATAAGATGACTCCGCCCGTAGGCGAAGCCACTCCGACGCTCAAGTCAGTATATGTTTCAATAGAAAAAGTATTGAAATTGTAGGCTTTGCATAATATGAAAGGCGTATTATGAAATACATACCTGAATGAGGGTTAGATGCCCTCTATCTATAGATGTAGAGATAGCGTCTCAATCAATATATAGAATAAGAGTTCTAGCCAATCTATAATTGTAGAGTTCTAGTCAATATCAAATTGTATTGTATATGGCAACTAGATCCATGTTTATCCCAAGAATATTGAGAGATGCCTTCTAAAACCCTACAACTCATTGCTTAATCAGATTGGGTCGGTTAAAATTCATTAGGTAGATCGATCCCCCATCGAGGGGTATCACAAGTCCCCCCTCCTAGTCGGACTGACGTAAAAGACCAGAAGTTCGTTAAATGTTTAACCGACCTGTTATTAGTGCCCCTGCTTCATAGCTTACTTCCACTGAGGCAAACAACAAAGGTGATAAGGACCCGAACTGATAGAGATGACGAGCTGACCGAGGTAGTAAATAAACATCCCGAGCTAAAAGAAACACCCTGGGCATTAATAATCATACCGGGCTGATGAGATATAGTCGAGCTCCGTGATGAATAAACATGCGATGCAAATAACACTGGCTTTATGAATATTAAGCGTCCCAAGCTCCATAACTAATAGATATTTCAAGCTCCAGTGATGATAAATATATACAAATGAAACTTGTTTGATTTCAAGGATCAATAGAATCCTGAGCTGAGCTGATAAACCCGATCGGGCACCAGAGGTAATACAGAGCAAATAAAGCTCCACTGAGCTGATTTGAGCTATATCGGATAAATATGTGCAAATGACGCTCGACTAAACTAAGCTCCAGAGGTAATAGGTATGCGGAGCAAATGATGTTCGCCTGATCCGAACTGAGCTCCAGATATAATAAATATGGGCGAGGTGTGGTCACCTGATATGAACTGAGCTCCAGAGTAACAAATAGGAGCGAAGAATGCTCGCCTGAACCGAGCTCCAGAGATAATAAATAGGAGCAAAAGTGTGCTCGTCTGATCTGAACTGAGCTCCAGAGATAACAAATAGGAGCGAAGAATGCTCGTCTGAACCGAGCTCCAAAGATAATAAATAGGGGCGGTCATCTCCTGAGCGTAATCTTAGCTTTGGGTGAAAACTCCTGACAGCACTTGGCGTAGCCAAGGCAAAGAGCTCGGCGTAACCGAGGCGAGATGAGCCGTCGTAAACGTGCTCCTGAGTTCGGGTGAAAACCCATAAAGCCTGGTGTAACCAAGGCGAGGTGAGCTGTCGTAAACGTGCTCCTGAGGTCGGGTGAAAACCCTTAAAGCCTGGCGTAACCAAGACGAGGTGAGCCGTCGTAAACGTGCTCCTTAGGTCGGGTGAAAACTCTTAAAGCCTGGCTTAACCAAGGCGAGGTGAGCCGTCGTAAACGTGCTCCTGAGGTCGGGTGAAAACCCTTCAAGCCTGGCGTAACCAAGGTGAGGTGAGGCATCGTAAACGTACTCCTGATGTGCCAAGGGCTTATTGACAACGCCTTGGACTTCTGACTAGAGCCTTACTGCAAGATTGCACGCCCGATATCGAGGTAATAAGGCCTTACTGCGAGATTGCATGCCCGAGCTGATAAATATGGGCTTACTGCGAGATTGCATGCCCGAGCTGTCATAATAGGGGCTTACTGCGAGATTGCATGCTCGAGCTGTCGTAATAGGGGCTTACTGCAAGATTGCATGCCCAAGCTGTCGTAATAGGGGCTTACTGCGAGATTGCATGCCGAGCTGTCGTAATAGGGGCTTACTGCGAGATTGCATGTCCAAGCTGTCATAATAGGGGCGTACTGCAAGATTGCATGCCCGAGCTGTCGTAATAGGGGCTTACTGCGAGATTGCATACCCCAAGCTGTCATAATATGGCCTTACTGCAAGATTGCATGCCTAAGCTCAATGTGATAGGGCCTTACTGCGAGATTGCATGCCTGAGCTGCCGTGGTAGGGCCTTACTGCTAGATCGCATGCCTGAGCTCGATGTAATAGGGCCTTACTGCCAGATGGCACGCCCGAACTGTCATAATATGGCCTTACTGCTAGATTGCATGCCTGATATCAATGTAATAGGGCTTTACTGCTAGATTGCATGCCCGATATCAATGTAATAGGGCCTTATTGCTAGATTGCATGCCCGATATCGATGTAATATGGCCTTACAGCGAGATTGCACGCCCGAAGTACTGAGTTCGGCCTTACTGCAAGATTGCAAGCCCGAGCTGATAAATAGGGCATCACTGCAAGATTGCAAGCCCAAACTGTCATAATATGGCCTTACTGCTAGATTGCATGCCCGATATCAATGTAATAGGGCCTTACTGCTAGAGTGTATGCCCGATATCGATACAACGAGATTGCTGCCCGAAGTACTGAGTTGGGCCTTACTGCAAGATTGCAAGCCGAGCTGATAAATAGGGCATCACTGCAAGATTGCAAGCTCAAACTGTCATAATATGGCCTTACTGCTAGATTGCATACCCGATATCGATGTAATACGGCCTTACTGCTAGATTGCATGCCCGATATCGATGTAATATCGCCTTACAACGAGATTGCTGCCCGAAGTACTGAGTTGGGCCTTACTGCAAGATTGCAAGCCCGAGCTGATAAATAGGGCATCACTGCAAGATTGCAAGCCCAAACTGTTATAGCAGGGGCTTACTGCGAGATTGCATGCCCGAGCTCGATGTAATAAGGCCTTACTGCGCGATTGCACGCCCGAGCTGCCGAGTAAACGTAGTGCATTCCAAGTCTGTTCTCTTAAACTGCAAGAATATCTAGACCTTAAATTGACGAATGTTGAGATTACATCCGAGAAATTTGGCCAAGTCGCTTCAGGTGCATCCAAGATACTGAGGCGCATACTGCTTGTAGATAATTTTGATCCCAAATCTCTCTTGGAGAAAAGTAGAAGTGAACGCATGCTTGAATCTTGTGTTGGCCATTCCTGAAATGTCTGCGTGTAATGAATACTAATGCGGAGATTTGGATTCTCTATGGCATATTTTTGGACATTCCATTTGGATGAGACATGATGAAGAAACCCCTCTTCTTCAGCTTTATTTATACAAATCTCCCTCAACAAATCATGGATTCCAACAGTTTCAAGTTTCCCGTCTGTCCCTTTTTGGCTCACTAAGATCATACTTCTATTTATAAGATCCTCCAAATACTCTTCCCCCACATCTTCCAAGCATTTCGACTAATCACCTGGTCTAAGAAATCCCTCTGCAATCCACAACTTAATTAGTTTGGAATAATTGATTTCCAAGTCTTCTGGAAAAGCTGCGATGTAGAGGAAACATGGCTTTAGACGAAGAGGCAATCTATCATAACTCAAACATAGTATCTTTGAGCATTGTAGTGCAATTGTAGGTTCCGTTGAACTTATATTTTCCGAAATATTTTCCCACAATTCTTGTTTTGTAATGTTGCCCGAAGAAAGAAGTATTCCGGTGACTGCCACAATGGTGAGTGGCAGTCCCCCACAGCTTTTTGCAATCTTCTTCCCAATTCCCACAAGTTGAAGAGGACAAGATTCTTGTCCAAAAACCTTTTCCTCAAGTAGTTTCCAACTATGATCTTCATTCAAAAAATTAATTTGGTGAAGTGGATTGCTTGAAGATCCTGCATAAACAACGACATCTGATAACCTCGTAGTTAACAAGATTCGGCTTCCACAACCATCTTCTGAAAATATCTTCTTCAAATCATCCCAAGCGTTGGTACTCCATATATCATCAATCACAATGAGATATCGTCTGCCAAATAGTTTTTGGTACACTTGTTTTTCCAATTTGGCACTGCTCTCCCCGGGTTGTTCGTTATTGGGTTTCTTGAAGCCACGAAGAAACTCAGAAAAAATCTCTGCACTTTGGCTTTCATCAAATTGTTCACTATCGAGTGTTTTTAAGGATTGAAGGAGACCCGGAAGAATCTCCTTCTTTGATACTCTGCAGATAGTGTAATCCATCTGTAGATATCAAAATATTGTGCAAGGAGTGCATCCTCATCAGCTCTTCTAGCTAGAGTCGTCTTCCCGATTCCTCCCATCCCAACTATTGGGATGATTTGGAGTTCATCTGAATCTTCGTACATCCGTTCTTTGATAGCGATCAGGTCATCATCAAATCCCACAACCATGTTTACAGTGATTTTAGCAGTTGATGATTGATCAGCAGGAGAAGAGCAAGTTCTGGATCGGAAATCTTCCTCAGTGTCTTTGTTTTTCATCTTCATTGCCTCTTCCCGGACAAATCCTTTCAAACGCCATTGTTAAGTCTTGATCCAAGCTCACCTCATCACGTTTAGCCTTCGAAGAACTTCGATCCTTTCTTGATATCAAACACAAATAAGAATCAATGAAATCTTGCGCTTCATATGCAGCATTTTTTATTTCACTTCCCCCGCGATCAGGTGTCCCTTGATGCTTCTCTGAATAATCTTCGAGAAAAGTGATAATGAAATTAACTTTTTCACGAATGCAAACAATGTTTTCTGTGTGAAGAGGATCAATACACTGCTTAAGATCCAAGATCTGGTGCAGTGATCTAGCAAGTGAGAGAAGCGCAGCGTAAGCTGCCATGGGAGAGCGGTTTTTCTTTTAATCTCACATCTAAAACTCATGTTTCCCACAGACGGCGCCAATTGATATCACCAAAAAGTGTGATCTTTAATAAATGTCGTGCGATGATGCAACAAACGATTTATCTTCTATAAACTGAATTGAACCGCCCCAAAGTATGTCTGTATATCAAAAAAAAAAGGATAAGATGACTCCGCCCGTAGGCGAAGCCACTCCGACGCTCAAGTCAGTATATGCTTCAATAGAAAAAGTATTGAAATTGTAGGCTTTGCATAATATGAAAGGCGTATTATGAAATACGTACCTGAATGAGGGTTAGATGCCCTCTATTTATAGATGTAGAGATAGAGTCTCAATCAATATAGAATAAGAGTTCTAGTCAATCTATAATTGTAGAGTTCTAGTCAATATCAAATTGTATTGTATATGGCAACTAGATCCATGTTTATCCCAAGAATATTGAGAGATGTCTTCTAAAACCCTACAACTCATTGCTTAATCAGATTGGGTCGTTTAAAATCCATTAGGTAGACCGATCCCCCATCGAGGGGTATCAAGAAGTTTCATGGTTTGTAATCTAATGGAACATCATTTAGAGGGAATGAATCTGAAAGTAAGAAGTAGGTTATATGACACGAAAAAGCTGGAGGGGGTGCAAATTGTAGGGGAATGCTTTTCCATTTGCATACTCTACTGACAAATGTACTATTCGTGAAACTTTTGTTTGTTAAATAACGCTCTTGAATGTTTTCTTCGTCAGGCATTAGAGAGAGCTATTGGAGATGCTATGCCCAACTCTGTACAGAAAATCCAGCCGATTCTGAAGCAAGTATGCCAGTGATAAGCTTTATAAATTTGTTTGCATGAGTCTTGAGCAGATTATGCTTATCCATTTTTTACTGTTAGATTGCAACTTTTCAAGCTCCTGGAAGATATTTCTTGAAACCTGGAGTGAACACAGAAAACTTCAAGAAGATTTCTTATGAAAGTGGAAGGTATATCTCGTTTATCAGGTTTCACTGTGATCTGAATTCATGCGTTCATTTATTCAGGGGTCTTTTTTATTCTTGTTCCTCGTGAAATATATTTACTGCCAGCGTTTTAACCCCCACGCCATTGTTTTGGGCTAGACTACTGGGTAAAGTCTTCAATGGATCAAAAGTATCTTTCAGTATAGTCCTTAGTACTTCTTCCCAAAATACTTCAAGTGAGAAACTAAAATGACAGCTTATGTAGATTCTTCACGAGCATCAGTAGCATCAAGATCAAGTTTTAAGATTTAACTTCTGGCTTGTAATGATAGTTTCCTATGGAAAGAGTATCTGTTGATCTTTGTCTTTTTCCCTATCATTTGATCCTCGACACAAGTACCAATCATTAGAGATACTGGGGCGATGAGATAGAAAAATGTGAAATAAGGAATAGGAGCGAGGAAAAAGGAAACAAATTGGCTTTTTAGGAAGTCTTTACTTTTTATGCCGTGGATTTATGAATTTGTACAGCTATGCTGTTGTTGACTTAGTATGTAAAGGCTTGTACTTGCATCAATGTCATTCACATTAAGTTTGTGTGAAGGCCTTCTTATTTGCATTATTTTCTCCTTCTAAATGACATCTTGTTCTATACGGGTGTACTGTGCTTGCTATCAGGTCTCTGATGTGTTTTTTTTCCTCAGTTCCCCAGAAATCGTTTGCAGTCAATCACCTGCACCTGATAACTTTGGCCAACTTCCCGATCAAGATCCTAACTTTTCCTTGCGAACTCCTATTAATGAATCGTAGGAACAGGCTCAGTTGGATTCTATTTGTGGATATACATCAGATATGGAGGAAAAAATTGACATCATACTCAATTCACCAGATCATTCTAATGGCAAGAAAGTTTCAGATAATAGTGAAGGGCGGGCTGGTACCTCTAGTGATGGTGGAAGTGACAGTGAAAGTAGTAGCAGTGATAGTGGTAGTGATAGTGAAAGTAATAGCAGAGAAAAAGGAAGTCCAGTTGGAAACCGGAGTGGGAGTAGCAGCGATAGCGAAAGTGATGTATCTTCCAGCAGACAGGCACCTGATGAGGATGTAGATATCATGACAAGTGATGATGGCAAAGAACCCAAACCCGAGCCTCTCTCAAAATCTCCTGCTCAGTCGAGACCTCTAGACAACAAACCTGTTGATATAGGACATTATGAAAGGCAAGATGATTGGGATTCTAACGTAGTTGAGATTGAGGATGGCAATCCTTAAGATGACCATGAAACTGAAAGAGCTACAAGTAGTTATTTGTTTTCTAATGAAGAAGGTGAAGATATGAAACCGTCGTCGCCAAATCATTACAACTACTATGAGAACCAAGGTTACGACAGTGTGAGCAAAGATGCCTTCAAGCATGGGGAGCCTGATAGTTGCACAAGGTTGTCTATTGGAAAATCTAACAGGCAATCTAACGAACGTCATTCTGCTGACAGGCCTTACAGTAGTAAGAGGTTGAAAGACACGAATTTGAGTCAACCATTTTCTGGGACCATGACCTCTCTTTTCGGTGAGAGTCTCTAAATTCATCTCCCGATGAACTTTTAAAAAGCCCCCTTGAGGTGTCTATCTATCAAATGGCTAACAGAGATGCAAGTCATGGTAATTATGACCCTAACCTTCACATAGGCTCTAACCAAGGAATACAATCTGGATCTATTTCTGAATCTCGGTGCCAGGTCAAAGATCCTCTGATGCTGTTGAACGATCTGAGGCCCATTCTAATGAAAAGAGACCTGGTAAACAAGACATTATGGGTGGTGGTGTTGAGGATTCCGAAAGAGGCCTTCAAACCAGTGGAAGACTTTGGATGCAGAATACAATAAACTTGGAGGCACTACATGAAAATGGTGATGCCGGTGACAAACAGACAACAGTAGCAGAATCAAATTCCAGAAAACCTAAAGTTATGGTGAAGGCAACGGATGCTGGACGACATTCTAAAACACAAACGGGGTATTCTCCCAAAGATGGCAACACTAGTAATGTGGACAGTTCTCTAGTAATGAATGGTCGGGACAATAAACTTCACAGAGAGCTTTCGGAATTGGAGTTGGGTGAATTTCGTGAGCCTTTACCTGATGAAATACCAGGGCCGAAGAAGCAATTTGAGAAAAAGGGATAAATATAGACAATTAGAAAACAAATCAGCTGATTCAGATTACTGGAATTCAGATTCAAATAGAGGAAAACCCTCTAAAAAGATCACTCCAGGTTCAAGAAAACTGTCCCACAGAATTCTGAAACTATGGTATCTGAAATTCCAAATGGACCATCAAGGCGGAAGCCCCCAGAATATGTCAATGATCCTTCAAAACCTCACCTCAGAGAAACTCGACATATGCCCCAGCAGCATCAATCATCAGCCACTCCTACCGAGTTGGTCTATCATCATGATAAAATTCCTGAAATTGGTAGTAGAAATGCAGAAGCTGATACTCAAAAGACAAACTCAGAGGCTAATGGATACAAGAAAGTTCCTGCTAACACAACAGATCAGCAGCATGACCTTAAACGGAAAGTTGTTTCCCAGTCCATGCATGGCTCAAAAAATAGGAGACTAATATTATAGGTAGCTCAAATGATGGACAAAAAGACACTTTTTTAGCCGGGAGCTACAATGGTATTCAAGAAAGGAGAGAATCTTCCTCGGATGAGAAAAGAAATTCATATGCAAAGTATGAGAAGGAGGAACCTGAACCTGAGTTGAAGTGTCCTATAAAGGATCTCTCACAGTGAGTATTTAAACATCATGGTGTATCTGATGAGTATATGCTTTGATAAGCTCCTTTTTCAGGTTGCAAAACAAATTGACTTTGTGGTTCTCAATTAATTATATGCCATTCCATCTTCAGGTATAAAGAATACGTGAAGGAATATCAAGAGAAGTACGAGAGCTACTGTTCCTTAAACAATATCTTGGAATCATACAGGTAATTTTGACTTTGGTTCATTCACTTTCTCATGTTTATGCATTTTGTAGTCTTTTAATAAAATTGTCACTCTATGAATGGCAAATGGTCCGTCAAATCCAGTACTCTAATTTGCATGTTGCTGATGTACGTAGAGATGTAGTAAACTTGGGAATGACCTTGAAACTTACTGACGGAGGGATAATAAGAGATATCAAGACATCATGGAACAGATAAGGTCATCCTTTCGTCTGTGTGGAGAGGTACTTTATTTGTCATTTTGTATAGTTATCCATGGGCATGCTTTTGTCGAATAATGATTGAACATTAAAATTTCATTCATTTTTTTGCAGAACATCTGATGCTGCAGAAGCATAAACGATTGAAGAAAATTTACTGTGCTTCATGAAGAATTGAGGATGACTATTCTGCTTGCTCTTTCCGAATGCCAATGTTAACTTTTATCTATCATTCGTCATTCTCTTATTTCTCACTAATTCCAACCTCAAACACCTTTCTGGACAGCATTTGAAGCAGAGGATTAAAGACTTTGCTGCCTCTTATACAAGAGACTGATTCCTTCACAAATCACGTGTCATTGCATTTGCATCAGCGGGACAATATTCTGATATGGCGTTTTCTTGATTATGGTTACTTGGGGAGACTATGTCGAAATGCAGCACCTGTCTATGTGAGATCTGCTGGTCCCATGTAGGCTTCGTATGGATCTGATATAATAATTTCGCTGAATGGTTGTATTCACTATTCTTTCGTCTCCTGTACCAGCCAAATACACCGATCTGGATGAAATTGAGATCCATTACATGTGAATATATAACTGTACAGTATCCTTTTTACTTCCCAATTTTTGCCTATAACGGATATATTCTTGTGGTTTTTGTGAGGCAGAATTACCGTTTGGAGTTGTCTACTCACGTGTCAATTAATACATCGATTGCCACCAATTTTGATTTTTTTTGGTTGTATAAACTGTCCTAGAGAAGATTTTAGACCATTCAGCTTTCAGTGTACTGCATATGAATTTTTATAATTGAGCTTAACTTCTATCTTTAAATTCTTGAATCATCTGTATTGGTTGAACAAAAATAGGAAGTCGGGTTCATATTTTGTCATAAACATGACATCATCGTCATCTTGAGGATTTGATGGGGTTCATATTTGCCAATTTTGCCAATTTGCCAAAATGCACATCTCGAACTCTATTTCAGTCATTTCCTCCATTGGAATGTTCATAGTATATTATAATATTTTCCAAAAAATAATTTTTTTGAAGCTCTTGGATCGAGCTTTTAATGCTTGTAAAAAATACTGTGAACAAATCACATTGATTCCCAAAGGCGCAGAACTTTCAAATAACATTTTCTGGCTATGCCATTACTCAAAAAGGAATCGAAATGACTATTTAGAAAGCACATGGTTCAAAATGTAGGCAGCTGTCAAAGAACTCTTCTCCCCATAAGGATATTGGAAGATTCGTCACGCCATCATTTATCTGGCAATTTCCAGAAGTGTTTGATTTCGTTTCTCTCTGCAACACCATTTCATTGCGAAGCATACGTAATCATTAATTATCTTGTAATTCTATTTCCTCATATATTTGTCTAAACTAATCAGATATATATTCTCGCTTTCTATCGGTACATAGAATTTTAAATTCTTTCTTTTTAATTCTCAACATTGCCAAGCATCCCTTGACATATTCAAACATTTCTAGCCGATGAGTTAAGAGGTATATCGATCCATAACGCAAGTAAATGAGCAATAGAATGTCTTGTGATGTGCCATCAAACTCATAGGTTCACAAATGTCTAGTGTGATAACTAAAGGGGTAACATCCATTTATGCCTTTCAAATAGGCATATATGATTCGCACACTGAGAGGTTGACTTTAGCGAGATTGCCCATAACTTTCTCGAACTAACCTTGTCATTCTCTTTTGAGCGATATGTCCCAATAGATTATGGAATATAATAGAATCAGAAACGATATCAATAACGTATGAAACACAATTAGCGGATAATTTAAACATAAATAATCCATTATTGATATAACCAAACCACGAAGGTCTTTGCCAGGAAAAATAGACAAATCGTTTGCTCAAACAAAACTGAAAAACCAAGTCCTAATAAACAAAGTAACTAAGAGTAAATTACATCAAATGCTAAGTAACGAGAAGGTACAAAACCAACTCTAAAACACTATATGTGTGCCATCTTTTGAAGCAAAATAGTGGCTGCATACTAGCACTTGATAGTAATCTACTAATCATACTCGATCCTTCATCACTTGTTTTGTTGCTCACGTATCTTCAATCCAACCAAGGAGAAAATTAGCAACAAAAATGTATTACGTACTACCAAAAGCACTAGGAGAGTAAGAAATGTGTTACCTTCTTTGGCTCAGTTCAATCACGAGCAAAGTTACACATCTTGTCACAGTTGTAACACTTACATTGCTTATATCCCTCGCTCCACCCATTTTGCCTTGGCGACACAGTTTTGTCTTGCACTCAGTGGGGTTAGGGCTTGATTCTTGTTATTACCCAGTCTTGCACCCATTTGCTTGTTCCAACGTCCACCCTTTTGAGGTTTTCGTTGACTAGCACGTGCGACAAGAGCAGTCGTTTGTGCACGTTCAGATTCTCTTCGGTCAGCCTCAACTTTCAACGTTTTCAAAACAAGTTTAACATTTCCCCAAGTCTGCTCAGGTAGCGACCTAAGGATTGACAATACTTGTTCATCTGTGAGCTCAGTTTCAGCATTCTGAAGTTCTCGAATCATATCCTTCATCACATCAAGATGTTGGCTTATCGAGTGCCTCAAGTATATATTGCTGAAATTTGAGGGTGAGAGCCCTCAATCTTGTAGCCGAAGTGCTATGGTACATGACCTTCAGAACTTTCCATAGCTCTTTAGCAGTGGGATGCTTCTCAAACTCTCTGATCAAATTATCGTGCATGCATCTTAGCATAGTAAAGCGCGCACTTTTATTCTGATCCACCCATTTATTGTACGCGTCCATATCGCGACGATATTGGGTAGTAGGTCCATTTTCTTGCTCAGCTGGTTTAGGCATATCATTGGTGAGATGATCAAGCAACTTTTCTTTGTAAGTAAAAACTGAAAATTTTCTATACCACATTGCATAGTTTTGGCCATCAAGTTTGCCGCTACCATGAAGATCAGAAAAAGCTATTTGGATTTCTATCACTTTTTGCACAATCAAATAAGGTACTTGTTCAACAACAATTTTATTTCAAATCCAAGTAAATTCTATTGTTCTCTTTAATTCATTGGAATCGAAAATTTCGCACTCAGCTAATAATCATCCTCCCTCCGAATTAAAGACCCTAATAAAAAATTACCAATCTCGAAATAAAATAAGTCCATGGTATTATGCATAATAACTCAAATACCAATGTCATAAATTGCATACTCATATAAATGCAATATATCATATATGACAAATAATCAATTTCTGGATTCATGAATATAAGTCAAACAAAATGTCATTAAATTGCATACTCAAATAAATGCAATACTCATATACGACATGTAATAATCAAATATAAATTCATGAATTGTGTAAATACAATCAATCTTGCATGACATACAATAATTTAATAAATCGCATAATGAAATATCATAACTTGCTTAATCATATATCATGCATTATTTCTTAAGCCACTACAATTTTTATATAATGACCCATCAAAATTTCAATAGACCTAAATTCAAATATTCAAGTCCAACATTTTATTTAATAAATCAATTGGTCATCCAATTATCCTTAACTCAACATAACCAAGTCATCGGTCCAATAAAGTTATTTAATTATAGGTCTAATAAGTCCATCATATCATATTATAAAAATGGCCCTTAACTAATAAAACGAGCGCAGTTAGAAAAAAAATGTGAGCCCAATACCAGGAATGAAATGAGCCCATCAGAAGGCCCAATATACATTTTCAGTCCAATTTAAAAAAAGATTTTTTTTAATTTTATTTTTAAACAAAAAAAAAACTTAACTAAAAACGCGGCCCTCCTTTTTTTTTTAATTAGGGTTTTCAGATTACCCATGCATAAACCGCCGTCACATTCGTTTAGAATTTTAGGGTTACGCCACGCCGTCACATTCGTTTAGAATTTTAGGGTTACGCCAGCCCTCGCGCCGTCGTCTCCTCCTCGGCGTCGACGCCTACTGGTTGCGAAGACAACGTCTCGCCCGCAACCTCGCGTCATTGCAGATCGTGAAACTAGGTCGCGCAGGTTTTCAAGAAAAACTTTCTCCTGCGCCGTCACTCCCGAACTCATCTCTTTTCAGGCCAACTTCGCGGTTCATCACCTATCGTTTGAGTGAGGCTGCGTTTACCATCACCATCTTGTGTCAACGCCGGAAGTCCACCGCGAGCAGACCCACCATGAGCAGATCCATCACGAGAAGATCCACCACCACTACGCCGTTCAAAGGCGTCGCAACCTCACAAAGGGCCGTATCGTGCATGGCAGTGAAGAGATCGAGAAGCTTGGTCGCCCAAGCTTGGTCGCGAATCTCTCAGCAGGGTGGCAGCGCAAGCCGTGCGCACTGCTTCACGCGCACCCGGACTCGCGATTGCGGCTCATCTACGCACAAGGCTTAGTTTGTGCGACTCTTGCTCTGTTTTGTTGCTTTGTAAGTCCTCCAATTCAACAAACAATAACCGAGAATATTTTTGATTCATATTTTACTTGTTTCAATGAATCTGTTTGTGAATCTTTAGCCATGTAAGACGACGGCAACCTATTCTTTGTTTAATTGAAAAATAAACACGAAATCATAAGTCAGACTTTTTTTTTTAATTGATTCCTTCGTCGATGCAGGAGTCAATGTTACTTTTAGCAACCTTATTGTTGCTTTATTCAATTTCTCTCAATTGATTGGTTGGTTTACGTGGGTTCAAATTAAAACAAAAACAACAATTGTGTTTTTTTTTATACGTAAAATCTCTATATACAACAAACACAGAGATAATCATAAAGAATTTCAGATCTATTTCTGGCTAGATCGAGCGACAAAGGCTCTGATAACACTGTTGGAAAATCTGGCATAAAATAGTCGGGTATTCGATATACCTGATTATGCCTGTTTGCAGCGGAAGTCTGATTTTCCCCGATCATCAAGCCCGTCTATAAGCCTTCTAGATCTTGAATCCTCGTTGGTATTCGATAGATTACTACTAGAGTAATCTACCTTTTAATACACACCTTAAGCCCTTGGACTTCGTTGGTGATTCTCTAAGAGGAACGAACTATGTTGTGAGAACGAGAGTATTGTCATGTTGTTTGTGTGGTATGTAGTGGAGGCAAAGGCACCTACTTATAGGGCTCAAACCCTAGCCTAGGTCAAACCTGCTTAACATGGTGGTTGACGGCTAGGGTTAGTCTTTGTGCATAATGTGGATGTCTATTGGGCATTGGGCCACAAGCCCGACCCAATGGATATATTGGGCCTTGGGCCATAAGCCCAACTCATATACATCTACACTTCCTATAATTTAAATCGTTGGCCACGACAAATAACATTTAGAACTTCCTCAAATCATTGTCTTTTTATTTTTCTGGAATTACTTATTTTTTTCATTGTGATAGATACATACTGGTGCTTTTGTGGACAAACGTATTTAATTGGTGGGTTGGTATGTTGGTTTTCTTTACCGCCTGTTTAATGGTTTGGCTTAGTCATATGTCCTTTAAAACTTTTACAGTATTATTCGTGCCTTGGGATCTTGATGCTGAAGCTACACCTTGTTTAATTTCCTTGTAGCTTCCCATCCCTTTGCACATGGATGTCACCTCTCTCTAACTTCTACGTGCCAGACACGCCAATTGAAGAGATTGGTGATCATCACCCCTCTCGGGCCTGCCCTGGCGTGCAGCGCATAGGCGAAGATGCATCCTAGCTGGTGTGTTGTTCTCTCAACTCCGAACATTGCTAGTTCATGTGTGTGAGGGTTATTTCAAGCTGGTTTTCTTGTTCCTCAGAATAAAACCAGTAAATAAGGGCACGCTATGCGTTGAGAGCCTCAGGACGCAGGAGAAATGCCATCTGCACAGGCTCGTCGACGTCCACCGGTAATACTTTGTTCTTCAACAACCGCTTTACTTCATCTATTTGCACACCTTCCTGCGCTGATTCATTGTTTTGCTGACTTGCCTTCTCTACATGCTTTCCAGGTTATCCTTCTAACGTGGGACCATCTTCCAGTATGAATTACGTTTCTGTGCATAGGCCAAGCCACATTCCTCTGCCAGGTTGGTCTGCACGCCTTGTATACCCTTTCCTTCAGCTGTAAGTTACCCATCCTCTGTTCCGTGGCATTTGTTTTCATTCGTTCGACCTATAGTTATTAAAAGCTCACATAGCGCGCGCTAAAGCTCAAGGCGAAGCGAGGCGCGGGTCTTGCGCCTCGCAGCGCTACGCGCCTCGTGTTTTGGCAAAGCGCGTGCTATGTGCGCTATCTGCTCTTTTTCAATTAGCCAAGGCGTGCGCTATAGCGCGCTTTTGCTAAGGTTGGGCTTTAATTTTAAATTTGGGCTTATTAAAAATAAACCTAAGTTAAAGAATATTAGGCTTAAGTTAGAGAGTTTTAGGATTACTGTTACATAAAGTCTTGTTGCATAAACACTCCAGCCTCTTGTCGCCTCAAAGGATAAGCATGTTGATGTGTTCAAGTGCTCTATTTTTCTTTCTTCAAAATTACATTGCAGTATTTCATTTCCTTTTTTCGTCTCAAATTATTATTTATTTTTGGATTGATTCTCCTTTTTTGTTTTATATTTTCTTTCCTTCTGTGACAAAGTTCATCAGTCATCACAATCGTCAATGAGTCCATTCAATCAAAGTTTGACAAACACTTGAGAATATAGCAAAATATAAATTGCTAAGCTATTAACATTGCTAAAGCATACTGCTAAGTGTTGCTAATGAGTTTGATTAAATTTTATGGATACTGATGATGTATTAATTAAAAATATATAAGTTATTGCGCTTTACTTTAATAAATCGCGACGCGAAATAGCCCCAGGACCCCTTTGCGCTTTAGTGCGCTATGCGCCTTTAATAACTATGCGTTCGACTGCCAAGGATATTAGGAACTTAGCAAATCTAACAACCAAATCTCTCTGATTGCCTTGTCTACTACATGGTTTCCCGTAAGTTTGGCTCACTCTTGAGTCATAGCTCCAAGTCCCGGAATTATGTATTGAAGACAATCATTCAACTAATGAAGAAATGTTCTTGCACAGTCACTGATTATGCACGCTAGTTTAAATCTCTTTGTGATAAACTTCCAATACAGATAAATATCATTGGTTCTTACGTGGCCTTGGTTCGCCCTTCTCCGGTGTTTCAGCGGCGCAGATGGCTCTCTCTCCTTTGCCATCATTCGTTCATCTTGTTCCCAAAGCAGAGAGCTTTGAGATATTTCAACAATCCCTTGATGGTGCTTCGCAATCTACTGCTGCTTTCTTCGCCACCTATGGCTCATCCACTACTCGTTCTGGCAGGCATCCGTCATCTTCTCGTGGCCGTGGTCGCTGTGGTAATTCCTCTGGCCATGGTCTTGGTTGGCGTATCCCTCACTGCCAGATCTGTCGTGTTGATGGGAACTATGTGGATCGTGGCAGAGAACGTTGTGTTCCAACAATTCTGATTCTGCCAATATTGCGGAAGCGTTCAAGACCTTTTGTTCTCTTTCCCCTTCCGATGCTTCTTATTGGTATCTCGATACCGGTGCTTCTGCTCATATGACTGCTTCGTCGTCCACTTTGGAAAATCCTGAGCCTTATTGAGGTTAGAATCGTGGAGCTGTGGGTAATGGTGATTTTCTCCCTATCTCTCATATTGGTTCACGTTCTCTTTCGCCCCATATTAATTTATTGGATGCCTTGACTGCCCTATCTCGATATATTGACTCTTCATAAGCATCATCTGCAATATAATAAGACTCAAATGCTGGTTCATCAAGTGAGAGATTCGCAATATCAAGAATGCTAACATCATCAAACGACTCAAAAGCATCTCCAGCCACATCCCACATTTTGGAGTGGCCCTTCATATTTGTGGAGATTTCCTTGAAATAAGAAATACTATGAATGAAAATCAAATCTTCGGCACGTTGTGGTGTTATTTGGTTCCTCTTTGTTGAATGAATAAATGCATAAGTATTTCAATTTCTCTCACAATAAGAAGAAGAAACTTGACCGTATTCATATAACTATATGAGATTAAAAAATAATTTTTAAATTCGGATATTCCACATGGCGTATCCAATACGTCGGAATCAGAAGTATCTAAAATATAAAAAAATAATTTTTAATTCAGATACGCCACGTGGCGTATCGGAACGTATCGGACAAGTATCCGTGATATCCGAAAAGTATCGGATACTTGACCGTGAAAATTTTAGGTGTTTCGGTGCATCATAGACAACAAGTAATAGGAATATTGCCTGTATCATTACCTTTAACAGCTACAGCAGCCAATCGGTTGTTAACCTCAGAGGATGTATTAGTTTGATTGAATTTGTTGTGCATGTCTTGATAAAAGTCTACGAAAGAGTCTGGAACTTGAGGAGAGCTATTGGATGCTGCATTGACTACTACTGTGTCTTGCAGAATCCTTGGCCCTTTAGGTCCTTTCCACCCAGGTGGATAGCCGACTTTGAAAACATTTATCAATGGTATGCCCATTATATCCATAGTGGGCACATTTGAACCGTTTCTTTTCTTTGTTATAAGCATTCTTTGCCAAGAAAGCGGTAAAATCCACAGATGAAATAGGCTGAGAATTAGACTTATTCAATTGTTTAGCTAACATAGCCAATTATCTAACGAAATAGTGGATTGAGTTTGAAAAGCTCTTTGACTTTCTTCTTGCAATAAAGAGAATAAACTTTTGCAAGTGTTGGCAAGGGTGAAACAAGAAGAATTTGGCTGCGAATAGGAGCAAAAGAATTATGCAAGCCAACTAGCAATTTCAGTACGCTATCTGACTTTTGAGTGGTGATAAGGCTTCAAGAATTTGACATGTACAAGAGGACATAGCCCCACAATTACACCTAAAAAGGCGTCTATAGCCAATATATTCTTCCCAAATCGAATTAAAAGTATTATAATATTGAGTACGTGAGGCGGATTTGTTCTTCACACTGAAGGCCATTTGAACGAACTTCGAAATGGAGAAGAGGGATCCTCTGCCAAATTGAACAGGGTTGGGGTTGAATTGTGGGCTTCATTAGAAAACTGACACCATTGATCAAGATTTTCCCTGAAATCAAGAATCGATCAAAAAATTTCGGAGTGTGTATAATTTGTGCGGAAGAGAATGTATCAATTACACCGAGACGACTGATATCATGTTAATCTATTGAATTCAGTATAAAAGAAAGAAAGATATTCTTCTGTATTGAACAATATATCGATTGAATACAAAGTGGATCTTGAGTCGATCATTTTTTTTTCTTCAGAATATGGATAATTTGTGCGGAAGAGAATGTCTCAATTAAACCGAGGTGACTGCTACCATGTTAATCTATTGAATTTAGTGTAAAGGAAAGAAATAAATTCATCTGAATTGAACAATACACCTATACACTATATTACTACACAGAATTGTAAATCGTAACAAGAATTTGCCCTAATAAAATCAACTTAATTGTGTTTGTGGTCCTAGAGGGTCCCTTTTGCTTACCTCAAAAAGACCAGTCAATTATTAGGATTGAGTTTCAGTAAAGAAAAGTGGTAATATAATTATTATGGGATGGAGGTTGCATAATGAAAACAGGCGGCATCGTCGTATGCTCCACTTTTGTTGCCCTGGTTTATATCCCGGAGTATTCCTATGGCCTTCTCTTTAAAATTCAAAGTGGAGGTTACTGCACGAATCTCAGCAATCAGTTACAAAGTGGATCTTGAGTCTTGTTATACAGAGCATTCTATATAACCAGAATTATTAAAAAATGAGTTAATAGATTTACAATTCTTATCTCTGCTTTATTTATATTTACAGTCACTAACTTATAACTAACCATTTAAATGTTAACGACTAACTTATAACTAACCATTTAAATGTTAGCGACTAACTTATAACTAACTATTCAAATGTTAACGACTAGTTGCAACTGGTTGAATGATTTGTTGTTGGTGGTCAACACTATCTTGACATTTTGGCGTACTGATTGGTATGACCTGTTTTTGTGTGATTTTCTCTGGATTCTTGAATAATAATTATTTGTTTTTACATTTGCATAATTTTATCCAGTGTTCTATACTATTTAATTTGCTACTCTTGGATAAAATTTTGAGGATAATTGAAGTTGTTGGAATCGAAGAGGGGGGGGTGAATGAGATTCATTGGCTACTTTAGCTTTTTAAAATGAGTTTGCAAAATAAAAGAGTTTGCGCTTGCGGAAGGCTTAAGTCAATCGATAAATAAAAAGAATAAGTAAATAAATGCGTAATGAAAAATAAAGCAATAAATAACAAAAGGATTTGTTATAGAAGTTCGGCGATGAATCGCCTACGTCTCCTCTTCCCGGATAGATAACCTCCAACCGAGGTTCCACTAGAATAAATGATCTTGGCCTTGAGAGCTCCAAGTTAGCCACACAACAACTCTTCCCGAGTTTACAACGCTCTTCCCGAGTACACAACGCTCTTCCCGAGCACAATAACATTCCCGAGTAAGCAAAGCTCTTCCCGAGCTACCAACACTCTTCACGAGTCTTCTTGGCCTTAAGGGCTCCAAGGATAGCCACACACTTGCACCAACAAGACTTGTTGATGACTTTACAATTTTCCAACTTGCTTTGGTGTTGGAGGACCTTTACAATAACTCAACACACACCTTCACGGTGTACCAACACGAAGTGAACAAGACTCACACACAATAAAAGAATTACAAGCTCCAATATAATAACAATGTATGGAGATTGCAAAGCTTAATTCAAATAATAATTATCAAGACTTTTGTATAAGTTGTAGGCTTGTTCCTTAGCTTCAAAATGCTCCAAAGCATCCATATTTATAGTGTAGGAGGCCCCCTAGGCTCCTACTAGCCGTTGCTACACTTAAGGCTTGAATCACTCCTCGATCGCCTCGGAAATCGCCTCAGGCGATCACCATCGCCGCGCCCCAACGGTCACCAAAAATCACGCATCGCCTCAGGCGATCGCTGGATCGCCTCAGGCGATCAGCAGCAAAAATCAAGGCCGTAGCCTCAGCATGTCCAATTTTGTCATCGCCTCAAACGAACTCCAGATCGCCTCAGGCGTTCGTGCCATCGCCTCAGACGTTCAGCCCATCGCCCCGGGCGATCTTCCCTGCGCGCATGCCCGCGCCATGCCTCGGCGTCGCTTCAGTCGATGTGCGGGGGCGAAGTCCCTGTGGCTGCCATCGCCTCAGGCGTTGGTCATCATCGCCTGGGGCGATCTTCCTCGCATGCTCGCCTAGCCATCGCCTCTGTCGATGTGCGTAGCGATGCCTCGCCTGGTACCCATCGCCTGGGGCGATGATCACCATCGCCTGGGGCGATCCAGGCCAGAATATGCACACTTGATTTTCTTCATTTCAATCCACTTTTCACCACTTAATCTGCACACTAAGTAGATGTATTAGTACAACAAACACAAGTTTTGTTGATCATCAAAACTCAAAGATTGACCGGGGATAATTTAACGCATTAAACGCAACCATACGTTTAAGGCTCAACAATCTCCCCCTTTTTGATGATCACAAAACTTGATAAACTTGAATAAGTAATATGCATGAAATGTGAGTAAAAATAACTCCCCCTTAACAATTGCATACACTACAAGTTTAAACAAGTAAAACAATAAACAAATAACTCTCCCCCTCAAACCATGCATATATAAGCTCTCCCCCTTAAACTATGCATGTATTAAGGTTCAAGTTTATCACAAAATTCTCCCCCTTTTTGTGATAATCAAAAAGCATAATATTCAAATAAACATGGCATAATTTATATGTTGACACATAGCTTCAAATTACACATATTCCTCATCAACCAAGATTAAATCATATAGAGGTGAATCACAACCATGTGTTTAAGGCATTCAACAATTAATTCTAAAGGATGCAATGTGTGCATATGTTCATGCATTCATGCCCAATAAACAATAAACTTAACAAATTATTTAATTGCACATTTTCACATAGCATATTCAAATTTGAATGCAAGGCATATCAAGTTACTTACTATAAAAAGATAAGCATACATCATGCATTTCAACAATTATGCTAAGTGGTTATGCATTTTACTCCAATAAATATTGAGCTTCATAATTTATTGATCACAATTAATTTGTGCCAATGAATTTTGAAATTGCTCTTATAACATGTAAAAAGTAAATTTTACCCTTGATGACAAGAGTTCGTTCTTGTCATCGGTCCAACGTCTCGAGCCTCTTCTATGGTGGTGAATAATACAAACTCCTCCTTTGAGTTGCTTGGCCCTTGATCCTCCATTCTATGGTTGTCCCTACAAAACAAATTAACAATAGGGGGGTCTTTGATACCCATTTGATTTTTGGGTCCTAGAGGGTTAACTTTCAATGGCACTTTTGGAATCCATGTCCACCTCTTATTAGGTTGATATTGGATTCTAGCAAACCTACACTTATTCTTAGTGTGGCCATTTTTACAACAATAGTTGCAAGTAGGAGAATCATGCTTTGCTTTGGCCAACAAGCTTGAAAAAGATTTTGATTTGCTTGAAAAACCTAGCCCGGCTTTGTCAAAGCTACAACGTTGCAAGCCAAGCAATACATTCATCTTTTACTACTTTCACTAAATTTGCAAAATGATATCTTTAGAGAATTTAATTCATTTTTCAATGAATTATTTTCTTCATCTTTCTTAGCAATCTCAAGTTTGAGTGATTTGTTACTCATCTTGGTTTTGCCAAGAGCATCAATAAGTTCATTATACGACTCTAAAAGTTCATCAAATGAAGGTACCTCATCGTCGCTTTCATCTCCTTCATCTCCAAGAGCCATTAGACAAAGATTGGTGGCTTCTTCTTCATCGGAGTCGCTATCACTCCATGTGGCTATAAACGCCTTCTTCTTGCCTTTGTCCTCATTCTTCTTCCTAGGACATTTGTTAGCATAATGGCCTTTTTCTTGACAATTATAGCAAGTTACCTCATTTTTGGATTCTTGTTTGGTAGCATTGGAGGTCTTTGACTTGCTATGTTTGGTGAAGAGCTTTTTGAACTTCTTTGTGAACAACATCATCTCTTCATCATCATATTCTTCTTCATCATCGGAATGGTCTTTCCTTCCCACCAAGGCAATCCCATTTCTTTTGGATCTATCCTCCTCCTTTACTTCTCTCCTTGTGGCAACTTCAAGCTCATGAGTCACCAATGTGCCATGGAGCTCATCAAGATCATAAGATGCGTTCTCCCCTTTGTTGGACTCGATGATGGTCGTCCTCTTTGCATCCCATTCTTTAGGTAAGGCCCTTAGTGCTCTCCTCCATATTTGCTTTGGAGGGTACTTCTCTCCAAGTTGGGCAAGCTCATTTATGATAAGGGTGAGCCTCCTAAACATGGAATCCACCTCTTCTCCGGACTCCATCTCAAATGTATCATATTTGAGTTGTAGAAGATCAATCTTGGTCTCCTTCACTTGATTGGTTCCTTCATGACAAATTTGCAATTTTTCCCATATCTCTTTTGCCGTTGAGCACATCGAGATCCGGTTGTACTCCTTCATATCTAAAGCACAATGCAAAATATTAATAGCTTTAGCATTTTGAGATATTAAAATCATATCCGCTCTAGTGAAATCGTCCATTTCTTTGGGAAGGAATATGTGGACCTTTCACTATGATTTTCCATAGATCATAATCTACGGATTGGATGTATAGAGAAATTCTATTTTTCCAATAGCCGTAATTATCACCCGTGAAGAGCGGAGGACGATTCGTCGATTGACCTTGAGCAAACTAATTTGCTAGATTAGCCATATAAAAATTTTGATTTAAAACAAAAATCAAATGGCTCTGATACCACTTGTTGGAATCGAAGAGGGGGGGTGAATGAGATTCCTTGGCTACTTTAGCTTTTTAAAATGAGTTTGCAAAATAAAAGAGTTTGCGCTTGCGACAGGCTTAAGTCAATCGATAAATAAAAAGAATAAGTAAATAAATGCGTAATGAAAAATAAAGCAATAAATAACAAAAGGATTTGTTATAGAAGTTCGGCGATGAATCGCCTACATCTCCTCTTCCCGGTTAGATAACCTCCAACCGAGGTTCCACTAGAATAAATGATCTTGGCCTTGAGGGCTCCAAGTTAGCCACACAACAACTCTTCCCGAGTTTACAACGCTCTTCCCGAGCACACTACTCTTCCCGAGTACACAACGCTCTTCCCGAGCACAATACCCTTCCCGAGTATGCAAAGCTCTTCCCGAGCTACCAACACTCTTCACGAGTCTTCTTGGCCTTAAGGGCTTCAAGGATAGCCACACACTTGCACCAACAAGACTTGTTGATGACTTTACAATTTCCCAACTTGCTTTGGTGTTGGAGGACCTTTACAATAACTCAACACACACCTTCACGGTGTACCAACACGAAGTGAACAAGACTCACACACAATAAAAGAATTACAAGCTCCAATACAATAACAATGTATGGAGATTGCAAAGCTTAATTCAAATAATAATTATCAAGACTTTTGTATAAGTTGTAGGCTTGTTCCTTAGCTTCAAAATGCTCCAAAGCATCCATATTTATAGTGTAGGAGGCCCCATAGGCTCCTACTAGCCGTTGCTATACTTAAGGCTTGAATCACTCCTCGATCGCCTCGGAAATCGCCTCAGGCGATCACCATCGCCGCGCCCCAACGGTCACCAAAAATCACGCATCGCCTCAGGCGATCAGCAGCAAAAATCAAGGCCGTAGCCTCAGCATGTCCAATTTTGTCATCGCCTCAAACGAACTCCAGATCGCCTCAGGCGTTCGTGCCATCGCCTCAGGCGTTCGTGCCATCGCCTCGGGCGATCTTCCCATCGCCTCGGGCGATCTTCCCTGCGCGCATGCCCGCGCCATGCCTCGGCGTCGCTTCAGTCGATGTGCGGGGGCGAAGTCCCTGTGGCTGCCATCGCCTCAGGCGTTGGTCATCATCGCCTGGGGCGATCTTCCTCGCATGCTCGCCTAGCAGGCGATGATCACCATCGCCTGGGGCGATCCAGGCCAGAATATGCACACTTGATTTTCTTCATTCCAATCAACTTTTCACCACTTAATCTGCACACTAAGTAGATGTATTAGTACAACAAACACAAGTTTTGTTGATCATCAAAACTCAAAGATTGACCGGGGATAATATAACGCATTAAACGCAACCATGCGTTTAAGGCTCAACAGAAGTCTTGTATGAAGTATGTATAGAACTTTGACGTTTATCATGATCTTCAAGTAAATGTATCTGATTTACATTTTTGCTCTGATGAAGAAGCTACATGTTTGATTTATTTTCTACTATTACTTTGGCCTTGTTGGTAGGCTAAAAGAGAAGACGCCATACATAGTTATAGTGTGGATGAGTTGTATCCTGTGACAGACATGATAGTCAACTTTTCAAAATGCTTTGACCCTATCTGTTTGCATATTCCCTATTAAATCTTTGCAGATTTACTTGATAGAAGTTGAATGAAATCAAATCAATATGATCGAGAGATTTGAAAGGAAGAATAATCTATCTTCATTATTCTGAAAATGTATACAAAGTCACTTCTTTACACATGAAGTTTACATCAATTACTAACAAACTAATAAACTGACTAACTGCCTAACTATTCTGCTAACTAATCTTGATTAACTGCTCAATGGCTGCAAACTTCAACTGATGCCATTGCACACCAACTGAATCAGTTCTAATCTGTTAACAAGTAATCATCTTTATACCCCCCCCCCCCCCCCCCCATGTTTGGAGGATATTCAGCATACCAAGCTTGGACATAAAAAAATAATGTTGCTGTGAAGAGAATGCCTTGGTAAATAGATCCTCAGGTTGCTCTGTTGTGGGAATGTGTGTTGTGGCGATAATGTGATTGTTAATCTTCTCCCTAATGAGATGACAATCGATTTCTATATGCTTGATACATTCATGGTAGAGAGGATTGGCTGCAAGATGCAAGGTGGTTGGTTTTGTGATATTGATCCCCATATCAGTGAGAATGCCCCGAATGCGTAGTGGATGCCATTGATCGATACTTTGCCTCTGCCTCCGCTGATGATCTGGAGACGGTGGATTGTTTTTGGATTTCCATGATATAGAAGAAGGACCAAGCTTGATGACATAACCTGTAACCGATTTCCTTGTTATTGGACATGATACCCAATCCGAGTCACAAGTGAAAGATCATTTTGAGTTGGAAAGAACAATCCAGAGCTAGGAGCCTTCTTGAGATAACAAAGAATCCGTATTGCTGCATCCATATGTGATTTCTTCCATGGTTGTAAAAAGCCCTCGCCTGGCTCGCGTAGGCGAGAAGCCAAGCCAGGCCAGAGTGTGTCGCCTCTGATGTGTGAGAGGCCCCACACCTACATCAGGCCTCGCTTATTCAGCGCCTTGGTGTCTGGGGCTTAAGCCTTGGCGATGGCTTGATGGAAAGGAAGTGTTGATAGGATTGAACTCAAATTACTTAAAAAAATAATAAGCTTAAATCCTATTTGCAATAAGCTCAAAGCCAATTTTAAATAAGCCTAAAACCTATATTTATATATTAGAGTATTAACATGTCATATTCATTATTACTTATATCAAATGTAAAATTTAAATAAAATTACATTTTTAATTTTATAAAATAGATGCTAATAAATGATAAGAAGTATGTAAAATAAACTATATTTGAAAATAGAGTAAGAATATTTTAAGAATAAATTGAACCCTAATTCAATCAAGCAGATTTAATTTATTATTATTATTTTTTTAACAATAATTCTGATTTAATATTGAATGAGATTCATTTTAATCAAATTTCTCATGTAGTAAATATTTATATTAGAAATGAATAAATATTACAATATGAACAGCTTCTTAGCTATATACTTTGGCCATTTTGGAAAAAAATATTCATATCTAAATATTTAAAATTATTTTTTCTCGACGCGTAACGTCTATTAGACCACGCTTTGAGCCAGTCCATGGTTCATCGCTTTTTGGCGCCTAGCGCCTTTAATAACTATGATTTCTTCGGAACGTGCATGAATTGGCTTAGCTGCTGGACTGCGTAACAAATGTCAGGTCGAGTGACTGTAAGATAAACGAGACCACTGATCAAACGCTGAAATTCAGAAACGTCTTTGCAGTAGGATTTGAACTCTTTGCTGTAAAAGTATCAGCAATGTTAATGGATGTGAGTTTTAAATGTTGTTCCATGGAAGTGTCAAATGGTTTACAACCTAGCATTCCAGCATCAACTAAAAGTTCCAGGGTTTTCGTTGATTTAAATAGAGGCCTTGTCTGGAGCTAGCTACATCAATGCCTAGAAATATCACAAGTTACCAAGATCCTTAATTGCAAAATGAGTATGAAGCTTTTGTTTAAGTTCTTGAATTGCTTGATCATCATTTCCTGTTATGACTATATCATCAACATACACCACAAGTATGGTAATTCGTGAGCCAATCTGCTTAACAAAAGGAGAATGATTGTTTAATGACTGCACAAACCCAATATGGCAGAGTACTTGGCTAAATTTCTGATTCCATTGCCTTGATGCTTGTTTCAAGCCATATAAGGACTTAAACAAACGACAAGTAAAGTTACCCTGCTGTTTTTGAAAGCCCGGAGGAATAGTCATATAGATTTCCTCATTGAGACCACCTTGTAAAAACGCATTTGTGATGTCCATTTGGTGTACAGTCCAATTCTTTATAGCTGCTAGACTTAGTAAACATCACACAGTTACAATCTTTGCGACAAGTGAAAAAGTATCATGGTAATCGATTCCATACTGCTGAGTGTAGCCTTTTGCGACAAGTCTCGCTTTGAAACGATCAATGGTTCCATCCGGAAGACATTTGATCGGGTTTTTTTTATCGGGGGTAGAAGAACAATTTCCCATGTCATATTTGCTTCTAAGGCTACTATTTCAGCATTTATTGCTGCTTGCCATATGGGATCAGAGGCTGCCTCGTCCTTGTAAGAAGAAGGTTCGGATGCTTGGGAGATATTGGCTAGGAGTGATTTATATTGAGGGGAGATTTTAGCATAAGAAAGGGATTTTGAAATTGGATATGGAGTGGAGGAACTTGGGAAGTGAGGAACAGCTGAACATATGTGATCATCTGTCCATGTAGGTGGCTTGTGGGTACGTTTTGATTGTCCAAGTACCTGGACAGATTGTGGAGCAGGAAAAGAATTCAGAGGGCTTGAAGGTATTGAGATTTGATCAAATATATCAAATATATCAGAGACTTTGTTTTGTGGAAATATGGCTGAGCATGGGGATTGATTGGAGAATGGAAACATATCCTCATGAAAAACGACATTCCTTGAGACAGAGAATTTGTTCAGTGATGTACCAAATAATTTGAATCCTTTTTGAGGCTATGGATATTTTTTTTGATCGGGAAAATATAGATATTATTAAAATTTAAAAAGAGCATAAGAGATACTCTATGTTTATAAAGAAGTTGAAATCATAAGATTTAATCTAGAAGAAAAACAAGCGGCTCATGAGCCCAATCGACAAAAGCATAACATAACAATCTACAACCCCTAACTTTTATCCAGCTCCAACTTCTGAACTTGATTGAATCTAACAAATCGTCAACTCTATCCTCATCTGTATTGAAGATTATTTTGTTTCTATCCAGCCACAAAGTCCAAATTACAGCATGCCAGATAGTAGCCCAATCTTTAATATTCCTGCTATGAAACCATAAAGCCTTGTGTTGTAATAAATGAGTTTTAGGATCCATGCTGAGAGCCACTTGAAAGCCCAACCAATGATAGCATTTCATCCAAATGTCGTAAGAGAACGGGTACGTGAAGAATAAATGAAAGGTAATTTCTTCTTGGGACAAACAACAATCACATAGGATATGCTGCTGCCCGACAATGATGTTCCGTCTTTGAAGATTAACCTTCGAAGGGATACGGTCTCGGAAAATTCTCCAAACTAGAATAGATACTTTTGTTGACGCCATAGTTTCCCACATCTGGATGGAATGGTTATGCTCATAATCCGCTTCCTGTGGAACAACATCCTGCAGACTCCAATAAGCCGATGCGACTGAAAATTGCCTCGAAATGTCATGTTGTCATTCCCATCTATCCTCCAAGTCCTGTATAAGATTAACCCTATTAACGCATGAGCAAAAATGAGAAAATAATTCTTCTTCCCAAGAGAATAAAACTCTCCTCCTATCCCAAGTTAATTGCCAAACGCCTTCCACCCATGAACCCATCTCACTCACTAAAATGTTACTGTTCAAATGTTACTGTTCCTAGCCACTGAAGCCAATCTAGGTAATTGACATTGTAAACTATTTTACCCCGCCCATCTTTCTAGAAAAGAGTCCTGAGACCATTTCCCACCCGTTTACACACCCCCTTTTTGATGCTATGGATAACCAAGGAAAAACATAAGGTTTGGCACGAGCATCAAATTTATCTGTTGGATTAGTATTTGAAGAACAACAAAGAAAGCCGAATATTTATAAGTGATGATACAAAGGGGTTTTATTGTATAATACTTCGAATGGTGTTTTGTTTTGTAGAAAAGGTGTTGGTGTTCGATTAATGAGGTAGGCAGCGTGTAAAACACATTCTCCCCAGTAAAGATCAGGAATGTGAGCTTGAAATTTGAGAGCCATTGCTATATTTAAGATGTGTTGATGCTTGCGTTCGACCAATCCATTTTGTTGAGGCATATAAGGGAAAGAACTTTGGTGTATGATGCCCAAGTAATTGAAAAGAGAAGTACAATCATCACTAAAAAAGTCAGAGCCATTATCGGTTCGAGTGTTCTGAATCTTAGTTTTGAAATGTACTGAAACAAACGTGATGAAATGTTTTAAGGCTTGAAGTGTATCGAACTTGAATTGCAACAGAAAGACCCAAGTGCATCGAGAAAAGCCATCTACCACAATGAGATATGAAGAAGATGAAAAATATGGGGAGAACGTGACTCACTTGACTGGGGAATGATTGTTTTGTATGCTTGGATAGTGGACAGACATGGCAATGGGACGTGAGATTTTTTGTGTAATGAAGGGTGAACATTGTATTCTTGTCAAAGATAAATGGCCAAAGCGTTTATGCCATACATCTATATCAACGTTTTTACAAGATGAAATGGTACAAGCAGTAGAGTAATGCAAAGTAGAATTAAGCATGTTACAGTGTTCGTATAAAGAATCAGAATCAGAAACTAAGTTTGAATTGAGATGCTCGAGGTAATAGAGGCCGTGCTTGAGCCTACCAATCCCCATGATCTTCCCGGTCAAAAGAGCCTGAAAAAAAGTTTGGGTAGAACAAAGCAAGGCAGTGTTGATCTTTAGTGAATTGAGAGATGGATAAGAGATTAAAACTGAAGTCCGGAGCATTTAAGACGTTATGTTAGGTGAGTGAGGATCATATGGGGATTGAACCCCGAGAAGCAATGGAAGTAAACTTACCATTTGGTAGCCTTATTGATCCACTAGATGTTGAGCAAGATTGCTGATCTTGGAAGCCTTTTGAAGCTCCAGTGATCTGGGCATTTGCCCCACTATCAAGTATCAAATGATTATTATCAGAAACAGAAAATAGGCTTGTGGTACCTGCAAGATTTGCTGCATGTTCTGATGCCTTTGGTGGTGGTTCAAGAAACTTCAAGATTTTTTCATATTGAGCAGCTGTCAAAGAGAAACTTGAAGCAAGTATCAGGTTCTTTCGAAGCGACATTTTGATCCACATTGAAGCTATGATGAGCTGAAACTTTAAATTCTTCTGCTGCCCCTTTGTTTGTGTCCGGGTGGGTAACTGTACATACCCAATATATGGCTCTTGGAGCTAGGCCCAAGCCTATGGAATGATCTAGATATAATAGGGGAAATATAAATATGGGGAGGGGAGTTTGTTAGAGCATGCTTTTGTCACTGTTGTTAGTTTGTTACTAGCCTAGTG
Source organism: Haberlea rhodopensis (assembly GCA_907163345.1). Classification (NCBI taxonomy): domain Eukaryota; kingdom Viridiplantae; phylum Streptophyta; class Magnoliopsida; order Lamiales; family Gesneriaceae; genus Haberlea; species Haberlea rhodopensis. Next base: position 130,459 of record CAJQUN010000471.1, on the reverse strand, counting down.
CTAGGGAAAGGAATTCTCCTTTGTACAGAGCTTGTCTCTGGGAACATTTTCCTTATTTTAGCTTTATTCAATCAATACATCATATTTTCTTCATTGTGTTTTGTGAGTCTTGCATTAGTATTCTTGTTTTTTGTTGAATCGATTGGCCATTTCGAATCAGTAACCTAACAGTAACCCACTAATTTGTATCAGTTCTCCTTTGAGTGACCTATGATTTGGCAATTTTCACATCGCTCACCTTCCAATTTCTTTGAGGATGATGAATAAAAGGCTGCTGGGGCCTCATAAATCGGCTGGTGTGATAATACATGACGATGAGACTCCTCTTTATTAATGATTGAATATGCTTGATTAAGAGATTGGAGTGGTTGCATGAGAAGGAATTGACTACGAATGTTACCATAGCTGTCATTAAGTCTCATAAGAAATTGCAGCAGTTTCTGATGTTGATCATGTTCAACATATGCTTTTGTGTAGGACATGCACTAGACGGAAGCGTGACTAGCGAGGCATATTCATCCAATAGTGTTTGAGTCTCGAAAAATACATAGAAATGGTGGATTGACCTTGTGTAAGATGACTAATGTCTATGTGCAATGAAAGATCCTAGATCCACAAATTTTATCAAATCTTTCTTGCAAATCCTGGACATTGTGGCTTCGGTGCAATAAATGATCCACCGAATATTTCACGAGAGACAGAGCTCATAATCCACGAAAGAACGATGGCATTGCATCGTTCCCACTGTTGCAAAGTGGTCAAGGTGGCAGTAGGTCGAGGACAAGTACCAATGATGAATCTAAGCTTGTTCTTGGCACGTAGAGCGAGTAGCATAGCTCGACTCCAAACTGTTAGCATTAGATGCCCTACAAGCCAATGGGCCAATTGTTGGCCCGTTGGACCCTTATAAGCATAGCCCAAATAATTGACCATGACTCCTATAAATATATGTTCATCTCTAGGGTTAAGGTGTTTTTTCCATTCTATACTCACTCTCATAGAAATGCCAACATCAAACTAGCACTGGTGTTGGCTTGTAGATCTGGTCAGGTTGATTGGACTCGAGGGACTACCGCTATCAGATTCACGTCGGTGAACGGTAATCTCTTTTCGTGCATTTATATTTGATATTTGCATGTTTATATATGAATCAGGCTCGATCGACCGTCCCCGGGTCAGATCTGTTTATTGTATTATTTCCGCTGCGTTTGGATCTGACGCCGGGGTACGGAAACCCAACAGTGGTATCAGAGCCAGGTTGCGCTTTGATTCATGTATTCAACAATTAATGTTTATTCGATCGTTTCCAATCATAATAATCGTATTCGAATTTTCAGAAATTTTGGATCCGGAAAAACATAGAAAAATCGATTGAAAAATGCGTTTTTAATCAAAACCAATCTTGCCGGAGACTGTTCACGAACAGCATTGAAATCGCGACCGAGATTGAAACTGCCTCGCGCGAGCCGTTGCAAATCTGGCCTGAAAATCACGACCTGTTGCAAGGGTGTTGCAGCAGACTCGGTGGCGCGGATTCGTGACTGAAAATCGCGGCCTGAAACTCGCGATCTGGTTCGGAAATCGTTTCCGGAAAAAGTTCGCGTGAAGCATCTGAAACATTCTTTCTGCGCGCGATTCCGACGTTCAGGAGGCGGCGGCGCAGAGTATGTTTGGAAACCCTATTTTCATGCTGGGTCTTCTAGAGGCGGCGTTTTTTTATTTTCGGTGCCCTATTTTCTAAACCAAGATGATGAATGAACAGTACAATTTCGATATTAATAAAAAAAAAAAAAAAAACTTTTAATAATAATTCGAAAATTGGGTGGAGTATTTTTCGAAAAGTTGGTTTAAATTCTGAAATTTTTGTATCCAAATTGGTTTGGAGTTCATAAATTTTTGGGTCATTTTAGATGTTTTATCCGGATATTATTTTTGAAATAATAAATCATAATACTTAATTTATTAAAAATGTGATTTTTAATTTATTAAGTGTAAAATGGAGATTTTACAATTAGTTGAAAATTTAATTAATTGAAAATTGAATGAAATTGTTTCATTTAATTTGTTAATTTTATTTTTGGCTAATATTATGATTTGAGGTAAAATAGTGATTTTATCAATTAATTGATAATTTAATTAATTAGAAATTAAATGAAAGTGTTTCATTTAGTTTGTTAATTTTATTTTTCGATTAATATGTTTAATAGGTAAAATAGTGATTTTACCAATTAATTGAAAATTAATTAATTAGAAATTAAATAAAATGGTTTTATTTAATTTGTTAATTTTATTTTCAATTAATGATGCGATTAGTGGAGAAACGATAGAATAAATTAATTATTGTGCTCTAATTACATGTGATGTGATTAGTACAATTACATATGATGTAATTGATTAGTTAATGTATTTTACATATATTGTGATTGCATGATGGATGATTACGGGCCTTGACCAATGTGTTTAGGTGAATGTTTAGGTTTTTATTGTTTCATTATTATTGTGATTTTGGTTATCGGGCCTGCGAGTCTGCTCTCTCTATTTTCCGATGTATCCCACCCCAGATTTGTATCCCTATTCTCTTGTTTGCACGATTTAAATGTAAAATCATTAGAATTAGTGGGAGATCGAGATTGAAGATGGAGCATCAAGAATCAAGACATGTATAATGGAAGCAAAAATGTAATAGGATTGCATTACATACCTGCATCACCTTAGACAGACTTGTGATCCACGTATGGCTCACGTGGATCAATTAGGAAAAGGCCGTAATCGTCTATATTTATTTTTATTATGCATATGATGTATGATAAATGTTTGTTTGTATGTTTTATTAGTACATATGACTGCATGAATAAAACATAGTTGCATGAATCCGGCAAACAAACAAACGAGTACTTGATGAGATTTGAAAATTATTAAATCCCTCTTTTGAATATGATTCAAAACTTTTAATATCAAACTGCTAAGGGAGCTCAAAAGGGTTTGTTGCTTCCTGTCTTCCATCAACAGTTAAGCCATGAGACGCTACTTGTGTCATATTGCCTTACTCACCCACGTGGGGGGCATCTGGCATGGGAAAGCTGTGCGTTTAACTGCCACTTAATTAAGGGTGTGGTTATGTTAACCTTCTAGATTACTCACCCACGTGGGGTCTTTTGGGCGTGACATTTCCATCCGTGGGATGGGTTAGTTTGACGTGAGAAGGCATAATTGTCCTGCCCACGTAGGGTTATGCCAATCGCGAGACAAATATCTTGGGGGTTGCATATGATGCAATTGTGATCTACCTTTAGTATCATGAAGCCGGTGGGCCCACGTCCGGGGTTTTAATGAGCTAGTTGGACTCCAAGCCCACTAAGAAAATATGATTTTCCGTTCATTTGTCATGAGGGTGATGAATTCGAAAAATTTAGTGGGAGCATTCAATAACTAAAGTCCATAGTTTTTGAATTAATTAATAATCAAACGGTTTGCTTATATTTTTCTGTTTATTCTCAGTATTGTGATTGCCGTGAATCCGATTGCATCAATTCTCGATACAAACAAAGTAACTGCACCAAATTATTATGATTGACTATTAATTTTAAAATAGTGCTTGCTTCTAAAAGGTGGCTATATACCCTTGGTGGGAGCCTCCTGTTGAAGTGTCTCCCGGTTCGTCTCATGAAGAGATTGCCACACTTGAGAAGTGATGGGACGATGATCTCTAGACTATGTGCTATATGATAGCATCAATGTCATCAATGAGTTTCAACACAAATATGAGAAATTCGTTCACATTGCTGATATTTTCCAACACCTACAAATGTTGTTTGGTGAACGGACGCGATTACTGAGACTCGCGATTTCAAAAGAGCTATTTTCATTTCACATGCGAGATGGGGCTTCGGTCTATGAGCATGGTGTAAGAAAAATATCTCTTGTTGAGAAATTGGCAAATCTGAATGTGACAAATCCTCATTAACTGGCTATAGATTTGATCTTATAGTCAAAAAATGTTGGAAACTCATGCGTCCTTGATTCAAAAGGAGAAACGTGTTCTTCTTGTCGAATCTTCTACCAATGGTAGGAAGAGTTCAAGGATAAAGAAGAGAAAGGGAAATGGTTCCCAACCTCAAAAGACGAAAAATGATATAGTAGCAACTAAGAAAGGAGAGGCATCTATGTTTTCACTGCTGGTCACTAGCGCAAAATTGTAAGGAATACCTAGACTAGAAGCGTTCTAGAAAGGGTATGTTATATATTAAAATTAAATGTTTCTATTGGTTCTATTTCTTTGGTTTATGATGCCAGTTGTGCTCGCATTTTTGCAAAGAGTTGCATGTGATGTGAAGAAGTAGAGAGCCCTGGGAAGGTGAAATCTGCCTGAGGCTAAGCATTGTAGCAAGAGTTGTTGCAAAGGCTGTTTGAAACATTTATTTAATATAAAATCTTGAACTGGTTAGGAACTGGTTTGAGCAATTATTTATTTGTTCTAGATTTAATCATGAACATTGTTCCTATTTTGATAGAGAACGATACTCTTTTAAATATGCGAATGTGATTTGCATTATTTTTAAGAATGCATGTTTTATTGAATCTGGTGAACTTATGAATGATTAGTATGATTATATTCAAAGAATATAAAAAGAATGATAACTTAAATCCAACATAAATTTAGCATGTGCTGAATGTCCACTGAATTTGATTCATATGGACGTATGTGGAGCACTAAATGTTAGTGCAAGATGATGTTGAGTTATCTTAAAGAGAATGTGATTCTCTCTGAGTAACTCTCTAAAGTTACATATTTGTTGAATATAATTCATACCAATGCAGTGACCAAAACTCCATATACGATATGGACTGAAAAATAATCCAAATTTTTATTTTGAGATTGTTCTGCTTATGTGAAGCATCCAGTGGGAGATGAGTTGGATAGTTGATCCATCTTATGTTATTTTGTGGAAATTATATTATCAATTGCAGGCAAAGAGTTTGTTTCGCAAGTGCAATCTTTCTAGAGAAAATGTTTCTATTAGAAAAGATGACAAAATAATATAACTTGAAAGGGTTCAAGAACCACAAACCACTAGAAAAGTGAAAACGGTGAAATTAATTTAGTCAATCACAACCTTTGATTTACACACACCAAGGATATTTGAAAATGTTTCAAGAGCTCCTGATAGAATGAATCCACTCCTTGAAAGTAGTCAAGAAATAGACCATGGATATGATCCTTGGACTTTCAAGGAGGCGATGCCAGATATTGATTCGAGACATTGGCAAGAAGCCATGAAATCTGAAATGGACTCCATGTACTCCAATAAGGTATGGGCATTAGTAGATCATCTTTGGGAATTGTTCCCATTGGCTGCATGGATTTGCAAGTGAAAGCTTGGAGTGGATGGGAAGGTAGTGACCTTCAAAGCTTGACTGGTGAAAAACGGTTATTCTCATAGGCAAAGAGTTGTTTATGAGAAAATTTTCATCGGTTATGATGCTATAGTCTATTTAGATTTTATTAGTTATATCTTTATATTATGAATATGAGATATGAGTAATGGATGTGAACACAACATTTCTCAGTGGTGGTATTGAGGTAGAAATGTAGCAGCCAAATGTGTTTACAACTTCTTGGAGTGAGAAAAATGTTTCAAACTCCAGAGGTCCATTTATGGGACTAAGAAGGCATCTCGAAGTTTGAACTTCCGTTTTGATAACATCATCAAAGTGTTTGGTTTTGTTAAAAATCCGGAAGTGACACGTGTGTGCAAAAAGGTTAGTGGGAGCATGGTTATATTTGTGAAGCTTTAAGTCGATTATATCATGCCCATTGTGAATGGTATTGGATTTTAATCAATTAAAGCGTGATTATCTACTAATTTCTCCATGTAAGATTGGGAGAAGCGTCATACGTGCTTAGCATACGGATCTATAGGGATAGATCTAAAGGATGCTTGTGATCTCTCAATCTATGTACATAAACACTGTGCTAAAAGGGTTTAGCATAGAATAGTCGAAAAATGAGTTACTTCATAATATGTCATAGTATTCATCTCTCGAGTCAATGGGTCTTAAGATTGATGAGGAGAGAGAAAAGATGACATCGGTACCTTATATTTCTACTTTTAATAGCATACTATATGCTATGGTATGTACTTGGCCTGATGTATGTTCTTAGAGTAATGAGCAGACATCAGACAGATCCCGGTGAAGGTCACTGGAAAAACTGTGAAAATAATCCTCAAGTTCTTATGAAGAACATATGAAATGTTCATGGTTTTTGGATCTGTAAGTGGAGAAATAAAAGTTGAAGACTAAGCTGATGCTGGTTTTTAAATTGGATGTAGATGATACCATATCGATGTTCGGATTTGTATTTAAGCTCAATGGTGGTGATGTCTCTTGGAAACGTTCCAAGCAAGACACCACATTGGATTCCACCACTGAAGCTGAATACATTGCAGCATACGATGCAGCAAAGAGGCAGTTTGGATATGAAATTTCATCCAAGAGTTGGGTGTAATTTCTAGTGCGGTTGACACAGTCCCTGGTACTGTGACAACATTTGAGCTATTATGAATAGCCAAGATCTCATCAGTATCCAAACTTATATTGAGATAATACCATCTAATGAGAGAGATGGTAGACGCGCCATTATTATCGCGAGAATCGCTTCAACAGAAAAATATAGTGAATTCACTGACAAAGCATTTACAATGATTGGTGTCTGTTAGACATCTTGGGAAGATGGTCTTAAGACACATGAGTAGTTGGCTTTGGGAAAGTGAAAGATGTTGTTGTCATACATGATTAAGTAAATCAATAGTTGATTGATTGTACCTGTAATCTTATTATGACAGATCTTTGTTTGAATATTAATATATATGGCACTTCTTCATCTGTTTACCCATGCATCTTGATGCATTGATGAAGTCCTTGAGATTGCTATAGTCCATAGAATGTGGTTACGCATATGATGGTGACCATGAAATACATTCTCTACTGTGATTTCTAAATGTTCCTGGTCGATGAGCCTTCGAGAATGGGATATCGATATATGCTCGTTAGAGACTGGTATTCATGATGTGTCTATTGTAGTGCGCCGCGTTTCATCAGCGTTGGCTTGGAGAAGTCAGCACACATGAATAGGTGCTCATTAGGAATGAGTTCACTGAACGACCCTACTCGGAATTCTATAAGTGGTTACCATTTGTCGAGTATAGAATTTCTAGTCATAGTTGTGCACCATTACTCCTCATGACCCGAGGCGTCATTGAGGTCTTGATAGATAGCTGTGTACTTTGATTTAATGACTGATCACATGTGGGTCATAAAGTTATTATTTTGGGTATTCAGTGATGCTGTCAGAGGCCAATGATTGTCGTTGGGGATTCACCACTGGTCTTGATGAACCAGGATGTCCTATGTGTTTTTCTATATATGATTCGAGGAATCTCTGGCCAGAGTGGGTAGTGCTTGTGAAAAAAGAGTTTTTCATATACGCACACAAAGAGTCATATAACGTGAAACAAATACATAGTTATTGAAATCATAAGGGGCCTCGACCGACCAATGCCCTAGATTCAATCGGGACATATTGAGTGAAAGGAATGTACTGCACGCTAACTATGGCTGACAGGTTCTCGTACGTTGCTAGTCATTTGTATCTAGGTCTTCGTGAAGCGCAGATGCTAGGCGCTACCCACGATCGGTAGGTTGTTGCTGGAATTATATTTCAGTAATTGTCTATTAAAGGAGTTTAATTGACAATGGGGCATTCAGGGTAAGCCCAAAGAAGTTGTTTGACTTCTAAAATCACAAAGGTTGTGATCCTACTGCTATGATACACTTGAGCCTCGTTGGGTCACAATCAACCGGCCGCCGATCTATTGATGAGAATTGAGACTTAAATGTTAAGTGCTCAAATTGAGTGATTTAGAAGAGATGAATTTAATTTCTGAAAGCTCCTCACTTTAGTGGAGTTTCTATATTTGAAAATGTTTCATCTATAGAAAGTTCTAAAATTAAAACATTTGATATGTTTATGTTGCATAATTATGTACATTGGTAGTACGTCAAGTTATTCAATTTGATTGAATTACTTGGATTATGAGTTTGCAGTTTTGTGTTGGCTTTTGGGCAAGTGGGAGATTGTTAGCATTAGATGCCCTACAAGCCAATGGGCCAATTGTTGGCCCGTTGGACCCTTATAAGCATAGCCCAAATAATTGACCATGACTCCTATAAATATATGTTCATCTCTAGGGTTAAGGTGTTTTTTTCCATTCTATACTCACTCTCATAGAAATGCCAACATCAAACTAGCACTGGTGTTGGCTTGTAGATCTGGTCAGGTTGATTGGACTCGAGGGACTACCGCTATCAGATTCACGTCGGTGAACGGTAATCTCTTTCGTGCATTTATATTTGATATTTGCATGTTTATATATGAATCAGGCTCGATCGACCGTCCCCGGGTCAGATCTGTTTATTGTATTATTTCCGCTGCGTTTGAGGGTTTGATTTGAGATATGCACTGCGTATTGCGATGTGATTAACGAAATTATTTAATGCAATTGCCAGGAAGCATCAGATTTTTTGCTGGGAGAGAGAGATGCTCGATTTGTTGCACAGGTCTCGGAAGACAAGGTAAGTTGTAATGTTGGTAGTATGTTTCTTAGGGTACTTATTTTTACTTGCTTGGATTGACCATTTTTAACTGTGACGTGCTGATTGGTATGGCCTGTTTTTGCATGAATGAATAATAATTATTTATGTTTTCATTTGCATGATTTCATCCAGTGTTCTATACTATTTAGTTTGCTACTCTAGATAAAATTTGGAGGATAATTGAAGTCTTTTCTGAAGTATGATGTACCTTTGAAGCTTAAGATGATCTTCAAGTAAACATATCTGCTTAACATCTTTGCTCAGAAAAATATAAAGAATGTACTAGAAAATACTTTGTAATCCTGAGGCTTTGCCTCATACAATGTTTATTTAATCTGAATTGTAACAAAATTTTATTTTTGAAAGTCCGCATGTGATGCTAAAAGTGAAGAATTAAAATGACTTCAAGAACAACTAGCTTTGCCACACAAACAATTTCAGGTTATTGTGTAAACAAAATATTAGTTTGTGTAGATACAATTGCAATCTTAGTTCTAGTTTTCATCTCATGTTACGAGTCATTTTGCCAGATGTATGATAGATCGACAATGGAAACAGTACTTGAATCTAAGGAGGACAATCTCAACTTGCGGAAACGACTAGTTGTTGCTGAGTTAAAAAATGTCGAAGGAGATAAAATAAGGAAGATGCTTTATGATAGGATCATGGTATTAGGTTTTGCAATCTATTTCAATTTAGCCTACTAGTTTTTGGTTAGATTTAGTTTGTTTTTTTCCGCTTAAATCATTAGTAATTTATTTAAACGAGAACATTATGCAGGAGTTAAGGGGAAATATCCGTGTATTTTGTAGGGTGAGACCCCTGTTAACTAATGAAGCTACATCTGACCATAAAGTTATATCATTTCCCAATGGAAACACAGGGTCGAGGCATTGACTTATTCCATAATGGTGAGTCTTCATAGTTAAAACAATTGTAAACTATCATATTCCAACTATCCTATTTTTTTCTTTTCTCGCAATAGCTGTCGTAATTTGTTATTATTTTTATTTTCTTCGCAGGGCGAAAGCATTCTTTCCTTGACGGCAAAGTTTTTATGCCTGATGCATCCCAAGAGGATGTTTTTTAGAGATCTCACAACTAGTTCAGAGTGTCTTGGATGGTTGTAAGGTTTTGTATTACCTACTACACTCCATCATTTGTAATTTATTCTTACATATAACACATGTAGAATTAAAAATCTGTTTAAAAAGTTGAGTTTGAACATTGTAACGAGCTTAAAAAGGAAACTTTTACAACTTTTAAGGGTCGATAAACTTCAATTTAGTTTGACACTATAAGCTTTCCACGTTTTGAAGGGTTGACAATCTGTTCATATCATTTTTATTAGGAATTCTTTTGAGCATGTTAAGAAGCAGCGAGCTCAACAAACATCTATTTAGTTGGTTGCTATTTTTAGGATTAAATGTGTGAAGAATGTTGGTTTAAAAATAAGATTTATGTATGGAAAGCAGAGAGGAATCTAAAGAGAATTGGTAATATGTTATTTGTTAGAACAGATTTATATGGCTACACTAAATAGATTTCCAGCAATATATTTAAAGGTCAACACACTGATTATTCTAGAATTGAATCGTAGGAACTCTAAAGGACATTATTGTTTCCTAGGAGACATATGCAACCTTTTATTTTCCTGACTGTTGGATAATAATTGTTTGTAAAAGTTTCATCTGACAACACTCATTGAGACTTTTTGCCATTACACAAAGCTTGAATCTGAGAAACTTGAACCTCCCTTTTGGTAAGGCCTTGTTAAACTGTCGTCTAGCTGAAATTTTGATGGACAATAAACAAGCTTCACCTCTTTTTCTTGTTCTGCATCTCGAATCGCATGGAACTTTGTTTTCATATGCTTAGTCTTAGTGTTGCAAACTCGATTCTTTTCAATGGCAATTGCTTATTTGTTATCCACAAACACCTCTGTAGCTTGTTCTTGCTTGTAGCCCATGACTGCAAGTATCTTTCTTAACCATATTTCTTGGTTGACAGTTGCTGAAGCTGCAATATACCTCAGCTTCAGCTGTTGATTGAACTACAACTTCTTGTTTCTTCGAAATCCATGAAAATACTCCCGAGCCTAGTGAGAAGGCATGGCCTAGAGTACTTTTCATGTCATCTATTGAACCTCCCCAGACTGTGTCAGAATATGCAATCAACTTCAGGTATGAAGATGGCTGAAATAGTATACCAAAATCTAAGGTTCCTCATATGTATTTAAGTACTCTCTTTGCAGCACTCATGTGAACATCTCTTGGTTCACTCATGAATCTTGACGGCAACCTTGTAGCGAACAATGAATCGGGTCTGGTTGCTGTGAGATACAATAGGCTCCCAACCAAGCTTCTGTATTCCCTTGCATCAACTCTCTTCTACCCATCAGATTTAGATAATTTTTGATTCACTACAAGGGGCATTGCAACGGCTTGAAGTGCTCCATTTTGAACTTCTTAAGAATATTATTAGCATATTTGGCTCGAGTGATGAAAATTTCCATCTTCTGCTTGGTGGACTTCTATGCCAAGAAAATGGTTCATTAAGCCCAAATCAATCATCTCAAACTTCTTTTTCATCTCCTCCTTGAATGTGAGGATCATCTTCGGATTATTCCCTGTGACAAGAAGATCGTCAACATAGAACGATACACTAATCATATCACTCTTGCCATGCTTTCATATGTAAAGTGTATGCTCATTTTTACTTCTCTTGAATCCTTGTTCAAGAAAATAAGAGTCGATTTTGAGGAAGGCAGATTGGCATCAAGCTGTATATTTTCCATCTTTCTTGAGCAGCTAAAGCAATGAGAATTCTAACTGTGTCATGTCTACCCACCGGAGTGAAGGATCTCCATAATCTATTCTAGCTTGTTGCGAGTAGACTTTGACGACCAATCTGGCCTTGTATTTGTTGACGGACCCATCAGGGTTCAATTTGGTTTTGTACACCCATTTCACAACTATCACTTTTCGATCATTGGACTTATCAACCAGCTCCCATGTCTCATTCTTCATTATCATCTTTATTTCATTTTCCATTGCCTCCTGCCACTCTTTCTGTCTAGAAGCTTCATCATAGTTGTGTCACTGTGTGGCTCTTCAATAACAAAGTAACATCCTTTCGCATTGTTCTGGATCTAAATGAATGATGGGACATCCACTTTCTTATATCTCTGAGAGATGTCTTTTACCCCGGGGGCCAGTAGCATTAGAACTTGAAGACATTGAATCAGCTTGTTTAGGAGATGACATTAGTGTACCATTGACTGACTCCATGTTGTCAGCATCACTGTCATTTGATTCTGGATGTTCATGCTGATGGTGGAACTGAGAGACTTGGATCGTTTTCTTTTCAACCTTCTTTTCTTCCCAGTTCCAGATTGCATCTTCATCGAACTCTACATCTCTGCTGAAGATTCTGTACCCTTTAGATTGTGAATCATAGCCGAGAAAGATATTTTTCACCTGTTGCATGTAGCTTGCTTCTTCTTTGAGCTGGAATGTGGGCATAACAAACTGAACCAAACACTCTCAAATGTTTGGCTGTTGGCTTTTTTCCGCATCATGCTTCAATTGGAGTGCTTCCTTATACTGCCTTTGTAAGCAATCTATTTAGAAAGTAAACAGATGTATAACAGCCTCTGCCCAAAATTGTTTTGGCATTTCTTTTCTTCCAGCATGCATCTTGTCATTTCTGCGACTGTTCTGTTCTTCGTTTATGAGACTCCATTTTGTTGGGGGTGTGACTAAACAGTTAGTTGGTATTCAATGCCTTGTTCTTCACATAATTTATCAAACTCTGACAAAGTATATGCCTCTCGGTCCGATCTTAGTTTCTTCAATTTGCACCCACTTTGAGTTTCAAAGAGAGCTTTGAATTTTTTGAAGACACCAAACACTTCAGACTTTTCTTTCATGAAATATACCCAGGTGAAATCATCAATAATTCCGTTAAGAGATATGGTTATGTGTGGTCCACAAACATCTGTGTGAACAAGCTCAAGCTTCTCCTTAGCTCTCTAAATCTTCTCCTTTGGAAACGGATGCCTATGTTGCTTGCCACGTTGACAAGGTTTTGTGGCATAGATGGATGGAAAGTCTCTTACCATATCTTTCTTGGGGAGTTCATTGAGGGTATGTAGATTGAAGTGTCCATACCTTCTGTGACATAGCCAAGTGTTATCCATGTGAGCCCTATTTGAGTTCTCCCCTGCATAATTACACTTCGAAGCGAAACTTTTGTTTCCACAGCAACTTTAGCAATCTCTTGCTTCTCAAGATCAAATATAGTGCAATTGTTATTCTCAAAGACAAGTGAATAACCATTTTTAATCATTTGAGCCACACTAAGCAAGTTTTTAGCAAGATTTGGAACAATTAGAACATCGTTAATATACTTTATACCTTTCTTTGTTTCAACAGCAATAGTACCTTTGCCTTTGGACTTCACAATGACACCGTTCCCCATTCGAACTGGAATTTTGATTGAGGTGTCCAGCTTGCAGAAAATGCTTGAATTATTCGTCGTGTGATTTGTGCAGCCACTATCGATCAGCCACTTCTCCTTCTTGATGAAGGTTGATGCTTGGGATGCATAGAACAAATAATCTTCATCTTGGTTCCTACTTGAAAATTGGGCCTCTGTCTGGAACTCCTTTTGTTTTTGACTGCAATTTTTTTCGAAATGGCCGTGTCATGTGCAGAATCGGCATTGAGGTTTCCCGTTGAAGTAGCAATCCTTTTCAAGATGATTTGTCTTTCCACAGGTGCCACAAGGAGGAAATTTTCCCTTTGATTGTGAAACTTGTTTTTTAACATTACTAGCAGAATCTCTGACAGCTTTCTTCTTCCAATTTCCACCTTTGGAATTTGATGGCTTTGGATTATGACTTGACTGAAAAGCATTTTCAGAAGAAGCTTCAGACCCTATTTTGAGTTTTTGTTCATGCGCAAAAAATGAACCCATCAACTCAATCACACTGAGTTTGGTTAGATCCTTTGACTCTTCAATTATACCAACAATTGTGTTGAACCTGTCGATCGAGGTTCCTAAGATCTTCTGGACAATTCTTAAATCAGATATATCTTCCCCAAGGATCTTCATTTGGTTTACAACTTCCATAAGTTTGGAAATGTAATCATTTAGATCTTGACTCTCTTTCATCTTCATATTTTCGAAATCTTTTCTTAAAGTGTTGAGTGGAATGACTCTTACCTTGTTATCTCCATGAAACTCCTCCTGGAGAAGACTCCAAGCTTCTTTTGCAGCTGAAACTCTCATGATTTTGGGAAATATGGTGCCTGTGACAGCACCAAGTACGGAGGATAAGGCTCTGGCATCCTTTAACTCATCTCCACTCAACTTTCTTAATTGAGCTTCTGTGTATTCTTCTCCCTCTTTTCTTTGTGAGAATCCATTTTCTACAATCTCCCATAATGCATTCGCTCTCAAGAAGAACTCATTTTTATGCACCAATAATCATAGTTCTCTCCCCCAAATATTGGAGGTGCTGTCATAGATGAATTTGATGTGGAAGCCATACTGTAACATAATATGTGTTTGCCCCTTAGGATCCTTTGGCTCTGATACCACTTGTTGGTTTCAAATTAAGATTTATGTATATGGAGAAAGCAGAGAGAATCTAAGAGATAATTGAGAGAATTGGTAATTTGTCACTCTATTTAAAGGTCAACACAGATTATTCTAGAATTGAATCGAAGGAACTCTAAAGGACATTATTGTTTCCTATGAGAGACATGCAACTTTTTATTTTCTAGACAGTTGGATGATAATTTTTGGTAAAAGTTTCATCTGTCAACAAAGAATAATTTGTTTTTGGTTGTAAATGAAATCTAATTTGACAAAAAGATTTAAAAAATCCGCATTGATATGACTACACATTCTATCAGGTATGCATATTCTCATATGGAGAAACTGGGGCGGGAAAAACTTATACAATGATGGGCACACAGGGAAGCACTAATCATAAAGGTTTGATCTCGCAATCAATGGAGCAAGTGTTTGATACAAGGCAAAATCTTCAAGATGAGGGATGAAAGTCTTCCATACAAGTGAGTAGTTTGTTTACTTTGTAGCCTCTTTTCTGAAATATGTAACGGGTGTTCAAATTTATTTATTTGCAGGTGTCAATGCTTGAAATATATAATGAAACAGTTAACGAGATTTGTTGGCACCAAAAGTTCAGGTTTTGATGCATCACGACTAGATAATGATGGAAAGAAATGTGAAATCAAGTATGATGGAAAAGGCAACATCAATGTTACAGATCTTACAGTTATTGATGTTGATAGTAGTAAGGAGGTTTGTGCTCTTTTATTTGTGCTCTTTTAGAGCAGGCGGCACGAAACAGGTAAAATCCCTTTATTTCATGTTTTTTAGGCCTTCATAACTTGAAAATGAATGGTCGCTCTTTTTGAAGTGGGTTTGACATCGAGTTTTATGTCTCTACTAATTTTTTAGTTAGTTACTTTTGGTGGAGAAATTGATGAAAATACCCAAGGCATGACTTTAGAATTCAGCCCAACACTTTACATCAGCCTAACTCTTTACACATTATGATCTCTTTTGACTACTCGATTAGAGTTCCCTTAAGTGGTTGATCTTTTCTCTTTTTGAACTTTCTCAGGTCGGTAGGAAAAACTCAAATGAATGAACAATCTTCAATGAGTGATTTTGTCTTCACCGTGCGAATAATGGGTATTAATGAGGTATTTTCACCTGCTATATTGATTCCAAATTCTTTTTTGACGTACATGTCTGTAAAACATCGTATTCTGTTGTTTTTTTATTGTCTTTTAGTACATTGGTCAAGAGTTTGAAGGCATGCTCAATTTGATTGATCTCGCGGGCTGCGAGAACTTGGCTAAAAGCGGTTCCATGGGCGATAGACTAAAAGAAACCCAGGTATGACAAACAACAATCTTCATTTTTTTCCAAGGTTTATGGCTTAGTCTCAACTGTTCACTTTTTTATTACGTATATACAGGCAATTAGTAGTAGTCTGTCATCACTCGGCAAAGTCATTCTTGCCTTGGCTACAAAAGCGAGTCACATTCCATATGGAACATCAAAACTCTTACAGCTTCTCCAGGTAATTTGTACCCTAACCTTTAGCCTTTCGTTTAAACCTTTTTTCTTTCCTTTTAGTGAAGCCATGACTATGTTTAAATTGATCTTACATTGTTTCTTTCTTTTTCTAGCCTTGCTTAGGTAAAGATTCAAAGATCTTGATGTTCATCAATGTTTCATCAGATCCTTCATCCGCGTTTGAATCTCTCTGTTCGCTTCGCTTTGCAACAAGGGTTAATGCTTGTGAAGTCGGCATCTCAAGTGTGAAAACTTCATCTAAAGCAAATAAGCCGAAGTAATTCCTCGGAGTGTTTTCTTCTTTGTAGATTCTCTAGACCACTTCATTTCATTTCAAAGTTTATGCAATTTTGATTTGACATTTTTTGGTTATGCTCGGTTTATCATAAAAAAGAGTATCTGTGAAAGAAAATTATTATATAATATTAGTATATATAGATTAAGAAGATTGATTTTCCAAGTTCATTTTAAAAATTATCTAACGATTTAATTAAAGCTGTAAGGGTTTTAAAGATTTGATATTAGTTGGATGCGAAAAACACGAGTTTTAGATAAATTATACGCGAGAAGTGGAAAAACGAAGAACCTAGTTTATGCCAATAATTGAGAAAAAAAATATACCTCTGTCACGAAAATGTGGGAATGTCTTTAATACCAAAATTCACTTTATAATTGGAATTCGTAGCCGTTTATGACACTTGATATTTCAGAAAGTGTTAATTTGGGTTCGTTGATGGCTTATATGGGAAATTTATATGTTATGGAATACAAAATGGTACTAACCCAAGTTGATGGAAAACACATATGAACTAGTCAGGCCAAACTTATTCTATGTAAAAAGCATACATAGAATTATTTTATTTCTAATTGATCATATAACAAGCAAATGAGACGAGATATATAGTACTAAAACTTGGGTTTAGCATAATATTGATGTTCTCTAAATAGTTGCAACACTATATGCAAATGTTGAACATGCTCTGCTTCACTCCCAGAATATGTCATCGATAAACACAATGACAAATTGATCAAAGTATTCCTGAAAAACTCGATTCATCGAACTCATGAAGAAAGCTGGAGCATTAGTCACACCAAATGGCATCACTAGAAACTCATAATTTCCATAACGAGTTCTAAATGCTGTATTTTGCACATCTTCTTCCCTCACACGTATTTGATGATATCCAGATCTCAAATCAATCTTAGAATAGATCATCGATCCAATCTTAGAATAGATCATCGATCCCTGCAACTGATCAAGTAAATCATCAATACGGGGAAGATGATATTTATTCTTTATTGTTGCCTTGTTCAACTGTCTATAGTCAATGCATAATCACATTGAACCATCATACTTCTTAACAAACAACACCGGAGCACCCCAAGGTGATACACTAGGACGTATGTATCCCTTGTCCAATAAATCTTGTAGCTGAGTTTTCAGCTCTCAGTTCCGTTGGTACCATTCGATATGGTGCTCGTGAAATTGTAGAGGTACCAAGTATCAATTCAATACCAAATTCCACCTCTCGACTTGGTGGAAATCCAGGAATTTCCTCTGGAAATACATCTCCATATTCTGCAACAACTGGTATATCATCTATTCTTCTTTCTACTTCCTTTTCAGCTACATCAATAGCATATATCAAATATCTTGCATGTCCACGTTCTAACAACCGTGACATTCGCATAGCAGATATCAATGGAATCTTTGCACGCATTCCCTGTCCATAGAAGATCAGACTGAAACCTCACTGTCTTCTGACAACAATCTACAACAGTTTGATACCAGTCCGGGATACAAATTGTGGTCTCTGTTGTACTGTACTTTCTGATATATTTCCTCTAGGATGTTGTCCTCCAGCTTGAGGACAATCTCGTATCATGTGTCCTGACTTCCCACATCCATAACAAATTGGACTAACATTGTGTGGACAGTTTCGTTTATAATGTGGTCCTCCACATTGAAAGCATTGTACGCCTTTACCACTACTACTACTGCTGCCTTGGAATTGTCCTCTGGCAACTCGTTCACCTCCCTTTACGCATATCATATCGTCAACCACCAAATCTCGATGATGAGACACCTCCTCGTGATGGTTTAAATTGTTCTCCTCTGGGTCTCATACTATTTGATGTAAGTTTCTGACTTTGTCTTACATCCTTATACGCTCATATTCTAATCTCAGCCCTTGTCAACGCCTCTTCAAATGACATATGATTATTTAAAATAACCCTATCAAACAACTCAGGTCGTAATCCTTTTACAAATTGTCTGATTTCAGCCTTCATGTTTGCAGCAATATGAGGTACATACATCAATAAAGAAGAGTACTGCAAAGCATAATCAGATACCTTCAGGGTCCCTGTTTCAGATTAATGAATTCGTCTTCTTTCAATTGCCTAGCAGCAACAAAGAAATAATGATCCAGAAAGCGAGTTCTGAACACATCACAATCCACAGTCTGCCCTTGAGCTCTTAACTCTATCAATGTCGCTTTCCACCAGATCATGGCTTTCTTTGCTAATTGAAACTCAGCCAAACGTAACCAGGCTGACTTGGCACACGGAGCAGAAACAAAAATATGTTCAACATGTTCTAACCACTCTTCAGCCTGTTCATCAGATTATGTACCTTCAAATCTAGGTGGCTGATAACTCAAAAATTGTGTCAGTGTCAATTCCCAGGTAACAGGACATGTTCTACTGGCCCTTGGCCTACTGATGCTGGCGGCACAACACCGATACCTACAATTGCATTTATACTCATTGCATCCCCAACTTCTTTTTGAGGATGTCCCGGTACTCTGGCTGCCATGCTATATCATAAGGGTTAACAATAACATTCAATAAATAAACCATGTTAGTATAACATCATATACTCAAGAACTACAAACCATGATTTTCAAGTGACTAAGCAACTCCCTAATTCACTTCCTCTACCCTTATTCACCCATTTCTTGAACTACTGCTCTGATACCATTAATGTGGGGTCCTCGTTATTTAATCCGTTATGTATCAAATACTTATATATGTGTGAGTGAGAATTAAGTAATATTGCACACTGATTAAGAGTTTCACTACGTCAGTTATTATATCATTACTAAATTCTGACATATTTACATCACATTTACATACTAACAACCTAAAGAAGTTCAGCTCTTAAGCAGTGGTTTAGTTGGTAGCAGAAATTGACTCACAATCTCGTCCTCCCACGTCTATGAGTCCCTACAGAAATAATCACACAACATGAGTATTGATAATCAACCATCTCAGTTCTATATCAATAAAAAACATAATACGATAAAATCACTATCAGAATCAACTGTGATTATTCTGCATCATACATCATAAAATGCAAATATGTCATGATATGTCTCATCCGTCATCCTGTTATAACGAGACAAATATGATTTGCCTATATCAAATCAATATGTTAGTGGAACCTCCTCACATCTCATATTAGCAGCATAAATCATATTTTCGTCCTCACACATTATAACAGTCCAAGCATATACACAACCGGAGTATACCTCTATGTCAAAGCATATGCTCAACAATAGCATACCTCTCGTGTCATCAGTCTCAACAACATGCATGTATAACACCATGAATGTATACGCATATGATGTCATCAATCATATCATATAATCTCAACATTTAGAAACAACACCACATCGATCAGAATCAATACTCGTACGTCAACACGTACCAGTCGTACCAGTCGTGCGATACAAATATATTTAACTGTCTCATTGTCCTGTTCATTGTGATGATGCTACATGAATACCAACAATGTATCATGTTAAATAGGATTCAAAATCAAAGTCCACAAAATAACACATTTTTCAAATATTAACCCTAGCGATCGATCCCTACTTTGACGCGATCGATCGCCAAAACTTTCTGGCCATCAGCGATTGATCTCTATGTTTCACGCGATCGATCACCTCATCCCTTATAAAACATTCTGCCTCGATGAGATCGATCCCTACTTTCACGCAATCGATCACTACCTAGCGATCGATCGGTACAAGCTAAGCGATCGATCACTAAACACACCGCCTCTCTTGTGTTTAGCCTCAAGCGATCGATTGTCTCGTATGTAGAGATCGATCGCTATACTCTGTTCTTTTTAGAACATGGCGATTTCATGTATAATTTCTTGGTGCTTCTCCTACAACTCTAAAATCTACATCAAAACTTGATAAATGGATAGTATACCATCATAGTAACATGTTTCCATAACATTACAATTCAAGTCTTTGATTACATGCTTCAATTCATTAATTCATAACACCTCAAAACATATTACCTTTCATTAACATGTTGAAATGGAACTACTAAGCATCTAGCCACATGTGTAAGTCGTAAACCTTACTCAATAGCTTTACTTCCACTTCACACCAAGTTCTTCTCTTGATTTCCAATCAAAGACCAAGAAGAGTTAGGAGAGAAGACAAGAGGAATGGAGTGTTGGTGTAGAGATTTACTAGGTGCATAATGGTGTTCTATGTGATTTGTAGCTGGGATAAACTTCATATATGAACAACCAAATGAAATGCAAAGTTACTTGAAATTCATATCAAAGGCAAATCGGGACAATATTCTGATATGGCGTTTTCTTGATTATGGTTACTTGGGGAGACTATGTCGAAATGCAGCACCTGTCTGTGAGATATGCTGGTCCCATGTAGGCTTCGTATGGATCTGATATAATAATTTCGCTGAATAGTTGTATTTCACTATTCGTCTCCTGTACCAGCCAAATACACCGATATGGATGAAATTGAGATCCATTACATGTGCAAAGTATCCTTTTTACTTCCCATTTTTTTCCTATAACGGATATATTCTTGTGGTTTTTGTGAGGCAGAATTACGGTTTGGAGTTGTCTACTCAAGTGTCAAATGTTGCTTAGTAGCATACATCGATTGCCACCAATTTTGATTTTTTTTGGTTGTATAAATTGTCCTAGAGAAGATTTTAGATACTGCATATGAATTTTTATAATTGAGCTTAAATTCTATCTTTAAATTCTTGAATCATCTGTATTGGTTGAACAAAAATAGGAAGTCGGGTTTCATATTTTGTCATAAACATGACATCATCGTCATCTTGAGGATTTGATGGGGTTCATATTTGCCAATTTTGGTTGTGGGATCCAAATTCAATTCTTTAGTTATCTTCTTGATTCCAAATCCCAGCCTTACATTCCAGACACGGTAGAGAGAGTATAATTACTGGGAACCGTAAAAGGGAACTAGTTGGTGTGCATATAATCCGCGAGTACTTCTTAAAATTGTTAGCTCTAGTGAGGTGCTTCAAATAATATCCAAGCAATTTCGCGAGATTCGCGTGCGCAAGAACAAATCGGAAACCATCGAGACTTCATATTTACAATGTGTATTTTTTCTTATATGCGACGCTTATATTGTTTTTAAAAAAGTAATGCTGATATTAGCAAGGACAAACGAGGAAATCCCCTGCATCCCAATTATCACCGCCCTGTAGATATCTACAGTAAAACTTAACATTACTTAGTCTTGAATGAAACAAGAAAACCCACAAAAACCTTCTACAAGGGGACATCAAAATCTCCATGATCATAGTATAACCATAATCCACACCGATCAAGGGAATACTAGAGTCATGTGGAAATGGAATAAAAGAACAACTCGATATGTTGTAGGGTATGATCAACTGGGGTGAAAGTTGAAACCTTTTCTCATTTCAAACACTCCCGAGTCCCGACTGGTCCAGCCCAACTGTATTTTAGTAATGGACAATGCAAATATATAAATTCACAAGGAATCAACATAAGTGACACAAGTCATATAGTAAACATAATCCCATTGATGCAGTTGAATTTATGCACAAATCTCAAGATTTCACTGAAATTCAGGCATTAATTCTATACCACACAATAATAATAGTACTTAAAAATCTCAAGCTTCAGCATCAAGCATATCTGAATATACCAGAATTTCACCCGCGTGCCTTGAGCTCAGCCAATCGCCTGGAGAGATCGTCTTCATCCACCTTCTCATTATTCTTCACAGACACAGCGTGGGCTGCAGGCTGCGGTAGCCCAACCGACACTTCGAGCCCATAATCATCAGCCACTTGCTGCATCAAGCTATTGACCTCGGTTTCAGGTGTTGAGAGAGACGTGCTCCCCGACATAGAGCTCTCCATAAACTCCGCCTGCACTTCCATGTTCACAAACTGTCGCTCAAATTGATCCATGGTCTCAGAAATTTTCTGCAAATTCCCTGTGGAAAGGGACGATTCCAGCGATTTCACGATACTGCCCATGGATTTGCTTATGGTTTGCATCTTCGCTTGTGTGTCCAGGCGTGATACGACAGCGTCTAGGCGTGAAGCAAGGCGGAGATAATTCATCTGCTCATTACGCTTTCGGATTGAATTCTCCGCGTAAATACGAGCGCCATCCATGTTTCCTTTCTCGATCGCTTTCTTGACCTTCAGTTTCTCGGCCTTTTCCTCCTTTTCACACTTTCTGGATTGGCGTTGGAGACTTTTTGAGGTGAATTTGAGATCCATGATCTGCTGCATCAGCTTCTCCGTGTTACCCATGACGATTTTCAGATTCAGAATGGGGAGATTTGTAGAGAGAAAGGAGTTGATTTCGAGCGTTTCAAATATCGACCGGATTTATTATATTGACTTGGAGAAAAGTGGAGGAGGTCGGTTAGGTCTCCTCATTTAACTATTTAAGTTTTCTTTCGAGATTTTATAAGGTGCGGTAGCGGCGCATACGTGGAACTTTCTTTCTTTTTCTTTTTTTTTAATATACTTGAACTTTCATTCTATCCAACCACTCTCACATTTTCATCCAAATTATGTGTCTGAAATTATAATTAACTCTTTTGCAACTTCTAGTGCTATCTTTTCAAGATGTAAATATTTAAAGAAAGAGAGTGAGCTCATTACCTTCCGAAGATGAGTTCGATTTATTCTATCAATACTTTCTTGGTTTGAGTTTATCAAACCGAATTTATCTAATGCGATTTATCTGATTGATATGATTTGCAAGCTATGGCATCAGCTCAGAAGTTTACCCAATGCGCACCCTAATAATGGTGGTTAGGGTCCAAGGCAGGGCAGAATGTAAAGTACTAGCAACTCAGCATTCTCGACCATTCAACCGAGGACGGGCACAAATCTATCTTTTCACGAACAAAAACATCATATATCCTCTGTTGCAATCAGAGGAGGCACACGTTGAATTGAGATATTAACGGTCGCCGTGACTTTACTTCAAACTACGTTTAAAGGGCGATGCTTCCTTAGGGCTTGTGATGTCCGGAATAATTAACGATTATTCATTTGATTAATGATGTCCTGATCAAAAAAATATTATTGATTAATGATGACATCTTGAAGAGGATTTCGAGATTTTAACTTTTGGGCATTACATTTTGGGCCGGTGTTGGAATATTTAATTCCTGGGTCCTTTTTGAATTTTTGGGCATTGTATGTTCGGACCGTAATTGGAATAAATAATTTCGGGGTGATTTTGAGGTGTAAATTTAATACATGATAATTTAATAAATGGTATTTTATTTATTCGAAAATGAAAGTTTAAGGAATGGTTTTATTTAAAGGGGTTTTGATTTATTTAAATCGGGGTAAGACTTCATTTCACATAATACACCACTCTACACACACTTCAATCGATTTCTCTCCCCTCAAACCCAAGAACATGTCGCCCCTCTTCCCTTGCAACTCCAAGGTCGATTTCCTTGCTTGAAGGTAAGGTTTATTTAAATTTGTGTGAGAAACCTTATATATTATTCAATCCCCCGGCAACGGCGCCAAAAATTTGTTGCATGCAAAACGTATCGCAAGCGTACGATGTCAAGTTTTAGTATATGGATATGAATACGGATGTTGAACCCACGAGGATTTGTTATAGTATTAATTAAATACTTGTGCTAGATGGTCTTAATCCTATTTAGAAAAATGAGTAGTGTTGTTGGTTGTCAAATAACGTAAATCACTAACTTACAGTTGCAACAATTCAAGAGAAGTAACTATGAAAAGGATTCTAGATGTCCGATTTCACTTGATTATCAACTATGTTTCTTATGAACAATTACAATATTATAGATTTATCTAGTTTATTAGCCAAGAATTCTTAAGTGTTTCCTACTCCCTTTCTCAAGTGATAGTAGAAAATATCATTCAATACCAACATTGATATCCCTATCTAAGATTAAATATTAAGCAATATTGATTGCACAATAATTCTTTCAAAGGTTTCAATGGAGTTATACGCCTGTCGACGATATAAACATCCATGGTGTGTTTTCCTATGTCCTGTTCACAATCTCATCTCCCGAGTGATAGATCACAAACAAATATTACAATTAAATCAATGCTCAGTCAATGAAATTACATTCAAAGCAAGAAAACACAAATAAACAATGTGATAAATCCTAATATGTAAATCAATCAAACCAAAACATAATATCCAATCAAGCTATGTCTTCCCCCTAGAAAGAAAGGATTAGTTCATACTAGAATTCATTAAGCGCATAGACATGTTTGAGAAATTCATAAATGAACGAAAGTAAGAGAAACAAAACGATATGGAATCGATTTTCCATCCCCAGATGAAAGTCGCATTCGTTTTGTGATGAAATATTTGCCCTTGGAATCCTAGCAGCCTCCTCAATGTGTCTTGCCCTTGAAGGAGTGTCAAAAGTCCTTAATATGATTAGGGTAGCCGCCTCTTATACTTTGGGTCCGCTAATTTTAATTGGGCTTTAATTACGCAGTGATCAATAGCCTCTTTCATAGCAATCGATCGCCGCGTCTTTTTTTTTCTTCAGGAATTATGTCTTAGCGATCGATCGCCTCTTTCTAAGCGATCGGTAGTCGCGTCGCAAGATTTATTTTCCAACACACTCTCTACAGAGATCGGTCAGCTTCTTCCTCAGGGATCGATCGCTGCCTCTTCTTTTCCTACAGAGATCGATCTCTGTATTTGTAGAGACTGATCTCTACTCCAATTCTTCTTCTTGGCTCATCTTTTTCATCATTCCTTTGACTTGCCTTCACCTTGTTCCACCATTTTCTTGTTATTCCATGCTCTTTTCATCATGTTATCCTTTATCATCACCTAACTTCCTAAAAACACAAAAACAACACAAAACGCATAATTATGTTCGAAAAACCAACATTAATCCAAAAGAAACGAAAGAAATAATAAGTGCAAAAATGCACTCATCAGCTATACTCCGAGGAATTCAAAAGTCAGATGTCCTCGTGAACCAGGCCTCCTCTATTCGAGCATCAACAGAGGACTTCTCCTGAGAAATTTGCTTGGAGAGGGTCTTGTACAGCTCCGAGAGGGTCTTGTTGGCCTCTTCAAGTTCAGCTGACCTTTTACGCTCGTCTTCGTGGTCCTTCTGCGCCTTCTCATGAGCAGTCCTCACGGAAGAATGCCGCTCCTCAAGTATGCCCACAGTCTTCTTCAAGTCCTCACACATGTTTTGAAATTGGTGAGCTTCCTTACGCTGACCAGCCACCTCTGAGCGAACAGAATGGAATTAGGTTAAGAGCTCACCTGCCATCATGTGGGCCTGCACAAAAGCAGAAATGAGTAAATATACCGAAGATAAGTACTTAGAAAATTTTTGATAAAAGAAAATTACCTTGGTAAAAGATATGGAGAAATCATTCACTATGTTGCTGAAAGCCAGCTTCCCAAGATACTTGATGTCGGGAGAATTGGGGGAGAAGCAAATAATAGACTGGAAATTTTGGGTCGGATTTTTTCAAGAGGGTACATGGGGAGAGCAGTCTCAAGTTGGTATGTGATGTCTCGAAGTGGGCTGAGGACCGCTCGAATCACCAGGAGTAGGTTGAGAAGAGGCTCGATGTATGGAAGGAATGGTTGAAGAAGAAACTTTTTTGGTGAGGGGGTTTCCGAAGAAGAACACTGCCCCTCGGGGGTAGCCCTTTCGCAAGATCGAGGAACCCAGGGGCTCTTCCTACTAATGTGGACCCATGATGTCAATGATCGGAGAGGTAGGATGAAGCAGGGGTAGGATCAGCAGATGGAGGTGAAGGGATAGGAGCAGCAGACCCCGACGCCTGCATTGAAGCTTGTCCCGTTTTGACTTAGCCTTCAAGTTCTCAGCTATCATAGCTTTCATCATTTTTGTCTCTGTAAAGAACAGGCAGATGTTAGTCTGAGCAGGTTAATCAAAATCTACAAATAAATAAGAGTGGTCAGAAACACTCACCGATGAGCATTTTCAAGGATGTACCATTCGGGCTCAGCAAGAAAAAGTACAACAGTCCATCAATCAGCTCCACAAGATTATAGCAAAAATCGCCAAGTTTACGACAAACCGACATATATGGTTCCGGTGATCCTTGATTGATTTACCCTTCACGAGGTTTTCTCTTCACTCCATGGGATAATCCCAAGGCTGGAGTGGACGAGCAAAAAGTAGAACTTCTTACAATTTTTTATTGACGATGGGTAGTTCTTGAGGAACCAATCCCCGCTCGCGAAGAAAAATAAAAAAGGTCGCTCTCTTTCTTATTCAATTGAAAGAAGCAGTGAAGAGTTTGGGGGTAGGGGTAAAACCCAAAAAGGAACGGACAATGAAGAAGCCCGCCAATAATCTATAATTGTTGGGGAATGGCTAAGGGAAACGGCAAAATATGAGGCAACTTCAATAAAGAAAGAGGGGACAGGAAAGCAAAGGCCCCCTCGGAGTTGGTCTAAGTAGAAGGGAAAGTAGCCTTCGGGGGGCAGATGGGGACGAGACCCTGCAGGGGAGCAATAATAGAAGTCCCCTCAGAAATCTCCCATTTGGTACGGATACTGGATAGATGCTGCCTCGTCTGGATCCTGGACTTCAAAATTTCGAACCAGGGGAATTGGCTGCCACCAAGTATTGTTCTGTAGTAGCCCGTTCTTCCTCCTTACGAGCAACCGAGGAATTTGAAGAACGTAATATCTTCTCGTTATCCGAGGAGGATGAAGAGTAATAACTTTTTCCTCAATATATGTGACGTACATATCTATATTCCCTCAGGGAGGAAGCATCTGATGAAGAAGCCATACTTGGTAAATAAATGCCTAGATTCCTGAAGACCAGCCACTCGATCGTCTGACGTTAGCTCGGAGGAAAGTTGAAGCGAACAATGAAAATGATAGGCGGGGCCAGTTGAATCGTCGGAGGATCAGAACCATTGAATAAAATTTGGATGACGGTTACATATTGACCTTGGGAAAAGAAACATCGCGATTTTTTTTGAATTTCGAGCTTGATAAAAGGGCGAAAAACCCCCGAGCAGGTCAAACCAAGATTTTACTCAAAGATGATAAAACAATACTTCAATATTATCGTCTTGCTTTACTTCAGGGGGTGAGGTGATGTCATATAACATATCAGTTTTCTCGGGTAAAATCCCCTCACAAGTACCGAACTAGAAATATCCCGAGGACGTAACCCCGAGCACAAGGTATCCGAACACTATTAAACCATGCTTGGCATACTGGTCAAAAAGAAAGACCCAAACGTAATCAACAAATCATTCGGCGTAAATAAATGTGCAATAATTGAACATGGATTTCTATAAATGCACCGGATAAATGCACACTTATGGTCTCATTGTAAGAGGTTGAACTTTTAAAGCAAGAAAAGACTTCGAAGAGAGCATATCAAAGTTTGTTCGGTCTTTTCCTGTATTTTTCTAGTATTATTGTTTAAAAGTTTGTTATTCATATTTCGTGTCAAAGTGTTGTAACAGGTCAATATTTATAGTGAATAATTTATATTAGACAAGGTCCCGTGGTTTTTCCTTCATTCTTGAGGGTTTTCCACGTAAAATATTTTGGTGTCTCTTATTAATTTTCTATCACATATACCCTATCCGAACACAGAGAATTTAAGATCACATCAGCTTGGTTTGCATGCTATTGTTGGATATGTTTATCTAAATTTACGACTTAAATCAGTTTAAACAATTGCTAATTTAAAATATATAATACTGAATATAGAAACAATATACTGACAGCAACTAATAAATCGAAATACAAAAACTAGTAGACTTAAATAGCAGCGATAAATTGAAAAAAAGTCTAAAACAACAAGAATCTGGAAATGATTTTGGACTAGGCCATAGCAAGCCGTGTGCCCGTAAACTCAAATTTGTCAGCCTAAGCTTCTGGCCTCTTGGACAAGTGAGTTCCAAGGTACAACACTCAATCACCACTGTTCTGATTGAAGCAGAACTCTGAACAGACTCTTTCGAACACTAGTAGTGTGCAGTACTCTCAAACAACATGATATGTATGATATGAAAAATGATTTCGGATTGAAGAAAACAATAGAGCTGGAGCAGCTTATATAGCTGAGCAGCAGACATCCAAAGGTCTCAAGAAAAGTGTAATGTTTAGTGGGGTAGATGAAAAGTCTCAAAACTTAACATTAGATTAATACGGATTTAAGTCTCACACTTAAATCTGAAATCAATTCTGCATGTAGGTGAAAAGTCTCAAATTTAATAATCAGCAGAATGTGAAAAGTTAGGTAGATGAAAGGTCATTTCAGAAATTCGAGTAGTAAAAAGATAGGGGTGCATTCGCGGCAGCGACGCGTCGCGTTGCAGCGAGTTGAGACGAGACGCGACGAGCCGACGAACGAACGACGCGCGAGGAACACCCATCTTTTCTAACTTAACTACACTCTATTAATTTGTTTCTCAATATAACAAACCATAAGTGTCTCAAAATTTTAATGTGGGATTTCTTTAGCCAATTATCATTCAAATTAACTTACCAAATTTTGTTCTCATTAACAAAATTAATCATAATTATTGGGATTTGTACTCATTAACAAATTAACCACAATTATTGGGCTTTTATTAATAATCACAACAATCCCCCACATGAATGCAATATGACGAAAAATTACACAATGCATCAAGATGAAGATTTGAGAGTACTTTGAGAATTCATTTCATCATGATAGGTAGGTGGTTAACCTTGAACCTTCCTTAGTAAACTATCATCGGATATACTTGTCAACCAGTGGACGCGATGCCTTGAAATGTTCGACGTTTTATGTATACCAAAACAACAATACTCACACAGCTTTATCTACACACTATTGGTTCTTTCGTTGTTGTCTATTTTGGACCTAGACTGCCTTGCTTGTTTTTCATCGAATGCTCTAGGGATTTAGCCATCGGGTCATCACATAGAAGCGGTCCCTTCACATTCGATATAGGCGATTTCTCCTAAGGAGTATCCTGTCATACCCCACTTTATCATCTCGAGATAGAAGAATCATTAAGAGTATGAGCTCAGTCTTCCCAAAGTACAGGTCTATCACTCTTTCATCATACAAATATGTAAGGAACTCAACTTTCCCGAGTGCTTTGTTCGATCCCCTCAATTCGGTTTTCCCATTGAACCTGCAAATTGGACTTAACAATTCAGGTTGGGTTGCCATCATGGTTGGAAATCAATTTCATGGGCTTCAACCCCATTCCCCTCGATGAAATCTCTACTCTGTCTCTCGTTAGACCTTTTGTAAATGGGTCCTCAATGTTTTCTTTAGACTTCACATAATCTACAGAAATAACACCGATTTTCATTAGATTTCTCACGTATTTTATGTCTCCGATGTATGTGTCTAGGTTTCCTATTATACACATTGTTTTGTGCTCTTCCCATATCTGACTGACTATCACAGTGCATGCTAATGTATGTCACATGTTTTGACCATATTGGAATGTCCTCCAAGAAACTCCGAAGCCAATCAGCTTCTTATGCAATATCCAAATCTATGAATTCAGATTCCTTAGTTGATCTAGAAATGCACGTCTGTTTGCATGATTTTAATGAAACAAGCTGCACCTCAAATTATAAAGATATATCCACTCGTGGATTTATATTCTTGGAGTCCGATATCCAATTCGCATTGTACCCTTCAATTACTGTTGGATATCTCGTATAATGTAGTCCGTAGTTAGTAGTGTATCTTAGATATCTAATAACTCAAACTACTGCCTTCCAGTGCTCATAACTGGGATTATTCGTATAAGTTTTTTCACTTTTTGTTGTGTAATAGGCAATAAAAGCTAAAAAAATCAAGAGGTGTTTTCTAAAATGGCATCATACAAACTACCATAATTAAATTTGGCATTTAATTAACTTACTTTTTAATATTAGCTTTTAATTATGTTAAATTTCAAATATATCAACTCTTTTTGTTAGCATACAAATTTATTAAATTGAGCAAATATGAAAATATAATTATGGAGCTACCATATATTTTATTAGACACTTTTTTTGCTTTACTTGTGCATACTTGTATTTGTTTTTATATTTGTACTTAATTTTATATTCATTAATAATAATACTTTAATAAAATTATAAATTTCAGTTTAACCTAGAATATCACTATACATTTTTATTGTAAAATGTGAATCTATCGTTTTTTTTTTTAATAACAAAAGTATAATAATAAGAAGACTAATAATTAATAACAAAATTAATAAAAATAAGAATAACCAAAAATAATATATAAATTAATAAAAAAATGATAATGGTAGATGTCATTAATAATAATAATAATAATATATTATTTAAATTCAAATTCAATATCACATTACTTAGAAATAAAAAATAAGAATAACCAAAATAATATATAATTAATAAAAAAATGATAATGGTAGATGTCATTAATAATAATAATAATATACTATTTAAATTCAAATTCAATATCACATTACTTAGAAATAGCGTAAAGACATTATAAATATCAAATATCAAACATCTAAAACTAAATACTAGAACATCATTTTAGTGAGAATATGCTATTTAAGCATATTCTAGATCTAATTCAAACAATAGTAAATATATTTTATTTCACCGCCTATTTATTTCATTTTATTAAAAATTAAATTTTCAATATTTTGTAATGTATTTGTTAAATAGTTAGCTTATTTCTTATTTTTCTCCCCATCATCAGTTTATAATTTAATACTCTTTTTATAATCAATATTATTAATATCATTTATCTTATAATTTATTATAATACTTATTACATTATTATCATTTTAATTTCTTTTTATTATAAATATTATTATTTTTCACTATTTCTTATTATTAATTATTTATTAATATTTTATTTCAATATCAATTTATTTTTACAAATTCTTTATTAAGAAATAATATATGCTCAATTAAAATGATATCAATACATCTCTTGTGAATAAATTTTTTAAGAAAACAAACTGAATAATTTGTAAAAAAAAAAAATGAACAGTAAAAAACGTGAACCAAGTTTACGTTTCTTACCATGAACAATAAAATACGTGAACTCGATTTATGTTTCTAATGAACATTATTTAAAAAAATAAAATTAATTGGCCTTATTTGTTTAAATGTGCCATAAATAGTGAACCTTTTCTTTCTATTTATTTTCCAAGTAAAAAATATGTACATTTTTAAATCTTAAAGTGCTCAACTAGTTAAAAATGTTAATCATATAG
Source organism: Haberlea rhodopensis (assembly GCA_907163345.1). Lineage (NCBI taxonomy): Eukaryota > Viridiplantae > Streptophyta > Magnoliopsida > Lamiales > Gesneriaceae > Haberlea > Haberlea rhodopensis. The sequence goes on along the minus strand of CAJQUN010000471.1, from coordinate 99,127 downwards.
AGAACCTCTGATGCTGATAACTAGTGCCTTTTCCACAATGTTATGAACCCCATATCGATTTTCTAGAGGGTTATTTGAAAGACAAGAAAAATAAAATTATTTAAAAGAAATCAAAAAGAACTAAATGAGGCTGATCTCCTGCGGAACGAAGATTTTGTCCTTGACTTCTTCAGAGCTTCAGCATACTTGATTAGTTCAGATTTCTCAGAGGTTTGAGCATCTTGCGTAGGCTGGTGGTTACTAGAAGATGAATCATTCCCATCTTCTGATATCGAGTCAATTCTTCTGAAAATACTCAAGGAACTGTCGTCACTGTTTCTTCGAGAACAGTTGCTGCTTTCCTGACTTACGCTCTTTTGTCCTCGTGAATAGGATCTTTGGAGATCGAAAGAACGTCTAGATGATTCATCAGATGAAGTTATAAAGTTTTTCATCAGGCCATCAGTACCACAATGGACTTGAATTTCTGGACGAGAATCGCTAGAATATCTACCTAAAGAGTCATCATCCACAGATACTGTTCTTTTCAGTGGAGCCTGCTGATGATGACTGTCCTTCCCTCGCAATAGCCCCATTAGTTTGGCAAAAACCTTGGTTTTTCTTGGCGGGTTCGTTTTTTTAGTCGACAAAGTATCAATGGATGAATCATCTGGATCTCCCGAGTCTGTAAGATACGAAGCCTGTGAAGATGACCACTGGTCAGAATCAAAATCCATGGTATTCGGTCCCTTGTCCATGGAGCCTTCTTTACTAGCATATTCAAGTATGATCTGCTTAGCTTTCTCTTCTGACTTGGGGCTTAACGTCTTGCTGAGATCCCGGGCAAGTGTTTTGCCATGGCTTGGTTGAAAATTTCTCAGTTCGTGTCGTAAGCAGGCATTTATCCATCGGAGATAGACGAGCTCTTCAACGTCTGTGCATCGATTAGCTTGTAGTTGGTCGATTTCCTTTGTTAAATCTTCGTTTTGCTGTCTTAATCGCCGGCTCTCTTCTTTAAGCACTTGCACCTGATATAGAAAACACTACATAAGTATGCTACAATTACTTAAAATTCAAAATAAAGAAGCAGATGGAGGACAAATAATCTGTTAGTACAGCTGTATATGGGCACGTTCTTTTGATGTGCTTCAAATCTTTTAACTGTACGGCTACCCAAACACCACGTTTTATCGGCGTGCCATATCGACAACCACTGGATAATTATTGGTCCCAATGATAGAGAATTACCTCTTCATTGTCTAATGCAGATGTTGCAAGCATTTTGACATATTCCAACTTCTGAACCAATTCGGAATTTTCCATCATCAAATCTTGATTCGACTTCTTCATTTCTTCCAATGCTATCTCCAATTCCTTTCGTTTCTGTATCTTCATTTCAATGTCTTGATCGGTTTCAACAGCCTTCTTTTCATGGTCCTGCATCTTCATAACCCTTTCTTGAAGAAACAAGATCTGTTCTCTATTCTGTTCAGCATCAGACCGAAGTTTCTTCCGTAGGATCTTTACCTTAGCTTTTGCAGCTTCAAGCTCTGTCACCACTCTTGCATAATCCGCCACTTGAGCCTCTAATCTTCTGTTATCTGAACGCAACGACTCAATCTTAAGATTATAAATTTTCACCTCCAAGTCATTTAGTCTTATCTGGTTTTGAAACTCCATAACAGCAGTTTCTTGCTCTTTGAGGCCATAATATTCAAGTAACTGAATCTCAAGAATCCTCTCCCGTTCCTCGAGAATTTTAACCTTACTCCTAAGGCCCCTAATCTCTCTTATTTGATCTTCATGTTCAGCACTACTGTATTCCCTAGGCGACTCTACATTCGATACTAATGATTCTCCACTCTTCCTCGGAGAAATATTATCCCTTGTGACGGTTATGTTACATTCTTTTACGAGCTCATTAAACTCTGGTAATAGATAACCCTCTCTGTCTCCACTACTTCTGCTATTAGGAGAGATATTACTGAAAGAACTTGGAGAAGAAACTTTTGGTAATAGATAACCCTCTCTTCTCGAATCATTCTGGATGCCACAATCTATACATGGAAAGAATGCATCGTAAAATTTCAACCAAAATTAATAAGGAAAAAAAAAAGAGAATCATAAACAAACAAGGAAAAAGTGGGAGAAATCTAACCTGAAGATATGTGAAAAGGCTTTGATTTAGGGGGTTTAATTCTTTTGGTCTTGAAATAGGTATAAAGAATCCCACCAAGGGAAATAGCCAAAGCCACCCCAAGCTTCAAAACCACAGGTCTTAAGGGGATTTCCCTTTTCTCCCTCGCCACCATTTTCACAATACAGTAACTCGATGCTCAATCTTTCCCACAAGATACTTCCTCGATTCAAATCATTCCAATGGCACGCAAACATATCGATAAAAAATAAAATTTCAATCTTTCATTCCTAAATTTACAAGAAGTTGCAAATACAAATACAATCATAATGAAATGCCCTCTATCATCATCTGGCAACAGAAAAATGAAAAAACAAAAATAAAAAATATGCCCATTTTATTTAAAAACATAATTTCTTTTAACAAAATCCAAATAATCCACGAAAGACGTATGGAAAACGTTGGAATTTAGAGATGAAACAAGAATTTGCTTGCCCGTATATTGAGACAGATTTGCAGCGAAAGGGAAAGATGGAGAAAGGGGAAGAAGGAATCAACCTGGCTTGGTGCTGTTTCTTTTTTTCTTTTTCATCTAAAAATTTCTTATTTAATGCATTCGTATTGTTACATTAAGCGTTAATTTTCACACGTGGGTAGTAATTCTTTTTTTATGATTTTTTCAATTTTTAAAATTTAAATATATAATAATACCAGTTATTTTTATATTAAAAATTAATTAGTCTTACTCCATATCTTTTAATTTTGATAGCTTTTAAGGTACGGCTTGGTATGAATGATGCAATTATTAAATGATTAATAAATAGAGTGATAAAAATTATGATTATAAATTATATAATATATAATGATAAATTATGTTTGGTATAATTTTTATGTACAAGATAAATATAAGGATATATTAAATTATATCCAAACTGCCCTTTCTTTTGCCAAGAAATCCAACCATTATTCACGCTTGACTCCATAGCAGATCACATAAAAATTGTGAATCCTTGAAAAATACGTGGCTCCAACAATGGGCTAAAAAAGTTAATTACTTGGATTGTGACGCTTCTTCTTTTCTCAAGTTTTTTGTCCCACTGCTCTGAATTGGTAATGTTTATCTGCTTTCCCCCCATTCACAATCCTAAAGTTTTGATCGAAAAATTGCCCTAAATTCCTAGATTTCCTGGTTCTTCATTGCAAGTGGCTGCTCATCCCCCGAAACCCCCAAAATAATCACCCAAAACTCCCAAAACAATGGTAAATCAACGATTTATGAAGGAATTGTAGCAAAATGGCTGGTCATGTGCGTCCGAAGGCTTCCTCTCGACGTTGGCTGGAAGGAATGAAGGAAGTAAATTCCACAACTCCAACGGGCAAAAGGGTAATGAGGTAATTTGGATACTAATCATGTGTACTGTAGAAGAGGGGGTTGCTAATACCAAGGAATTTGGTGGGACTACTAACCTTGTTTTTAACCCACCTTTTCAACTGGTTGAAGGATTTCGTAGGTTTGTTAAAAACTGAATCAAACATGTGATTAACTTAAAAAAGTTCATAATCCAATATAATCATGCCTACCAAACAGGCCTTAAAGATTTTAAAAGTCTCCAAACTTTTGTTTCACAGCTTATATTTCAGATTAACATTGGAGTGTCAAAAGTATTGCAAAAATGATAAACAACAACAAAAAAATATTGAAAATTTTATAAATTAAAAATATTTTCAATTATTTCTTCTTCAGCTAATCCATACACGTACTTCTATGTTTATTTGATGGTATATAAGTTGTATTCTTTATTTAATATTTTTATAGTTAAATCGAAATTATATATATATATATAGTTTTTTGTTTGGAGCCCGAGATCGATTGTGACATATGGAAAAAAGGCATCAAAAAACTGTGAGGCGCGATCGATCTGGCCTTGTGTAATTTGTGCAAAAGGGTGCATCCCTTTGCGTTGTGATGCGTTTTTATATGTCTCCAAATGGTTTCTCTTGATCTTATATATATAAAACAATCATTGTGTGAATTTAATACATCTTTTTCAGATCAAAACACAAGATTAAGAAGCAAAATGTGTGCATCTTGTCCATCTTATTTTTTGTTCAAGTTTTGTGTGACTTTAAACCTTTGTAGTTTGTGGATTCGTGATTTGAAGTGTTCATATCACAAATCATAGTCGTTATATCTTGTGAAACGAATTGCTGCTGAACCGTGAGCATCATAGCGGGGTAATATCATTTCAAGAACAAATAATCGAAATCTTGCCTCCACAATCAAAGTCATTTGTTATCTTGCTCGTTATACTCAAAACTACATACTGAGAAATTTATTCCTACAATTTTATTTGTTTTATCTTAAAATTTGCAATAGTGACTATAAAAAACTAATTACCGATTTCAAATATGTGTAGGGAAGATATCAGGGAATGAATCGGCATTATTAACTAAGTTAAAAGTGGATACTAATTAGTAAAAATGTAAATCAAAACATGATAGAGTGTTTGCAGTTTGTTGGATATACTTGCATTGCTTAATCACTTGGGATGTTTGAAAATCTAAGATAGTTTCAAGAACAACCAAGTTTTATAATTATTTATTTTTTTATAGATGATAACAACTACGACTTTTATGTGTTTTTCAAATACTATATAAAGATTTATATTTTATTTTGCATTTAATAAAATCTATGTTTGTTTAATCTATCCATAAATACCCGTGTAGGAGTGCAAAGACACCGAATCGAGCCGAATATGATGTAAATATTAAGCTTCGAATTCGGCTCGAAAAGATTCGAATATGTTCGCGAGCTATTCGAATTATTGCTCGAAAATAATACCCGAACGGTTCGAAATATATTTATTTAATATATAATTATGTTAAAATAATTAAAGTACGTGAGCGGCTCGTGAACTACTAAACAAAGAAACTTGGGCACGAGCTCATCGAAAAAAGTTCGAACATGTTCGAGTTCGGCTCGAATTCGATAATTTTGAATACGAATCAAATATTTCTCAAGCCGGCTCGAGAAGTTCGTAAACCTACTCGATTAGTTTACATCCCTATACCCGATGAAATATTTCTTAAATGACGAAACCAAAAATTTATAGTATGGTGGGCTAAATTATATACAAATCATAAATTTTGTATATGAAAAACTTTATTAATAAAAATTTAATGCATCAATATGGATAATAAATCTAATACATTATAATAGATAATATTTCAATCAAATTCATTAATCAATAAGTCAAAAATAAGAAATATATAATATAGTATAAATACCATCAAACAATTTCGGTAATACTATATTTTATTTTACTAAGGGTTTTTGAACAATTTTCTGTCTCTCTACTAATGTATTAAGCCAAAAAAAAGAACCAAAGTGGACTCCAAATATAAATTTTCAGAAATCAAACTCAACTAAAATAAAATGATATAAAAGAATAACGTAGGAAGCTACTGCTATACAAAATTTATAAATAAAAATTAATAACTTTCAACTGTGTAAAGTTTTTTACTTTTAGTAGGTAGGTTGCATTTTTTCCTATAAATAAAATTTTAATATGTAAAATTAAGGTACCGTTTGGTACGTGGTATATAATGATTGGATTATGTGAAATTATAATATGAATGATAAAAGGACGGTCGATATATGTAATTTACTGGTGTGATCAATATATGATGTTTGGTGTATAATATAAGTGTGAGTTGAGCAATCAACGATTATATTATCAATTACACCAAACTGGTAACTTAATGTAGGTATTTATGATAAAATCTGGATTCAATATGTCAATAAATATTTACTATCAACACCAATCATTTTTCTAATCCTTTTCACTAATTGTCGCACACTCAATCCATACAAAAGAATAAAAAGTACCCCATTATGTATATTCTTTAATACTTTTTAGAATTAGGGAAATAAAAGCCAAAACTGTAAAAAAATTAATATTTTATTATCCATCGTTATGATTTTTTTTCGGTTTCTTTAAATAAATCTATCAGAATATAACTATTTTCAAGAAGTTTTTTTTTAAAAATAAAATCGATTAGCATTCCAAATATACTATAGACCACATCTAAGAATTTATTTAAGATGTAAAGTCTCCCAATTGAAAACATTTAGTTGTTATATCAATAATTAGTTGTTATAACAATGGGTTTTCAATTGTGGTAAAGCACACAATGGCGGCATAATTAATTACAATTATGTTCGTTTAATTAATAATTGCTCTCTCCATGTTAGGAAAATACATTCTAGTACGAGAGTATTATCCTCATTCTAAATCAAATTATTTAAATTTTATTTGGATATATGGGGTTCAATCATCATATTATATCAAAATGTCCAAATTTGATTTTGATACGTGAATACACATAAAAAAAATAAATCATATATATTAAAATCAAATTTAATTATGTTATGTTGAACTCATTCATCTTATCTAAATAAACAAATCTTTTGCAATAAATGTTGCCCTTATATATTTGTTATATTTACTATATTAAATTAAATCGTTAATCTTTAAATTGAAGATATTCTTTATCCACTCAAAAAATGCAGGCCATTAAGGATAACAGATTATAAAAAAAATGTGCAAATTATATTTAGTTTTTATGACTATTATAAGAATCTTCTTTTTTTTATATACTTTTTCTTCGAAAATTAATGTTGTCAAATCTTTTTATTAAAGTGACGAATATTTCATATGCATGCAATACGAACAACAATGTACATTTTTTTTGTACGCATTTGAAGAATATATAATTTTTATTTATCAAACAATTCGATTTATTTGAAATAAATTATAGCAAATAAGACGATTTTATTTATTATAACTTTTTTTTGAGTGGATTTACTATAACTTTTATAATATATGCAATAATTAATAAGCGGGGCAGTGTAATAAAATAGTCCTTTAAAGGACAGGTGTATAAGGATACAAATGGGTGAAATTATTTAGTTGGAATTTCGAGAAGATAACGAATAGTATTTTATTTATTTATGTTCTAAATAACTAATATGGGTAATTTTATTTTATTTTTTGAAGAATTTTTCTTCAAAAAAAAAAAAAAAGAATTAAAGAATTCATCCTTTTAATTTCGGACCAAATTATAATATTACTTTTGATTTGCATATAACGTTGATGTTTGTTAAATTGTCATTCGGATTCGGATCAGAGGACGTAAAGTGGAGCAAAGATTATAAAAATGGCGACAGAAATCTTGTCACCCGAATTTGATCTACTCTCAAATTTCACACAAAAGATCTCAAAAATTGTCTCTCGCTCTTTCCGTTTTTTTTAGTATCAGTCAATTTTTCCTCCTCCATTGATTTCCACCAATTTTTCCTCGTTCTCCACTCGACTCTCCCCTTTTTACCCGATCCCTTTTCCGATCATCCAACCTTCATACGTTCTATACATTTTCCGCCACAAAACTGTGGAAAAACGAATAAAGATCCAATTTTTAGCTTCTGTGAGGTGAAAGATGAAGGAAGGAATGAATAAAGTGGCGGTGGGTGCGGCGGTTGTCAGTGCTGCTGCGGTTGTTGCGGTGGCGGCTTTGGTGGTACGGCAGAGAACAAAAAGTTCCGGGAGGTGGGGCCGGGCGATGGCTTTTGTGAAGGAATTCGAGGAGAAGTGTGGGACGCCGGAGGTGAAGCTGAAGCAGGTGGCCGATGCTATGACGGTGGAGATGCACGCCGGATTGGCATCGGAAGGAGGGAGCAAGCTTAAGATGCTTATTAGCTATGTTGATAATCTTCCCACTGGGTATAATTTTGATCCAATCTATTTATTTTCTTTGTTGAACTACAATTATGATTATTTTTTTTTTTTGAATGAGTGTGCGAGTTGTGCAATTGCCATCAAATGAAAATAAAGAAGTTAATTAGTTTTAGAATCTTTTTTCCGAAAATTCATGTTTTTTGCCAAAAGCAATCAAGTCTAATCCCCGTTGGGTTCGGTCTAATTGTATCGATATAGAAACTTTGATAAAAGATGTGGAGTTTGCCTAAAATGATAAATTTCACTCCTTGAAATTACTTTGGATGCTCCCTCAATTGAATTCTCGGTTTGCTCTTGAATTGGAGTCAATTTTTGTGTCGATTGTAGAAAGGGAAGTGTCCTGAAAATATTTATCTCTGCGCTTGAACAATTAGCTAAAAATCCATCTATTTCACTATTTCCTGTCTCAGTGATGAGGATGGAGTCTTTTATGCCCTTGACCTTGGCGGAACGAACTTCCGGGTCCTGCGAGTCCAATTGGGAGGCAAAATTGAAGGTATTTGTCATCAAGAATTTGCTGAGGCATCAATTCCCCCAGCTTTGATGTGTGGGAGCTCAGATGTAAGTGACTCAAGAATATTGCCCTACTATTTCATTTCTTATTGGGAGAAAATATCGCCTTACTTTATTTGGTTGTCATATAAAAGACTGAGTGGTAAAGACAAATTGTTTTCAGGCACTTTTTGATTTTATTGCGGAAAAACTTGCAAATTTTGTTGCTGAAGAAGAACAAATGTTTCAACAACCTCCCGGCAGGCAAAGGGAACTAGGTTTCACTTTCTCATTTCCCGTGATGCAAAATTCAATAAATTCTGGAAGCCTTATTAGGTGGACAAAGGGCTTCTCTATTGATGACGCTGTAATTCCTCTCTCATGTTTCTTCATTTCATACACTATAGTTCATTAATTGCTGCTTATAATTTTTTTTACCTTTATTTTTTTCATCAATTTGCTTATCTCTGATATTAAATGGTATATTATATTCATCATTAATCACACGTCAGTCTGTATACATAACTACATTAGGGTAATTTACAGACTTAATATCACACCATTTGATGTCTTCTAGCAATTTTTGGATAAAATTGAGATCCTCAGTTGGTGTTCATTTTTTTTAATCTTATTGTTGAATTTACTTTGGAAAGATGTGAGTGACACCATTTTGAATGTATGGAAAGGCAGTATGTTCAGCAAGGCATTGTAAATGTGCTGCTTTGTTACTATTGAGATGGACAATCTTTGAGATGTAATAATGTAAATTTGCATGTAATCCTTCATTATTTTCTCTGCGTAGTATTTGGTTTTATTGTCAAACTCTGGCTTACTCACACTCCTTTAGAGTGGAAAACTCAAGATCCCTTGTGTAAAAATAATGAAATTTGGCATTTTTAATTGAGATTTCTGATCTGATGTTCAGTCTAATGTGTTTTCATGGTTCTTGCGTACAATACAATAGTTTGATCGACATTGGACGCATCAAGTTTTGTTTCTCGTAACCCTATCACCATTACAGGTTGGCGAAGACGTGGTAGCTGAACTGACAAAAGCCTTGCAAAGAAAGGGTGTTGAAATGCGGGTGGCGGCACTGGTAACTTTTTTTCATCGATTTTCAATCTAATCTCTATTAAGAGCTATGCGAAAAAAATCATTTTTATATGCATGTCTTGATGACTATTCCATCTTAGGTTAACGATACAATCGGAACATTAGCTGGAGGAAGGTACACCAACAAAGATGTTTCCATTGCTGTTATATTGGGTACAGGAACTAATGCAGCTTATGTGGAACGTGCCCAAGCAATACCAAAGTGGCATGGTCCATTGCCTAAATCTGGAGAAATGGTTAGCACATTTTAACGCACTCAAATTTCTAATATATGATCCATATAGCCGACCTCACCTAGTTGAGTAAATGCTTGATTGATTGAATGATGCTATAAAGTTTTGTTGTCAGAGGTTGAAAGGATTATTGAAGCATTGAATCTTTTACAAATTAGGTTATAAATATGGAGTGGGGTAACTTCAGGTCGTCACATCTTCCGTTGACCGAGTATGACCATGCATTGGATGCAGAAAGTTTGAATCCTGGCGAGCAGGTGATAAACATATATGCATATGCTACACCATTTGTTGTTTCAGTTTTATTCAACTTTGTTCGCTTAAATATTTGCCTCCTAGATGAGTATAGGCTCGGTTTTGGGCGAATTTTGATACAAAAACACTTGCATTAAAAACATGCTTTATTAATCTGGGAAAAAAGAGCATAATTACTTTTATATTTGGATACATTTAAGAAAAATATTTTTTGATTTTTTTAAACAGAAACAAAGCTGAAAGCCAAAAAGCCACATTTTTTAACATTTGGATTTCGGCTTGTTAAGCGTTTTTGATAAAGTGAATACCCAACCAAACATCTCATTTAAAGAAAACTCTTCGTTTGCAAGAGTTTCTCCATCAGAGCACGCTCTATGTATTAGCTCGTTACAATCTGTGATGTTGTTTCCCAGTATAAAAATATGTTATTTCTCCATTGCTTTATATCTTCACTAGTGTTACAGATATTTGAGAAGTTGATATCCGGCATGTACTTGGGAGAAATTTTACGGAGAGTCTTACTTAGGATGGCTGAGGAGGCTGCTTTCTTCGGTGATGAAGTTCCTCCCAAACTTAAAATCCCTTTTATTTTAAGGTCTTCTGGCATATTCTATGTATTCTCGAGTAAATTCATGGCAGTGAGTTGATAGATTTGATATTGTAACAAATATCAAATGGGCCATCTTTTTATGGAATTGCATATATAAACATTGTTTCTGACCATGGATTGAGTTATTGGAAGGCTAATTAAAAATGAATTTTTTTCTAAAAATGCTAATTTACTACCAAATACATGATATTGTCCCCCTTGCCTCCCTTCTAGCTTATTTTTTGTATGGTTTCATATTAGGTTGTGGATTATGTCTTTGGTTTAAATGAAAACTTATAGACAATTAGAGAGAACGCCATAGAGGCACACACACATTATCAAGATCACTTTTTGAAATTATTTATCACACCATGTTTCAAATCATGCGAGTAAACTGAAAAGTTGAACATCATACATTTATCATTTTATTCATATTTAATTTTAGAAGCTTAAATTGAAAAGTCAATGAAATAAAAAAATTACTTCCATGGAATTGCTGGCCTGTTTAAACTACTCGAGCATTTGCCAATCTCTTCTTTCTGTTTAAATAGTTTATCTTGGCGCTATATATTTTGCAGGACGCCAGTAATGTCCGCAATGCATCAGGACACATCCTCTGATCTGAAAGCGGTCGGCAACAAACTGAAGGATCTGCTAGATGTATGTTTACTTTGAGTTGAAACTCAACTGTTAGGTCCATTATCTTTTAACGCTAAAGAGAAAATAGTTAACTACCCTTATAAATATTTTTTTCCTATCTGAATTCATGTGTGTTAAAATTCCAAGACGTCAATTCTCAACACCATGATACCCAAGCTAATTTAGTACTTATGCTGAATTTATCCCACCGAATACAATTTCGCTTTTCTTTCTGTTCTTGCCTGTCAAGTTCAAATGTCAGGCCATCATCCTTAGGTACTGTTTTTTTCTTAAATATAACGTTGTGGGATCTGGATTTGTCAAAAAAAAGATAGAGCATGATTAATATGGTGACTAGGTACAGATGTTGATGTGGGAAAACATGAAGTAGGAAGAAATTCATTTTCCTCATATCCCATCATTTTCTGCTACATGTATGAATATGATGTAAGATTTCTTAGTCTCACATTCTAATTTGTTCATTCTACCCTTTATCGTCTTTTCACTGTGTTGGAAGATTTTATCTCATTTAAGAAATTAAACCAATCTTTGATGGTTTCGAATCATTTGCAAATTTTAATATCGAGACTTTTCATCCCCACTCAGATATCCAATACTTCCTTGAAAACAAGAAAGGTTGTGGTGGAGCTCTGCAATATCATCTCCACACGTGGGGCACGTCTCGCTGCTGCCGGTATATTAGGTGTCTTGAAGAAAATGGGGCGGGATAGTTCACGAGAAGGAGGTGGAAAGACAGTCATAGCCATGGACGGTGGACTATATGAGCACTACACCGAATACCGAAAGTGCTTAGAAAACACACTGAACGAATTGCTTGGAGAGGAGACTGCATCAAGTATCGTGGTCGAGCACTCAAACGATGGTTCGGGTATCGGTGCTGCTCTTCTTGCTGCGTCCCACTCTCTTTATCTCGAGGAAGTATCTGCTTAAAATACTACGATTCTGGTGCTTTCTCCCTTTGTACTGTTCAAGAATCCACTAAAGTGTGCCGGAATGCATACTGAATTTGATGTATTTGGAAGTATGGCCTTTTATCGTCCATTGGGGATGTGGAATCATTATTACCCCCAAACTAACATAAGGATAATAAACGAAAGAATTTTAGTATTAAAGTTATACATATCCATTTTTGGGGGCGTTTGACGGCTAACCTTCATTTGCAGCAGGATTTGGTCATAAATATGAATAATATTCGATTTTATTTGACTGCAATTTAGTTAATACAAATCGAGTTTGTGATAACCAATACTAAACTACAACTGAAAGCTCTGATTTTATTAAAGCATGTTATTGCTTTAGAAAATGAAATTTTAACTTTGATTTCAGCTCAAATCAAGTTTCAATATGAGGTATCTGTTTGATTTACGTTTAATTTAATCGAGTAAAAATGGTTATCCGTTAACTTCATACTTCGTTATTGGGTATTTTACCGTAATGGGAAAACACTTATATACGTCCCCGATTTAGGATAACGTCCGTTCGCCCCTCTAAGCAAGGCAACGACTTACACAATTTTTAAGAAACACAATTTTATTATTGCATTAAGTATACAAATTTGCAGAAATTCGGAAAGAAAATAATAAAGAATTACTTTGAGAGCTTGTATTCAGATAAACTAAATATTTAAAATCAACTTAGCAATAAAATAGCCTAAAATTTTAGGTGGAAATGAAACTGAAAACGTCAGGGTGTATGCAGCCTAAATTTTTCGAGTCGAGTTGTTGAGTGTGGAGTCGGCGTCTCAGCTACCTTTCATGAGAAACTAAAGCTTTTCCAACCACTTCAAACTTTGATCGATATCCATTTGTCATTTGCCGAAGCAATTTCAAGCTCAAGAACTCAACTGTCGTCTGAAATATGGTTGTTGTCCAAAACATCCTCAGCTTCATAGGATCCTGATCGTGTGACACAGAGCCAGGTCCTTAAGCGCTCGTCACTAGCTTCTTCTGCAGAGGGAATATGCCATGATCCCTTTTCAGATTCCTGAGATAGATGAAAATTATTTGGACAAAATCGAAATGGGAGGAGGTTCATGTTAAAGCTCAAGCCATATGTTTATATTGTTCAGAGTAAGAAAAAAAAACGGACACCGAAACAGAAAATTGATTTAAAACAGCGAAATGATACCAGTTCTAAAAATACCTGGATAACTAGAGAATATGAAGGGGGCATCAAAAGCTTCAGATTGCCTTTCATGAATGTATATCTGACCTGCAACACAGTATGCTTGTTTACTTCATTCAAAAGTGAAGTATCATTATAAAAATTACACGGAAAAAATTGACTCTCGGCTGACTTGGGATGTTCGAAATCATCAAGAAATCATCACACCACCTTATTCTGGCTCTTATCCTCCCGACCCTCAACAACAAGCCACACACATCTGTTTGGCGGAGTGGTGGAAAAGGTCCTGAGTCCTGACCATTATCTTACCTTAATGTAAGGGAACAAATATGAGGAAGTAAAATACACAAATGCCATTTTCGTTAATATAACCTTTTGGGCAACTAAAGTGTCTTGAATATAATCCTAACAAATGCTTCACTTTTCATATGAAGTCCATCTATGCTTCTTTAAGTTACTGGTAAAAAGTTTCCTTATACAGCATTCTAGACATCGTGTCAAAACTTGAAACTAAAAGCCGCTATGGTTGTTAGTGATATTTTATTATAATCAGCGCAAGACTTCACTTCGCTTATCTATCCATATTAGCATATTTTTTGTCACATCCTATTGCCTTCATTTTTGGCCATGTAGTCCAAGTTACATTTTTTAAGACGTAGAAACTTGTAAATAATGTTAACATAAACTACTAAGTTTATTGGGGAACATAGATAAACGAACCTGATGACTTTCTTTCCATCTGAAGAAAAAATTACTACCAAGGAGCGCAAAAATGTGATCTCTCATTTCATCATTCGTTGCTAACAAACACTTAAGTTTCACAGCAGTATAAAGCCAATACCTGAATTACATAACATATGTCACAAATGCCAATAGGAGGCGTCGATACTTAAAAAAACAAGCAGTTCAACGAGAAATGCACTTATCATATGCCTAAGGAAATTGGTAATTTTTCTTGAACTATCAGAGTAAGTAAATGCTAAATATGGAGCAAGCATGTAGAAGATGCAGGGGAAAAATGGTACCAGTTACCCTTAAGTCGATAAAAACAAAAAGAATTTTGTCGAAGGGTAGTATGTTTATTTTCCTTTTCTGTGGAGGGAACGAAGGTCACATCTTTAGAGCTATTAAGCACAAAATTTGAAATTCATTTTCATTTGAGAAGGGCAATTGCTAGATATATAATCTTTTTTATTGTAAATTAGATTCACCAATCATCATTAGATCCATATGGTGTTCCATAGAGAACACCTTTGTCAATCCACTCCTGAATCAGCTCTCTTTTAGAAGCATCCTCAAGCAGTGATCTCACACGCTTTTTATGCAACACAACCAGTGGCCACTTATTGCTTTTGTTATGCACTTCTTCGATAACAGCATCAAGCTGCTCTATTGAAATTTGGGAAGATAGCCAAATGAGCCATGGATTTTCCATCAATCTAATATCGGGAAAAAGAAAAAGAAACTAAACAATAACCACCGAAATACACAACCTGTTCAATGCTAAAACCCCCCTCTACAAAGTTCTGCTGGTATAATCCAATATTTGCTCCATCAACCACAGTCTCGTAGTTGGAATGTTCTTCAAGCCAATCCTTTACAATGTTGGAAGAAAAGATTGTACCAGTACTAAACTAAAACTGAAAGCTCTAATTTTATTAAAGATATTATTGCTTTAGAAATGAAATTTTGACTTGATTTCAGCTCAAATCAAGTTTCGATATGAGGTATCTGTTTGATTTACGCTTAATTTAATCGAGTAAAAATGGTTATATCCGTTAACTTCATACTTCGTTATTGGGTATTTTACCGTAATGGGGAAACACTTATATACGTCACCGGTTTAGGATAACGTCCGTTCGCCCCTGTAAGCAAGGCAACAACTTACACAATTTTTAAGAAACACAAATTTATTATTGCATTAAGTATACAAATTTGCAACAGAGATTAAGAACAGAACTTTTATTATCAATGGTCCAAAACCAATCCAAAACATGGATCAAGAGAAAAAAATCAATCCAAAATAGGTGGCACAACAAGAGGATGTTTTCTTGGGCGGCCCCGCCCTTTTGGCTTTGGAGCCCTGCCACGACCACGTTTGGGCGGGGGATCATCGCCCGCCAATATAAGCTCCCCTTCCACTGGCATCTTATGCTCTTTCCCCACAACTTCATCTTCTGCAACGTTGGCCAGATTTGGTTTCTTCTTTGTCAAGTGTAGGAGCGCTGCAGGTCCTTTTGGCTTTGGAGGCCTGCCACGACGTTTGGGCAGGGGATCATCGCCCGCCAATATAAGCTCCCCGTCCGTTGGCATCTCTCCAAAATTACGCTCTTCGCCCACGACTTCATCTTCTGCAATGTTGGCCAGATCTGGTTTCTTCTTTGTCAAGTGTAGGAACGCTGCAACAGCCGTCAATAGGGATACGAAAACAGAAGAAATGCCAATCAGGTACAAACTGTTGATCTCAGGCTCCATTTTTACATTGTTGGCTTCAAATTTACTTGCTTGCTTCTGAGAAGAAACAGCTAATGGATAATCTTGAGATGCAACCCCATTTTCAGTTTCTACATTTTCTGAAATCTTTGGTTCTAATTTCTCCTTTGATTGGTGACACAGATCACTAAAATCAGAGAAGCTCCCATCTTTTAAGGCAAATTCTCCAAAGAATGGAGAATGATTAACATAAGCTAATGCATAAGCAGTCAAGAAAATCAGAAAACCACACATCAATCTAGAGAAACCCCATTGTTTCTTATGGATTTTCTGTTCAGTCAAACCATCTCCCATCCGCAAGATTTCATCTAAATCCATAGTCTTGTTCAAGATTATTTCGACCCTTGGATTTGGTTTGTAGAAACGAAATTGAGGTCTTAGAGAAAGGTTATTTGTTATAGGATCATAAGGAGGCATGGATAGATCTGAATCAAGTGGAGCTATGGATGGGGAGACATCTGAACAAGAACTCTTGTTCTTTAAGCTCGATTGGAAGAAAACATCATCTGAATCCACAAGTTCATCTAAAAATTTCACTTTTTCGAAGGAATGGAAACTGCAGGATCTTCATGAATTACCTCGTTTTTCCGAGGATCAGCAACTTCTGCGTCCGCAATGCTTTTCCTAGTTGCAGGGTTGTTTTCTTGATTTCTAGAATTGGGATTGAGATTACTTGGCCTGGATGAAATTCTGTTCGTAAGAGCCGCCATTGAAGAGTTGAGACTTGAGAGTTTCTTCACGATAAGAATGGAAAGAATGGAGAAAAAGTTGTTGAATCGATTTGATTATTGATTTGAATGTAATAGCATTTATGAAGAACAAGGGTTTAAAAAGTAACGGGCTTACGGACAAAGAACACGGGTTTAAAACAAAATATGTTTCAAATTACTTTTATGACAACGAATAAAAAAAAAGAAAAGGAAATTGATGAATTATAATTAAAGCCAATTTTTGAATTTATGATCCTTAAATTAATTTTAGAACCACCACAAGTCTAAATACATTTTCGACTCTTATTTATACTCCAAAAATTATTAACTTTTAATTGTACTAATAATTATAATTAGTGGTTTTTTATACTTTATTTTGTTTCTTTTAGTAACCCCCAAAACACACTTAAAAAATAATAATAATAATAATAATATATATGCGAAAATAGCTATAATATTATTTTGTTAGCTTGATTTATTCACCTAATTAAGAACTCTCCTCCGGCAAATTAAGATACAATTGTCTAATTGAGTTTGCTCACCAATCATTTCAATCGATTTTTTGTTAGAAGAATCAATAAAATGGGAAAATTGAGCCTCCTACCGCGGTTAGATAAATCTCATTGTCCATTCTAGGTAGACTCAGATTTGAGTCACGTCTTGCGTAAAAAAAAACTTTAGAACCTCCAAATTCGACCCTAGCGAGAATATTACAATCATTCAAGGATCAATGACCCTAATTGATTTGGTCCGCACGTGGATCCCGGGGACGTTGAATCTGCCTTTAGGATCATATGTGAATTTCCCCAATTTCTCAAATTAATGTATAGTATTGCTCATCCAACATATCATGTGTGTTATGTAAGATATTATTTTCAATCTTTTTTGGGTGTTAACAGGAATTTTAATGTAAAAAAATCGCAGCCGTGCTCATCCATATGTTGATTTGTAAAGGATATTATTATCATTTGATGGCATGAATTAACCAGAGTTCATCCTTCGCCACGTGTCCTCTCTCCCAGTTTAGAAAGCTACCTCCCATAACTCACTCACCAAAACCATTGACCCATCACTTCAACATAGCTCTCGAGATTATGACAAACGGGTCGAAAACAGGGCCGCCGGAGCTGGGAATTCAGCTGCCGGAAACCAAGGTGGTGGTTGAGATCCGGGATTTGGTTTCAGCGAGGAACGGTGACTGGAAAGCTGACATCATGCATGCCTTGGTTCGATTGATCTGTATCTTCACAAGCGTGACAGCCCTGTCGGTGATGATAACAGCCAAACAGGCTTCCACCATTTCATTTTATGGCTTCGGCATCCCTGTCTACTCCAAATGGTCTTTCTCCGACTCCTTCGAGTAAGTTTTTTGGCTTTAAATTACTTTATTTATTTACCTCGTACATATTTTTTCTTTACTTTATTTGGAAAATATTTGAGAAGTACTCTGCATGAGTTTGTAAGGTGTAATATATCGATTTCTTAATTTTTTTTAGAGAATATTCTTCAGCCATGATATAAAATTAAATGTTTATCAATCTATATATCTGATATCACCAAAAAATGTGATCTTAAGTAAATATCGTGCGATGATGCAACAAACGATTTATCTTCAATTACCGAATCGAACTGCTCCAAAATATCTCTGTGTATCAAAGAAAAAAGGGTGAGATGACTCCGCCTGTAGGCGAAGCCACTTCGACGCTCAAGTCCGTATAGGTTTCAATGAAAAGTATTGAAATTGCAGAGTTTGCATAATATGAAAGACGTATTATGAAAGACATATTATGAAAGACGTATCTGCATAAGGGTTAGGTGCCCTCTATTTATAGATGTAGAGATAGAGTCTCAATCAATATAGAATAAAAGTTCTAGTCAATCTATAATTGCAGAGTTCTAATCAATATCAAATTGTATTGTATATGGCAACCAGATACATGTTTATCCCAAAAATATCGAGAGATGTCTTCTAAAACCCTACAACTCATTGCTTAATCAGATTGGGTCGGTTAAAACTCAGTAGGTAGATCAATCCCCCATCGAGGGGTATCAATATCATATTTAAATTCGGGGGATTTGGTTTTTGTCCTTATGCATAGTAACCATGTGTTTGAGTCATATGTTTTAACTTTAAACCGGTTGCATAATCGATACAAAATCTGAAAAAGTCCTCTTTATGAACAAAAACAAGAACCCGTGAGTCCACCGTCGTATCGATTGTGATGACTAATTTCTCGAAATTCAATTAACCTTTAAGATTGGCCCTTTTAATGAAAATCTAGTCAGCTTAATTCATTAAGTGTGGTTAAACGTAATGTTTTTTTAAAACAATCAGACCTCTATACGCTTTATTGTGAAATCTATTTGCTGTGAAAAAATTGCAACAAGAGATGGGTGAAAAAGAGTGGTCGAATAATGTAAAATATGTGTTGATAAATGATAATAAATCAGGTATCTGGTTGGAGTATGCAATTCATTCATCGCTTCAATTGGGTAATAAAGTGTGGAGAATGCTGAGCAACTCTCCTTCTAGGAATCATGCATGGCTCATTTTTGCTGCTGATCAGGCAATGAGTATTTTTTAAACACAAGTAGGCCTACGGTCTCAATAATTTCGATAAGTCATAAGAGTACAACAAAATTTTCATTTTACAAAAAATTACATGAATTTAAAGATTTTTAATTTTTTTTTTCATTTAGTGGAAGACTGATCCAAATTTCCCCAATGCGTAATTTATTATACGTTTTGTATCATTATTTTTTGAGAGTTTTGAATGAGTTTTGTAGGGTGCTATGATATCATATTTGCTTCTTAGAGCGTAAATGATCTCATGGAATATATGTCTTTGCAATATTAGTCCCAAAATTTTAAGACAAATCAAATAGTCCCACTTTTTTTTTATTTTTAATCAATATTAGTCTCAACTTTTGTTTTAAATCAAAAGTGGCCTCAAAATTCTCTATTCAATTATTAGACAATTTTTGTTAAAAATAATTTATATACGACTAAATTAGTTAAAAACATTTATGTTAGATTTTTTTATTAAAAACAATTTATGTGTGACTATTTTTATTATTCCAAAAGTTTGGGTATTACTAAAAATTGGAACTAATATTACAAACCTTGCTTTCAGCACTAAAGCTTGCGTGTCTTTGAATCGTAAGCTATCAAGAATTGAATGTCTAGAAGTCAAACTTTGCATGGAGTTTATGTTTGTATAAATAAAAAATATAATTACCAGACAGACACTAAAATGTATTAATATTTTTAAATGTAATAAAACTCTGGAAAGGGTTTTGTGAATTGTAATATGTATATGTGAGGATTTAATATATCGCAAGTAATGAAAAATATTTTTCCCAAATAATATATACTCCACTGTTGGACAAATTAAAATATCTTGGAGTCCTATAAAAAAATTAATTGGGGAAGTCAATTTATGGAACAGGACATTTTGGGTTATGTTTGACGTCTTCACTTTTTATTAAAAAAAAAAAGATATATTCTAGGGTTCGTACCTTACAAAATATACTAAAGATTTGTTAATTTAATAATTGTAAAGTATCATGGTATCGTATCATGTTTAAACGAAGTATTTAGAAAATTATTATAAATATAAAAAAAAGTTAAAACACAGTACACGAAGCTCCTACGATGTCCAGGGTTTGGGAGGGGTCAGACTCATTGGGCTTAATATGCGCAACCTTCCATTATAATGCAAAAGGTTGTTTCCACTATGAACACATGAAATACGATAAAATCGTGTTTTACTTTACACACATATTGTGTGTGCCCGGTTGCGAGTATTAATAAAGTTAGAAAACATTCTATACGCCCGAACCTCATATTAGCAAGGATACAAAATGCAACAGAGATTAAGAATAAAATTTATATTCTCAATGGATCAAAACCAATTGAAAATAAGAGAGAATCTATCCAAGCATAGTATTTTGATCGTATTAGTACCGTTAAAATGTATTTGTCCGAAATCTATACCATATTATAAAGGAAGAGCAATACATAGTAACTACATTGATCTCTTGGTATGTTTTATATGTTCTTCCTAAAATACCCTTATATAAATAACTATCTCCAATATTTTTATTTTCTTCAAATTTTCTAAAAAACTATTTATTTCATCTAATTAATAATATACCATATTAGCTTAAATATTTAAAATTTTAAAAATATACAATAATTACATATTTATATTGTAATTATATGCCATATAAAATTTTTAAAAAAATTTACATAAAATTATATGTGTATGCATCGCATGTCAAAAATCGCTAGTATATATTAAGTCCCATGAAAAAATATTCGGGTCTGATAAATTCAAACATATTTCTCACTACGTTAAACTACCTTCAACCGCCACGGTCACCACTCCTTCCAGCGGTTACTCTCAAATTTAAAAAAATCCCTCCTCCTTTTCACCCCCACCATTCTTTATAACTGTATACAATCCTTCCATTAGAATCCAATTCACTATCAAAATACCCAAAAAAATTCGCTCTTTGGACAACAATGAAGTCCCCAAAAATGGAAACTTTCATGGGTTTTCCCTTCCTTGTTTTGATAATTCTGTCGGTACTTGGTTCTGCTCCGGCCACGGCGGCTGAGGAGTTCAAAGTCGGTGGAGATGAGGGTTGGCGGCAGCCTGCTGCCAATGAAACTGAAATGTACTCCAGATGGGCTGCAACTAAGAGATTCCACGTCGGAGATTCACTGCGTAAGTTGTATGTTATGCTTGGTTTCATATTTTCGATTTTTTCTCTGCAAAATTAAAAGGAATGCATGACATAGGGTGATCCATTAATTTGCCGACCTTGCAACTATTATTTAAAAAAGTTAACTCTAGATTTTACCTTTTCGTGTAATTTTGCTCGAATAATTGCATTGAAATAGTTAAGAAAGCCGTAGCTTCCATTTGTAAGTAAATACTTCGTGCATGGTCTTGTTTCTTGTGCTACAAGCAGTGTCCGACGTGAAAAAGGTTAATACGTGAAGATTGCCCGTCTCATATTTGGGTGAATACTTGAATATATATTTGTATTTAAATAACTACAGAAATGGTTTCATCTTCCTTTCTTGAAAACAGGTTTTGAGTACAAAAGCGATACGGTCCAGATAGTAGACAAGGGGGGATATTATCACTGCAACTCAACTCGTCCATTTGCGGTCTTCAATGATGGGCGCACCTTGATCAATCTGGATCGATCTGGCCCATTTTACATTGTGAGTGCCGACCCAGATCACTGCAAAAGCGGGCAAAGAATGATAGTGGAAGTGATAGCGATGAACCCGAGATCTCCTATACTGCCGGACATGGATGTTTCTCCAGCACCACCGCCATATTCGAGAGCAGGAACATTCTCTTATGTGACAAAAGTGGTTTACTTTTATGTTGTCTTTGTCACGGTTTCTGTCTTGTAACTGTTTCAAGGATAAGTGCTTATGTTTAGGTTTATAATTTAAGGTTCTTGCTATGTGGTTAGAATTGTGTTTGCAGGTGGTTTTCTTGTCTTATGATTGTACGTTTATTTTGGGAAATATTCTTTCCTGTTATGTGTAGGACTTTATAAATTGTGGGATTTTAATTTATAATTGTAATTTTTGTGTTGTACTTAATGTTCGTGTTGTGTTTTATCTATCTTGAATTGCTTAATCACGTGTTTACATACTTTCATAAAATTAAAAGAATTTGTAGAAATTCGGAAAGAAAATAATAAAGAATTACTTTGAGAACTTGTATTCAGATAAACTACATATTTAAAATCCACTTAGCAATAAAATAGCCAAAAATTTTAGGTGGAAATGAAACTGAAAACGTAAGGATGTATGCAGCCTAAAGTTTTCGAGTCGAGTTGTTGAGTGGGGAGTCGCGTCTCGGCTACCTTTCATGAGAAACTAAAGCTTTTCCAACCACTTCAAACTTTGATCGATATCCATTTGTCATTTGCCGAAGCAATTTCAAGCTCAAGAACTCAACTGTCGTCTGAAATATGGTTGTTGTCCAAAACATCCTCAGCTTCATAGGATCCTGATCGTGTGACACAGAGCCAGGTCCTTAAGCGCTCGTCACTAGCTTCTTCTGCAGAGGGAATATGCCATGATCCCTTTTCAGATTCCTGAGATAGATGAAAATTATTTGGACAAAATCGAAATGGGAGGTTCATGTTAAAGCTCAAGCCATATGTTTATATTGTTCAGAGTAAGAAAAAACCGAAACAGAAAATTGATTTAAAACAGCGAAATGATACCAGTTCTGCTAATACCTGGATAACTAGAGAATATGAAGGGGGCATCAAAAGCTTCAGATTGCCTTTCATGAATGTATATCTGACCTGCAACACAGTATGCTTGTTCACTTCATTCAAAAGTGAAGTATCATTATAAAAATTACACGGAAAAAATTGACTCTCGGCTGACTTGGGATGTTCGAAATCATCAAGAAATCATCACACCACCTTATTCTGGATCTTATCCTCCCAACCCTCAACAACAAGCCACACACATCTGTTTGGCGGAGTGGTGGAAAAGGTCCTGAGTCCTGACCATTATCTCACCTTAATGTAAGGGAACAAATATGAGGAAGTAAAATACACAAATGCCATTTTCGTTAATATAACCTTTTGGGCAACTAAAGTGTCTTGAATATAATCCTAACAAATGCTTCACTTTTCATATGAAGTTCATCTATGCTTCTTTAAGTTACTGGTAAATAAGTTTTTCCTTACAGTATTCTAGACATCGTGGCGAAACTTGAAACTAAAAGCCACTATGGTTGTTAGTGATATTTTATTATAATCAGCGCAAGACTTCACTTCGCTCATCTATCCATGTTAGCATATTTTTTGTCACATCCTATTGCCTTCATTTTTGGCCATGTAGTCCAAGTTACATTTTTTAAGACGTAGAAACTTGTAAGTAATGTTAACATAAACTACTAAGTTTATTGGGAACATAGATAAACGAACCTGATGTCTTTCTTTCCATCTGAAGAAAAAATTACTACCAAGGAGCGCAAAAATGTGATCTCTCATTTCATCATTCGTCACTAACAAACACTTTAGTTTCACAGCAGCATAAAGCCAATACCTGAATTACATAACATATGTCACAAATGCCAATAAGAGGCATCGATACTTAATAAAACAAGCAGTTCAAGGAGAAATGCACTGAATATCATATGCCTAAGGAAATTGGTAATTTTTCTTGAACTATCAGAGTAAGTAAATGCTAAATATGGAGCAAGCATGTAGAAGATGCAGGGGAAAAATGGTACCAGTTACGCTCAAGTCGATAAAAACAAAAGGAATTTTGTCGAAGGGTAGTATGTTTATTTTCCTTTTCTGTGGATGGAGGGAACGAAAGTCACATCTTTAGAGTTATTAAGCACAAAATTTGAAATTCATTTTCATTTGAGAAGGGCAATTGCTAGATATATAATCTTTTTTATTGTAAATTAGATTTACCAATCATCATTAGATCCATATGGTGTTCCATAGAGAACACCTTTGTCAATCCACTCCTGAATCAGCTCTCTTTTAGAAGCATCCTCAAGCAGTGATCTCACACGCTTTTTATGCAACACAACTAGTGGCCACTTATTACTTTTGTTATGCACTTCTTCGATAACAGCATCAAGCTGCTCTATTGAAATTTGGGAAGATAGCCAAATGAGCCATGGATTTTTCATCAATCTAATATCGGGAAAAAGAAAAATAAACTAAACAATAACCACCAAAATACACAACCTGTTCAATGCTAAAACCCCCCTCTACAAAGTTCTGCTGGTATAATCCAATATTTGCTCCATCAACCACAGTCTCGTAGTTGGAATGTTCTTCAAGCCAATCCTTTACAATGTTGGAAGAAAAGATTGTACCAGTTTGTATGATATACCATGATTAAAAAAATAGAAGATTCAATAAGTTACTAAAAAAGTATGTAAGACCTGAAATTCTTTAAAATTTGATTGGACTTCTCTTTCCATAGCAAAAGAAGCAATTGATTGTGCAAACTTCTCAGTCTCTGCTCTATCAATATCAACACAGACCAACTGCTCACCACAGGAACAACATTTTCCATCTGAGGCTACATTCGATCTTTGTACAATCCAACTGCCCTCCCCAAGCCAGCCAAGTCCATGCCACCCACCTCCATTCCTTAAAAGCGCTTCCTTCAACTGATTCTGATCCAAACTAATTGAACCGACCTCAGATGCATGGTTTTCACGAAACCAATTTTCTATGATTTCCATAGCCGACTGGTTAACCCCTCTTAGTGCCCCTCTTAGCTTATGAAAGTACTCATAAACCTTTTCCAATCTGCATGTCTCCATGCTAACCTTCAGATATATGAATTAGACGGTCAATCCTATGACTATGAACATGCATAAAATTTCTCCCACCAATAATGAAGAACTTGATAACTCTTAAGTTAAAGATCAAAGCAAACTTGGGATGAAAATTAACAATGCCGAGAGCTTTAATCTATCATCTAATGCTATACGCTTTCAATCGACGAGAAATTGATAAGGAGATAAAACCCAAATCAGTTCGGTGCAAAACCCAATCTAGTATGGAGTAATATCCGATTTGAAAAAAATCAAATCCAAGTTCGATAAAGCCGAAGGAACATATTTTGTAGGCGGAACAGATAAATAGTTAGCACAAACCGAGACTTGTATTACAAATTTTCTTAAAACAGATTTGCTTTCTCACCACTTTCCCATGATAAAATGGCTGAACTCGTAGCAATCAAGCGCAGATAATTACATTGGTAAACTGAAATTGTACCTGATCATTTTGCACGTAAAGCTTCAAGCAAAACACGAACACAGAGAAGCCAAAGGAATTTAGCTTTAATGAAAGAGATTATAATAGCTAATGTGAAGGATTCCAATCTGTTGGGAGCGTGGAAATGGACCTTAATCTTACAATCACGGAAACAAAATCTCAATCTTGAAATGTAAAAGCTCCCACCTTTAGTAATGCCACAAGTTCAGGTTCCTCCAACTGAAGCCCAACAGATTGCACGTGCTCCTCTACTTCATACGCCTTATCCGCTATCCCACCATCACAAAAACAAATCAACGCCGGCGAAAAAGTCCTGAGCTTAGGCGCAACCCCATGATCCTTCAGTCTCATCGCTAACTCAAACGCGTAGTCTCCATCGCCTTTAGCCGCCGCCAGCCTGGATACAGCCGTGATCGTGGCCTCGTTCAGCTTCAAGTTTCCATTGTTTTGGTGGAAGAGCTTGAATCCGAATTCAATAGCGGGTTTCCGGGTTTCCGGGTTGGATACGGAGTTGGAACAGATGTACAGGAGGGAATTGAGGTTGTTTAAGGAAAGGGTGGGGGAGTCTGAGGATTCATAAAGGGAGATGGCCTCGAATAGGTTTTTGGTCCTGGAGCAGTGGTCGAGGGTGGCGCGGAACTGTGCTTCCGGTGTCAGTTTCTGCTTCTTCCGCCGCCGGTTCATGGCGTTTGTTTGGGGGACGGCGGATGAGACGACCAGGGAGGAGCCCTAATTTTCTAAGTGGTTTTGCGTTACTACCGAGTACCGACTATATGGAAGGATTTTACATTGATATTAATTAATCCTTAAATTAATAATTTATGAATTTAGAAATTATTTTATCGATTAAGCAAATTTATCATGAAAATATATTAATAAGCTTGATAATATGATTAATGATAGTGGTTACCGGAATATAAATTGATGTCATCACCTTTTGAATTACCTAAGTGAAAATGATTAACTTTCAAATATTAGAATAAATTGTGGATAGTGTCATTGAAAATTTTGTTAAAGATGAAGCTGAAGATGATTCAATATCTTTAAAATCAATCACTTGAAAATAAAGCATACGTAGCTCCAACAACTTTTCACAATTTTGTATTACAATTCGAGAATATGACATTATAGTTTTTTAGTGTAATGAGAAAAGTTATAGATGCAATCCACCTAAATTTAAATTTTGAGGAAAAAAACAAATAACAATATTCATATTTTACTAATTTATCCTAATTATGTGTGTAATTTTATAAAATTATTAATTTATAATATTGATGAGACTATAAATTTATATAAGGGTTTTCTTAAAAATTATTATCTTATTAATTTATTAAGTTACTAATTTTTTAAATTGATCGAAGTTGAGATCGAAAAAATATATTGTTTTAGAGATTATTAATTTAATAATTATTAATTTATGAAGGTTTTATTATATGTAATTTTTATAACATTTAAATTTGATATTTTCTTTTTATTAATTTTCTCCTCCCTCCGCTACCTAATTTTCATGAAAAGTGACATACAAAAATATATCATATAATTAGATGTAAAAAACTAGTACTAAATTATATTATTATATAAATAGAGGACAATATCATTTTAATAAATACTATAATATTTGAGTTTTACAAAGAGAAAATAATTACCGTAGAGATTAAAACTAGGGCTACCTGTAAATAGTTTTACTATAATTTTTAAAATATAGTTTGAAAAATTAACGATCGATCCGTGTAGAATAATTGTGTTAAAAATTAATCCATTTATATAGTGATAGTTGAATTAGAATTATATCTCATATAATTTAATACAACAATATATAGTAAGCCGATTCAATATATTGCAAATACTACTCAATCAGTACGTTTGTTGCTGATCGATCGGTAGCATAAAAAAAATTCGTGCTCATGAATCATGCCGACATAGCACGTCCCATGAGCTGAAGTCTTTAGCATAGCACAGACTGTCTGGCACGATTCGACATTGTATAATCTCATGTTGGGTCAACGTTGGGACATGAGTAGATAAATTTTTAAACTAGAACACAAATTTTATAATTATCCAGATTAAAAGGGCCAATATGTAATCTGCCAACAAATTGTTCCAAATAATAGTTTGGATAATGGGATTCAGCAAGTCGCTGTCTTAATGCAGGAAGAGAAACAAGAAATTTGGATAAAACTTGGCGGGAGCAGATTACTAAGGCCTCCTGATGTTGAAAGATTTTGTAGTTTATCCAATCTCAATGTTTTCTTGAAGCTTCTCTGCCTCGTTAGAATTATAGTAGACAAACATTTACTTGTTTTTTCTCTTCGTTTTCTTCTCCATTTTCATGGCTACCAACTTTTCAATGGGATCCCCCGGCTCCTACAATCGGTATGCTGTTTTCGTTTCTGAAGATTCTTTTTATCTATACCGTACCACTAAGAGGTGATTAGGGAGGATGTGCTTGAAATAAATCTTCAATTTTACATTTAATTTCTGGAACAACTTAATTTTGAATTTTTGGGGCATAGTTGTATGCCTTCTGATTTGGTGACCTCTGCTGTACGATGTTACTGTTCTCATATTGAACTGCTATCCTTTTTTTTTGTTTTTTTTTTTAGTCTCGAAAGTCAAAACTTTTTGCAAGAAATTCAAATCTTCAAGTGTTAAACACAGGCAGAATCAGCGGAAAGACAAGCACACATTACGTCCTGAAAATTTTCAAATTATACGTGAAACTGTTATCCCAGATATATAAAATTTACTTAGTAAAAGTTCCCCTTCTTGGTGAGGGGGTTAAATTAGATTAGTTGTTCTTTACTGATGGTAGATGCAACGTGGTTGAAGATTTTTGTTGCCTTCAGCTTCAACTGCACCCATATTCAGTTCCTATTTTTCGCAAAATCTGATCAAGATTTTTGGTTCCAGGCCGATTAACAACCTGAAGGGCTATTATTCAGAGAGAATAATTGCAAAATATAACTTCACTAAGGGTTCCAAGTTTGAATGTTTTAGCTCCTTTAGGCAAAGGTTGTAAATTCAGTAGAAAATTGTGCTGAGTTTTGCTGACATAAACTCCGTAACTCTTAAAACCCTTCTATTTTTTGTATCAGAAACCTTGTCCGGTGTAAGGATAGAGTAAATTATAGAGATAATACAACGTGCCTGGCAAAGTTTAACGCGAAAGAGCAAGAAAGGCATACCTTTATGAAGAAGACCCATCCAAAAGAATCTCTCCTCACAAGTGCATCTGCATATGCGACATCGTCATCAAAAAGGATTCCTACTGGGGCACTATCATCAACGGCATCCACCCCTGACTATGGTCCAAGCATGTTAGAGGATAACCAGTATTCTTTGGTTAAGTCTCAAAGTGGTGAAATGGAATTCAATCGGGTCGATTGTCTTGTTTGGGTGTTGCATGAATCTGCTAGAAGTTTATCTCTTTCGATACAGCGACTTGAAATGGTTAGAATTGGTCCACCAGTTGCAATGGCATGGAACGGGGTAGATGTGCACGCCTGGCATAAACACATTGCATATCAGGTATGAAATTGTACTATGGAGAATGATGATGAAAAAAATTATATTCACGGTACAAACAGAAGAAACAGTTTTCAACCATTTCAATTTTCAAGAATAATTTTAATAAACAGATGAGCATTATAAATTTCTGCAGGTTCCAGTGTATGCATTACTGAAAGCAGCAATTGAAGTGGAAGTGTTTCTTTCTCACAAACGGAGTAACAACCCTTCTCCTGTTCGTCGAACGTACATCCACATGCCTGGGAACTTGTATTTATTGGATGCATAAGATTTATTAAGTGTATAACGGAACAATAATTCTTCTGTGCTTCTGCTTACCACACTGGGTTATATATGTTTATCATAGAACATATCATGATCAATTGGTGATTATGTCATGACATTTCTTCTTTTGTACTTCCAGTCTCTCTTCAAAAGTAAACTTTCTCGGAGAACACATAGAAAGCCAATTATGTGTGAGGAATCCCACTCTGGTGCAGTGGTTTAGAACGGTGGAAGTTCCACGGATAACTGGATTATTTATGCCATTGTTCAAGAAATGGTCCATGGATTATGCTGGCAGGTTCGTAAACCAGACAATGAGACAAGACTTTGTTTTGAAATACTAAAGACAATTCGTGCAAGAACTCTTAAAAAACAAAGAATTCAGTGGTGTTGCAGGAATAATTGTGGCAATCACTTGTTGTGCAGCTGTGGGAAAATTGGGTTGTGGGAGAATTTCATGTTCCGTGTTTTCAAATTCAATTGAAGATGCATTAATCGAACTCATTACCACGACAAATGATCTTGTTTCTGTTGATAAATTGTACCACTTAGCTACTGAGGCTGGATTTGAAGAGGACTTCTTGTCTCATTTTGGAAGTCAAATTCTTCCTAGTAAGAGTGTTGAAGATCTAGAATTTTTGATTGGATTGGTTCAGAGAAAGCTTTTTACGGCATTCCAAAGAGAGAGTGTTACTAAAGGCAAGCATATTCTTTCCAATAAGGTTTGCTCATTCTTCACCAAATTTCATCATTTCTCTTGCAACTCAAAAAGTTTTACAGCTTGTCAGTAGTTTATAATTTGCTTCCAGCTAGTAATATTTCACAGTGGACAAACTATGAATAAATGTCTATATCAAGATAAGTATGGATAGAAAGTGGATGTGCGTGTGGAAGTGTTCGAATTCACATTTTGTATTTCAAAAAATACTAGTTCTGTCACAACAAAAAAATCAGTTATTCTAGTAAAGGTACTTTGTTTAGATTCCTCATTCATTTTGTGCAGACTTTTGAAAGAACAAAAACTTCCACTCTCAAATCTTCAGAATAATTTCTCGTGATTATTTGTATTTATTTCACTTTTGCAATGTTTAATTAAATGTCATCTATATATGGTCATTTTGGTGTTAGCAGGTTCAAGAAAATACTTTGTCCACTTTGGGTCTTTTTGCTTATCTAGGAAGAGAAACAAGATTATTTTTGTCGAGACACAATGTAAAGGACATTGATGAGGCCATTAAAGACCTTTACAATTACTTAGAATGTGGTATCCTCTTCGTATATCCCGAATTTTCGAACCTATCAGAGTATCAGCTTCTAATTGAGGTCAGTTCGTTTACAACATTTAGTCAGGCATTGAAGACATCAAAGCATATTTAGTTGGCTCAAGATTTTGATGTTACAGGTAATTGTCGATGAAATTGGATGGCTTGACTTTTATGCAGCATATAACTGCCAGTTATACCAAGAAAGGAGAAGATCCAAACATCCAATTCAGGCAGAGCAGGAGATTATCTTGTACTCTGTTTTTACTGTATGCTATGATGTGATTTCGGGATTCGCTCACTACAGCAATTCAACACAGCCAAATTTAGATGCTAATTTGTTAGAATTCTTGCTTCAGAGGTGATCTAACTCCGGTATTACCATTTTTTGGGATTGTAAGTAAGGATGAGATGTCTGAGCTATATTACTGTTCTTAGTCAGGGCCTGATTTCATCATGTCTGGAGGAATACTGGGCTGCTTATGATGTGTCAGAGTAAGTTTTTCTTGCTAGATATTTGGGAAATTGTTTTTGCAATCCATTTCCAATAACATTTCAGTTGGTTAAAATGTTGGGGAGCAACAATTGGCTTTATTGTCATGACTTCCAGATGTGGTATAGCAATTGAAATGAGGAGCTTGAGCTATCAGCTATATGAAAATTTTGAGTTGCATCTTGACCACCAGTGACGACTCCTGGTGTAACAAAAAAATAAGGATATATACCCCCAACTAATGACGCCATCAGTAATATTTGCCTGTCAATTTACCTGTCTGTTAACTTTCTCAAGCAGTGACCTTCAGAAAATAGGTGAAAGAAATGGAACTGATTCAGCACAATCTTTTCTGATTAATGGCTCAAAACATCCATCTTTGGTTATGGATGCGAGGCAGAGTCCGGCAGAAGTGAAAGAGAGAGAGGCACAACGGAGAGAGTCCACACAACCTGAGGTATGGCTGATGGATATATGACTGAGAATTGCTGTAACATTTTTACTTACCTAATTTACTCGTTTGCTCTTGAACCAGACACATCTTTCTAAGTACTTGTTTATTTTTCACAGGAAGAACGATTTCTAAGATTAACATCTAATTCACTTTTTGTTACAACTACATAATGACTAACACAATATTTTAAATGTGGAACAAGATAAGGATGGGAAAAAGCCACTTAATAAATTATTGGGGTAGGGTTTATCAAATCGACACTCTTTTTTATGAGCCCCACATCGATTCTGCAAGCAATTTTATAAAATTATTTAAATTTAAAAGATTTAACTAATTTTTCCTTCCAGAAGCACATGATTCTTGAAACGTAAAATGGATTAAGTTTTTTATGTCCTTAGCTCCCTCTTCCTCTCCCTCATGTGTGCTTAAGTTGTTTGCAACTATTATAAGTAGCCTGTTCGAAAAACAGGACCCCAGCTCAAACCATGCTGGAATGTTTGATTCGGGCCATATAACCACATCCATTCAGCAGTGTTTTTTCAGAAAGTCCGCCGCAAATTTAATAGCTGCAAGTGTTGTAAGTCTACTTATCCTATATATCTATTTGTTTTTGTGTTTTTGTTGACCTTGCTAATTAGGTAATCTGGATTACTTGATATAGGATATTTGTATGGGTACTCAGCTGCTATTTGTAGATATAATGGATTCCATGAGGTTTCTGGCCAAGAAATTACACGGCCATAAAGTTACAAAGAGGGAGAGGAGAAAAATGCAAAGAACGAGCAAGGATGTTGTTACACTTGTTCCAATAGCAATTTTAATGCTGATTCCAGTAAGCTCAGTTTCGATGCAATTTGTTTAATTTCAAAGAGCTAGTGGCAGATTACCCTCCTCTGGTTTTGAAAATAGGCAGATTACCCACTGTGGTCTGAAAAGAAGTATTTTATCCCCTGTGGTTTTAAGAGTAGGCAGATTACCCCAATGTGTTTTGAAAATAGACATTTTATCCTATGATATAGAAAATAAACACTTTACTCCTTGTGGTTTGCAAAAACTGGCGTCCATAGAAGGCTTATTCACAAACCATAAGGGGTAAATTGCTTATTTTTAAAACCACATGGGGTAGAATGCATATTTTCAAATCACAGAAGGTAATTTGCGTATTTTCAAAACGACGGAGGGTAAAATGCATATTTTCAGACCACAAAGCTAATCTGCCTATTTTCAAAACAACGTAAGGCTAGTCCGCCGTTAGCCCAATTTTAAAGTAGATCGAATATAGTGAAGAGAGCACATAATGTAATACACAGTTTTCGTAGTTAGGCCACAAAGGCCCACATCCATGACACAATAGCCATAGGACTAAAACTCGATCATCTATCTTAGTTTAGATTACAATATTAACTCTTATATAGGTGGGAAATATTTCTTTAACTTAAATGATGGTCAAATAATCTCGAAGATACATAGTAATCTTATCTTAACAATTTGGATATATGATTTGCAAAGATACTCCCTAGTGGTTAAGTATCTTTGTGGCTGACCAATTAATTCAATGGTGATTCATTTGGCTTCTTGGAAGTCGGAGCTTGGGTCTGGGTTCAAATTATATTCAACGTTGTTCATCAGGTTTCGCCAGTAGGTCATGCGGCCATGTTAGCAGCAATCAGGAAATACATTCCATCTTTGGTACGCTACATTTTCCCCTTCTAATGACATTTCTTGCAGTTTCTTCCCTTTCATTTTTCACGTATGCTTGCCGTGGATCAGATTCCTTCTCCCTATTCGGATGAACGGCTCGATGTTGTGAAGCAACTGAAAAGAACGAAAAAGATGGAAGTTCAACGTATCACCAACGAAGATTCAAATTCGAAAGTTCTATGAGCAACTCCATACTATATTTTGATGCAGCAATAGGAGATAACACTAAACACTCATTGTACCTCTAAAATTCTCTTACAAATATATTGCTACGTTTGATGTTACATTTATAGATCAGATGTATAAAGTCTACGAGGCACACGTGGCACTACTTGAATTGTTGTGGCATACGACGTGCACAACTTTTACCTGAGTTTGGAACATGTTCCATCTTTGGTCTGTATATAAGGCAACAGGAACTTGATGGCTTACAATCCAGATAATTTGATTATTAATTGGTTGGCATATTGATATCATATGCTTTGTTCTGGATTTTGGGATAAGATATTTGAGGAGCTGATGCAATTTATTTTTAATAAATATTTGTAATTCTCACTCTTTATTTGAAACAAGAGATTTAAATCATGTCAATATGGGGATATTGCAATTCGTTTTGTTTGAAAACAGAGTCTTTTGTTTGAGAATACAGTAATTTTGTTTGAGAATACAGCCTTTTGCAATTCTTTTGAAGGAAAAATCCAGCGTGGATCAGGTTTGACCCAGGTTCATGCACCAACACATATAAATATACGATCATATTTGTTAAACCATGGTTGACACAATGGTTTATGTGTATTGGTGTATGGGCCGGATGACATACAAGAGTTTCACTATTTTGAATGGTTGCGATCCGGACACGCGGAAATAACATTTTTTAACTGGATTTATTTAATTAAAATTGGCAATAAAAGTATAAAATTTTGCTTCCTTCAAGGGCAAACCTCTTGGTATATATTACTGACCACGAACTCCGGTGTTATAGTATATTTTAAAAGATACAATTATTTTTTAAAGCAAAAAAATTATCTTATTGAAAAGGATACGAATGACATTACTGGCTTCTTCTACTCGATCCATGCCCAGATGTTGTATGTGTAAAAAAATATTGTAATTACACTCATTCACGGGGCAATTTTATCAATTAACAAAAAACTAATAATAAGTTGGGTGGATCATTTTATGTTGTAAATAAGGTTCACCAGCGGTAAAATTATTGGAAACAAATTGATCATGAAAAGAGTTTCTTTTTTTTTTGTTGAGTCGGAGAGGAGCAAATATTTTTTTCGCGCTCAACGGGACTCGAACTCGAGTCACTCTCAAATAGGAAGATAAATTCTAATCATGTTGACTAAGTCCACGAGCTCAAAGAGTGAGTGATTTTAGGGTTGGGTTTTGGTGAAGCTATAGTTGGGATTGGGCATTATGTGATTTTATTGGGATATGTGATGAGAGAGTTAATAAATTGAGGAAATTACACATAGGTATCACGAAAATATGTTTCAACTAAATCTAGCAAAATATTTTCTTTTCAACTAAATACATCTTGTGGGAATCTTCTTTCAACTAAGTCCATTTTTATGAAACCCTAATCTAATTAGTCATTTGATATTCCTAAAACACCATTGTTATAAAAACCAGTTTATAACAGTTGAATTATCCCTTCCTCGTCGTGCGAGTTGGTGATGGTCGCGTGTTCTGGGAAATCAGCAATGGTGGTTAGGCGAGGCATATGGAGCGGTGGCGACGTTGTGGTGGATGCGACGGTGACTCCTTTTCGTTTCGTCAAATGTCATTCTTCTCCAACCACAGAAACAGACGTTTCGTTTCAATTTGTTTGTTGTTTTTATGGTATTTTTGGATTTAATTAACATTGAACTTTTATTTCAATTTTGGTGCACATTATGTGTTTGCTAAAAGGTCTATTTAGGTAAACAAATTTTTTTTGTAGCAAATTTAGAAAAGATAAACAACATGTCATCTCCTTCTAAAGGTTTTGATTTATTATTTTCAACTTTCATTTGTTTATGTACAACATACCAAGTAAAAAATAGACTCTAAAATTCCATTTTCATTCGTTTACATACTGTTTTCATTTCTAAACTTTCAGACATCATGTCATTACATTAGTAAAAGGATCTATGATAACATAAACGATGCATATATCAAATCCTGACAATATATCAGTGAGGTAGCACTATCTTATCTTCCCAAATCAAAGTAGGAGAACTAACAATCTTATACACGCAAGCAACGCATAGCGGTGCATGTAATTTACATGCAATTACATGCACCGCTAGTCTACCGGTGCATGTAATTTACATGCACCGGTAGACTCAACATTTGCATTAGTTCTCAAATTACATAATAAATAAGTATCACACCGATAGTCGGTGCATGTAAATTACTTGTATCAGTACTCAACATTTGCATTGGTTCTCAAATTACATAATAAATAAGTATCATATAGTAAGTGTTAAAGACGATCACAAATAACACTTAAAATTAAGACATATTGGTGTAATATATTATAATTTGAAAAATAATATACTTTTGTTATGAGATCAATAATTTATCATATATTATATACTCATCCATAATAAAAATTTAATTTCTAAAATAATATATTGTATCTTTAATTTGTTATAAGATCAACAAGCAAGCAACATATAGCGATGCATGTAAATTACATGCACCTCTAGTCTACCGGTGCATGTAATTTACATGCACCGCTAGTCTACCGGGGCATGTAATTTACATGCATCGATAGTCTATCGGTGCATGTAAATTACATTGATCAGTAGACTCAACATTTACATTGGTTCTCAAATTACATAATAAATAAATATCATATAGTAAGTGTTAAAGACGATCACCAATAACACTTAAATAAAGTAATATATTGTATCTTTAATTTGTTATAAGATCAATTGTAAAAATTATAGAATGAAAAATTAATTCACATTTTTTTTGATTTGATCATTGTTATTTAGTAATTAGATAAAAACATCGTATATTAGTGCATCACAGCCTATCGGTGCATGTGAATTACATGCACCGCTGAGTCTATTTTGGTTCATGTAAATTACATGAATCTATAAACGTATACTATATTTAACCAAAACATACCTTTTTATATATAATTTTGAATATGTAACATTTTTCCTCATTAATTTTTTTATTAATAGCAAACTGAAATAGAAGGCTCGAGATGTGTAATAGCAAACTGAATAAGAAAACAACACATAAGTCTAAAGGTGCATGTAAGTTACATGCACCACTGAGTCTATCGGTGCATGTGAATTACATGCACCGATAGACTCATGAGCTGTCCGTGCATATAAATTACATGCACCACCGAGTCTATCGGTGCATGTAAATTACATGCACCGATAGACCCATGAGTTGCCGGTGCATGTAAATTACATGCACCAATGGTTTCAATATCATTACATTCTCAAAATTTTTATTCAAATAATTGATCGAACATCTCAAATACATTATAATTTTGAGTTTTACATTAAAAATCTACAAACAATCATTACAATAAAATTGAAATTCATAATAAATATAAAATTTTCATTCAAACAATTGATCGAACATTTCAAATACGTTATACTTTTACGTTTCACATTAAAAATCTACAAACAGACATTACAAAAAATATTGAAATTCATAAGAAACATAAAAGAAAAAAGAAAATCAAAACAATCGGTAAATAGATGATAAATAGAAGAATATGATGATTTTGTCTTCTTGCACAACCTTTTTGTTTTCGTTTGAGCAGTGCGCGCAGCTCTGACGTCATGGGAGGAGCGACAACTTCCGATGACGACGTTGGTGGTTGAGACATGTGGCTGATGTGAAGGTTGGATACTAGGGTTTTGAGGTTGAAGGAGGTGATCCAAGGAAGGCAGAAGACTATTTTGGTAATTTTGACCAAAATTGGACCTAATTGAAAGAATTTTTTTTGGGGTAACTGGGCCAAAAAATCTTTTACCAAATAGTATCGGCCCGAAATTTTCCCTAATAAATTTTAGGCCCACTATACTAATTGGTTCGTTGAATATTGAATAGACGCTTTAACCAACCAAAGTAATGAAGGATTGTTACTATCTTATAAGCAATGTAATCATCTTTA
This sequence comes from Haberlea rhodopensis, assembly GCA_907163345.1. NCBI lineage: Eukaryota > Viridiplantae > Streptophyta > Magnoliopsida > Lamiales > Gesneriaceae > Haberlea > Haberlea rhodopensis. Next base: position 61,899 of record CAJQUN010000471.1, on the reverse strand, counting down.
GATGATAATATTCTAAGTCAGTATTTGTATAATATATGAGATATGATAAATTATGCATGAGTTGTTAAAAATGTGGTTCATCCCACATTTATCAATGACGATACCTTAATAAAATATTCTTATTCAGTATTTCAAATGAAATATTCACGTCCAAGTATCAAACCCACATAAAGGTTGGGATACAGTGACGTGATTCTCCAAGTTACCCGTCATTGTTATGGGTATCACACACAAAATTTTTTTTAAAAAAATTGTCATCTTATTATTATTTTTATGATCACCATGCATTCAAATACGTATTATTTTTAAAAAGATAATGTTAAAAAATCCTTTAATGCATATATTGCATTACAGTCACTCAATACTTATTCCTTTCGAAACACATGATTTTACAAATATTTCATCTTTTTTTTCTTATATTTTTTATTACTATATTCTTCGTATTTTCTTGCTTGATTATGAAGTTTTTAAATCTAACGTTTTTAAGAATACAGCAAATTCAAGGAACATGCGGGAAGATGTTGAAAAGACAACAGCCTGTCCGAGTGCTGCGTATAACAACTTTATGTTCTTTTTTTTTTTGTTGTCTTAAATGAAGCTTTAATTGTTTTGTTAGTTTGTTCAAGTTGGAGGTTTGGAGCCACTATGTCCTATAGAAAAACAGTCGAAAGAGTCTGAGATATTAATAAGATTTATTAAAGCAAACAAAGACTTGTCTAAGATATTAATAAGATTTATTCCATTATAAATGGATATAGATTATTAAATTTAGAAGAATGTTATTTTTTTATCGGAAAAAATTTATATTAATGAGAGTAAAATGGGTACTCAGCCCTATTATACAACCTTGTTAACTCCCGTCTGAGTGTTATTTTTACTTCAATTTTTTTTTTTAAATACACACCACGTTTATTATGTCATTTATCTAATACTCTTTTTTTTAGTAAACTCATTAGTAAGTCATCTAAAATTTCATTTAGTCAAAAATTTGTCATTAAATTCATCAATATCAGTAAAATGTAGAAAAAAATTAAAAACAAAAACAAAATTTGAGCATAAACTCGCAATTTCAATAAAGTATAGAAATAATTTAATTTGTCCCGGCTAATTTAAAAAACTAATGCCAAATAAAAAAATTAAAAATAATGTTTTTTTACGTCTATAAGGCGATTTTTATTGTTCATGTTTTTTTTACAAAACTATTCAATTTGTTTAAAAAAAAAAATTGATGCTCGAAAAACTTTAGTAAGTACTTGGTAGCTATAAGAAAAAGGCAGAATCTTTTAGTTCACAAAAATTATATTTCTCTTCTAAAATTCTTCCAGAAGTGCAGGATTCGCACTTAAAAAAAATAGAATCCATAATCCCCAGGGGTGCTTATCTGGTCGGGTCAATCCGGACCCGGATCGAAATCGAAACAGTTAGCCCGGTTCGGAACCGGAACCGGGCTAACCGGTTCCAACCCGCTCCGAAACCGGTAAAAAATCGGTCGGAGCGATTTTGTGGTTTGGAATCGGTAGCACCACCGGTTTCGGTGCTACCGGATCGGTTCCGGTTCCTGAACTTGAACCGGTAATTTTTTTAACAAAACAATAAAAATCAAGGAACGAACCGTATCGGATCGTTCCGAAACCGATTTGAACCGGAACCAGATCCGATCCGGATCCTTAACGGATCGAACAGGATCCGGTTCCTTAACGGATCCGGAACCTGCCGGTTCCGGCTCGGACCGGACCGATCCGGAACGTTAAGCACCCCTAATAATCCCCAAATAAAAAATAGTATATGATATCACCAAAAAATAAAAAATGCACCTACCATCAACTCCTTGGAATACTGGACATATTTATGTTCTTATAGCTACCAAGTACCAAGAACTTACTAAAGTTTTTCGAGCATCAATTTTTTTGATGGACTTAAGTTTTCCTTGCATCAATTTTTTTTATGGACTTAAGTATTTCGAGCATCAAATTTTTTTTAAACAAATTGAATAATTTGTAAGGAAAAAAACGTGAACAATAAAAATTTGGAACTCGGTTCGTGATTCACCTTAAAAACATAAAAAAAAAAAAAGACAATTTTTTTTTAAAAAAAAAAATTGGCTTTTTTTTTTTAAAAAAATTAGCCAAATCCACCAATATGTCAAGTCTCCGAAAATGACTATACAAAGCAAAGGAGGGACAGAACAGTTCCCCCACATAAAAACCACAATAAATTCTCTTCAAAGTAAATCGAAATAAATTATGACCACGTACCTTGGATTAGTGTTTTCATGCAACGAATGGGGTTCATTTTTGTCCTAAAGACTTATAAGATCGAGATTATGCTAACACCATGAAGAAAATCATCTTCTGATTGAAATTTGATCCTAATATCTATATTTATATATTATATTCATGAATGTAACCAGAATTTTAGAATCGGGTGGGCAAAAACTTATATAATATTTTTATTATTTTAACTTATCTTTTTATAAAACTAATACTTAAAAATAGAAGTGATATCGTCTTAAAAAAATTCTGCCGACGAAAACCCGAGTTTACCCAAGGTAAGATACACCACTGACTTTATTATTAAGGTTGAGGGGTTTGGAGTACCTAACTTTAATCTTATGGAGTAATTTCTAAAATACCAAAATACCCTTATCAAATTACGCAAAATCTATATTTTTTAAATAATAAATATCATAAAAATCTATTTTAGTGAATAAACTACCATATATCAAGGTTTCAAAAAAATATAAATATACCAAAATATTTCTTCATCTTTATCTATTTATTTTTTTTGAATTATAAATTATCTTATTACTCCTAAAATTAAAAAAAAAATATCACTATTCTAGTAATTATCTAAATTTCCATCTCAAATACCATATTTAAACATAAATGTCAAATCAAATCTAATCAAATACATATTCCGAAAACATAATGTAATATAATAATTTTAAATTAAACATGAGTCGTTGGTCAGCCATAAACACATCATTGCTAGCAAAAATATATACGATTCTCAAGTTCTCATCCCAATAGCTTGATATATTGGTTCTAAGTTATCGTCTTCATTGGTTATTTAGGTTATTGGTATCGTCGTCTGTGGTTGTACTTATTACGTTGTCTATCTTTTAATTAATATATTACAACTTTGATAAAATAAAATAAAAAGAAAGCCTTTCCGGGTAAAATGTGTGTATATATAGTACATGATTTATTATACCAATTTTTTTTTGAGAGCATGATTTACTATATCTTGAGATAAGGTTTACTGGAATATACATTACTACTATTATGTATACATGACATGAAATTTGGAGAAAAAGATTATAATTAAAATCTCTAATTCTTGATAGTCTTTAGGAATTGTCTGGTGCAATCTCTTTTGTCCCTTCATCAAGCTTTTTTGTTTTTGTCGATGGGGAACCCACGGCCGCCATGTTTTTGGTTGTGCACTGAATAAACTTTTGGGCTGATGCAATAGCTTGCAAACCACGCCAACAAAGTAAACTACACTAGGCAAGCTCGGTGCGACAGACTCAACCGAGAAAGTGTTTGTAGGTTGATGCAAAGCCAAGAATATAGCCTACCCATTGGTTTGTAACTTTTTTTTATCAACAATTGTACTATATGATCAAAGTTAAATTTGCTAAATATTTGGGAAGCTACTAAATTGAGTAATAATTTTTTTAATATTATTGGTTTTTACCAATTTTATGTACGCTATAAGGGTGGCTTGTTCATATAGCATTGTTTTTCGGAAAAAAAAAACAATTGAAGCTCAAGCTCATCTGACTTGATAAACATGCTATTAGAAATCGAATGTAGAAATTCATTATTTAATAAATCTCGAATCAAAATTGTGACATTCTATCACCTCAACCTACATTTGACTCTTCATTGAAACATTCTGCTTTAATTATGACATTTATGGTAATTTTCTTTTTCTTTTTTTTGAAAATTTTGTGGATAGATTATTGGATTGTAAATTTATAATTATGTATGATTCATAATTACTAGATGTCCTTAAAATCAAATATTTAAATAAATACACTAGATATTATAATCGCTAAAAAATTAAATAAATTGATAAGATAAATATAAGTCAAGATTCAACAAATATAAATATATGAGTTATAGCACAAAATACCGAACATAATGTGTAAATGCTGGTCTTGATTCTAATAATCTGAAGATATGGATAAACATATTGTCAGTAAAACAAATGATTTCTCAGTATGAAACGAAACACTTATACTTTTCATTTACTTCCTATCCGGAATAACATTAGGCAGTGTAATAATTTACAGTTCACGTTTTGACAAATACAAACTATCAGTAAATTATCAAAAACATTTCACAACAAAGTACTTCGTTGCCACCTCTGTAATTTTATAACTCTCTCCCTAAAATGAGTCTCTTAAACATATAAAAAAACATGCTCTCGTCTTTTTTTTAAAATCGATCAAGTATCTTCCTTGAATATCAATGAATCGAGCATTATAATAATTGTATTATTAGTGTATTATTTCTAGAAATCAAGCAAGTCACTTTCATGAAATAATTAATGTCTCAATTGCATCATAACCTATTTGGTTTTAACTATAGTCTTTTAACTTGGATATTTAGGTAATTAATTTTTGCCCCTCTCGACAAATTTCCTAATGTTCGTCGCCCTTTTTCTTGTTCAGGACATAACACCTACGGTTCCCTTAGCACTAAATTAAACGCCTAAAACCTACCAACATTCTTCAACTGCGTAGAGCGAACAAAGATGAACAATCCTCGCAGAACAAAACCAAACCCTCGAAATATGATTCGAGAAGCTCTCCACACAACCAAGAAATTCCTACACAAAACTGTCAAAACCCTCAAATTCCTCTACCAAAATCTACCCAAAACCTCCCGTTCCTATCCCATCTACCCTGATAACAGCAAGATCAGTTTCAAGAACCAGAAACTCCACAACATCTGCAAGGAAAAGGATGCTCCGTTCACAGGACAGACAAAGGACGTAGATCAAGACAAATGCAGCAGAAGCTTAATCAGTGTCACCGATCACAGCAAATCAAGGGACTTAAAACAAGAGGAAAATGGGAAGAAACACGCGGGAGGGATTCCCGCGAGTTTCCGGGCGGCAGCAGCCTTAGCAGAAAAGATGAAAATGTTGGAGATGATGGATATAGATGATGAGGATCATGTGCTGGATGTTGAAGAGGTCTTCCATTACTATTCTCAGCTTTCTTGCCCGACGTATCTTGAAATAGTTGACAAGTTTTTCATGGATATGTATACAGAATTACTGGTTCCATTGCCATTGGGCAGTGTTCACAGTTCGATGAGGAAGGTGGGATCGAAGAGTGTTCACGGTTCGATGAGGAAGGTGGGATCGGAGAGTGTTCACAGTTCTATGAGGAAGGTGGGATTGAACAGTGTTCACGGTTCTATGAGGAGTCTTGGCCCTATCAAGCTGTAGAAATTGGAAGGAGAATCATGGAACTTTATTACAGTGTGGGGTGTAATTCTTGTTTCACTCTTCATTTGTTTTGTACTGAGACAAACAGTAATAATGTTACACAATTAAAATTCGAATTTGAACGACTAGAATAATTATGCTTCTTCGTTTTTGATTTTTTTAAATACCATTGATTAGTTTTATAGGCTTTTCCAGTTAGATTTAAAAATCAAGTTTAATTATGACAATTCAATATTATATATAGAAATTAAGTAACAGGAAAGAAAACCATGTCCACCAAGTGTAAGCACAAATCTTCATATCCCCAGAATGTCGGTGGACTAAGCTGACCCACGGAATTTTTATAATTGAATCTACCTCTGGCTGCTAGGGTAATATCCACATGCAGGGGTGAAAATTTGGTTCAGAGGTTAATATCGGGGGTGAGCATTTTGTAGGTTCGATCACCGATCGAACCAAATCTTCAAAAACTGAATTACTGGATTTTTTTTTTTTATAATAACTGAACGACCAATATTTTTTTAAAAAGTATCTAAAAATCAAAAAATAAGATACTTTGAATTTAAAAATTCTTAATTTTTGTACAAGAATTTTAAAAAATCAAAGCGAAACAAAACCGAATTAACCAAACTTTTTATAAAATAAAAACTGATTTATTAATCGAACAGAATTTCTGAATTAATTAGGTTAGGTCTTTTAATTCTGTTTAATCGAACTTTTGCTCACTCATATCCACATGGTAGCAAGAACTCAGTAGGATCTTTCGACTTTCGAGTAGCAGTTTAACGCTCAATTCTACTTAAATATATATGTAGGTCCCGAAAAGATTAATCATTTGTTCGTTCGAATGATGAAGAATTATATACACACAAAATTAACTTTATTTATAATTTGTTAATTATAACACATATTTATTTAAAATTATTTTCGAATAAAATTCAATAAGTTGCTAATCTAAATTCTATAAAAACAAAGATATTTTACATTTTTTAAACGCATTTGATTTTAGTATTAAGATAAAAGTTTTACATTTCAAAACCCGTTGATTTTATTTTAATATAGCCAAATTAATTAATAATATACCATTAATTATTCATGTTAATCGCATATCTATCACTAATTTTCTACTAATCAAATCACGAGCTCCCCGACATAGCGGGATGGATAAGAGCTCATGCTCAGTTTAAACAGACTCGATTTAGTCACATTTGGCGAATAAAATTGATTTAAGCCCCTCCCCACCACTCAAAAAAGAATCTCTGTAATTTTTCATAAATTCTACTATGTTAAATTTTGGTATGTCCTTTTTAATGTCATGTCTAATTCTTTGAGTGAATACAGATTTTTTTCTCGTCGTTTTCAATTTCAATTGATGTACTTTTGAACGTGGCCAATGATTTGCAGCTCCTTATTAATTTTCTTCAATGGCATTGTTCACTATTCTCTTTCTCAAAATATTGGTTTCAATCTTTCTGGCTATTTATTTATTTTTGTCTATTTTTGTTTCTGAATTACCTTTTGCTTCCAATCCTTTCACAAAATAGACAACATCTCATTTTGAATCCAACAGTTTTGTCCAGTTTGAGTATAATTTCATAAACTTTCTTACTTGATGGTTCCAATGTATTCTGATATTATGTTGAATTCTAATTCTGTACTAGGAAAAAATAAATTATAATATCAAAAGAAATTCAAGACAAATTAATTACAAATTCAAGGTATCTGTGTCCCGAATCTCGGCTAAATGGCTCCAGTTTCAGTATTTGGATTGGCGGTTTTTTTCATCCTAAATGCAAATCCAACGCCATACATCGATTATTATGGATGGAAAATGTTAGGAAAATTTTGACTCTGAAAAACTATCATATTTCCTCACCATGTGCACTAAATGCCGCACGGATCCGCAATACTTGCCCAATGAAAACGAAGGAGGGGTGGTTACCTTTTTAATTTAGAAATTTATTATGTACTGCATCCTTCAGTTCCGCCGATGTTGCCACCACTCCCCCGGCATTCAGATGTCAGTCGGAAGCTATTTGTCTATTTGATGGACTTGACAACAGAAATTACAATTTAACTGTTGTATAGATTACATTCTAGCGATTTTATTACGACAATATGTATAATATATCAACGTGAAGAAGTTTTTAGTGTTTTATATCCCTACTTAATTCTCCAATCATAACTCTTTAAAGGGTGGTTCCGCGAACTTGGAGAATAGCAAGCCTGGGAAGTCCCAGGATCACGACCAGTTCAACAGTGTTTTTGCAGATCAAGTGAGTTATTTTGTTTTCAACATACCATTTAGCATGAATACTTTCTAGTTACATCGTTCATGCGATGCCATAAAGCTAATGCCACATTGAAAGCCATGATTTTAGCAACAGGTTGGTTTTACATAATATGTGGAGGGAAATGACCGAACATAAGACACCAAACGGATAAAAAGTGTAATGTTCTGGCCTCCGAGCAGAGTGAAGATGAAGCTTCAATTATGGGTTCTGATGGAGATGAAGACGAAGCAGATTGGGAGGACGGCGAAGATTCTGAATTTTCCAACAGCACTAGGCTTTCATTGACGAAGCATTTGCTGCAATTGAAGCACTTGATTTCTTTGATCAGCAGGAAGCATGCTGATCTGTTCTGGAGTCAGAGTCATAACTTGCTGCAGCAATGCCTTCTCCATTTCAGGAGTTAACTGCATAGTCATAGAGATTATCAATCTCTTAGGAAATTCCTAATTTCAAGGTGATCGGGAAATCTAAACGATGAGAATATATTACAGCTGGTGGTCGAGGAGGCTGATTGATGGGACCCATTGGACTGGCAACTATTGGTGGTCCCGGAAAATGTGTTCCTTTAGCATCAGGCACGCCTGGGATCCAATTGGGTCCTCTATCCACTTGGCTGGAGCTTCCAACTTGATTGAATTCCATTCCTAGGTGAGGACCCCCTGCCTGGAAGCAATAATAATAAGGAAGCTCTCATTTCAGAAAAGTCATCACAAAGATGTAATGAATGATGAAACTAAATATTGCAAACATCCATCCGTGAAAAATAACAGTTTCAAAAGATTTTGTTGAGACTGACACGAAAAATGACAAACCTGATAGCGTGATGGGGGCAGGGGTTGATTAGGGAGTGGCGGCTGTCCTTGCAGAAATGAAGGCCCCAGACCAGCAGGAGGCACGGTTCTTGGCTGAAGAACAAATCCATTAGAAAAGGTAAAGAGAAAAGGAAAACAGGATTGTTGAAAACCACACACAAAATAGTCAAACGCATTTAGATTAAAAGCCAATCTTTAGTTTACATGGAACATGGGTTGTGAATGATGCATCTGTTGTCCACCAGGATGCTGAAAACTCAAATTTGGTCCCATTTGAGTATGAACCTGATGGGAAAATGTTTGAATTTGTGGCCTTGGATGTGGTGGTAATGGCGGTTGTTGAGGTGGTTGTAATGGCAGTTGCAATGGTAAGTATTGAGCGCCTGTATTCTGAAAAGGTTGAGGTTGCTGCGACTGTATGGGGATTGAGGACACGGGCATTGAGGGCTGATGAAGTGAGGGTGGCAGTGGAGCAGTGTGCTGCGTCAATTGTGCCAGATTAGACACTTGAGAGGACTGTGGAACAGACAATGGGGATGATTTGGGACCAAGTTGCCCCTTAGGATTCTGAGTTAATTGGGATGGTGGCGGCTGGGGTTGAGCATTTGAAGGAGGAATAGATTGGGATTGAGGTTTTGATGTGACAGTTTGAATTGACTGTTGCTTTCTCGCCTGGTGCTGATCAACTGGAAATGATGAAGCAGCCTGAATATTGGACTGCTGAGTTGGCATTATTGGTTTCTGAGAATTTTGTGACACTGGAGAAATGGTTGGAGCCTACAGAGAATACCAACAATTACAGAATGTTTAAGAAATGTAAATAAAATCCAATGTGTATAAATGAGACAGAAGTGTTACCGCTTGAGGAGGATGCACCATTCCAAGCATAATTTGTGCCTACGTGAAACAAGATCAGAAAATATACATGCCAGTAGCTGAAATAGCACTTTTGTGAAAGACTTCAACCAATAAATCAAAGTTGTTTGAATTTCTTTGAGTTTAATTGTGAATCCTATCGGGTTTTTGAACTTTCTAATACTTTAGATGTGACAAGGAAGGCAAACAAAAAAGAAACTACTGTTCTCTAGTAAATAAATCAGGATGAAGTGTTCGCCTCCATGAAAGGAACTATGAAACTTGATGCATGTCACTTTTACATGGTAGTGTTTTAATTGTAAATGATACCTGCATTAATGTGATAGCAAAAATCTCAATATGTCTCCACTTCCAATTCAATCTTAAAAAATGGACTAAGAAATGTGAGTTTGCTATGGGCATACGTAAAAACATTGGGTTGCTTAGATCCCATATTTAGATGCCGGATATTATCTTTTCCGCTTCTTTACATACATGGTAAAATTTTCCCTTTTTCAATGTCTTCTTTGACTATTCCCGTTTCCTTTTCCAGGTATATGAAGTAAGTATTGCATTTTACTTGGATTAAGCACTCTGTGTTCAGAGACAAAAGCAAAGTAAGTAATATGTAACTATGCCATTGTATAATACTCAGCGGAAAAGATTAAGACAAGGAATTAATACTGAGCACAGTTTTCCATTTCCTGTGCAATACAGCAGTCAAAGACATAATGACAAACCTAGAAAGATCAAACTTGAAAAAACACCAAAAAATCATCCCTGCGTATATTGTGGCACAACAATTGAACAATGCTCCTTTCCCTGTGTTTCCCGAGTTTATGACACAGCTACTTGCCTTAATTAAAAAAGCAGTAACAACTAAAAGATAGAAACTTTTATTTTGTGTCTGAAGGTTTCGATATATCTTTCAAAAATCAGAGCCACTAACAAAATCCAACTTTTCTTCGTAAAATTACATGCACATCGATACCCTATTTCAAAGAAAAAATCATAAAACTAACACCATCGAAGTGAAAAAGAAAAAAAAACCCTAGATTGAAAAGAACCTGAAACAGAGCTCTTGTCAGGGCAGGGTTTTCAATCAGAATCTGCCTCGCTTGTTGATGATTCTGATCAATCAACGCCTGCCAACAGAGATACCCAATCCTCACTACTGTGTAGTTCTCGAATGAAGCAATTAATAAAAAGGAGCATTAAAATTAAAGTGTATGTGATATAATCAACTGAATCAAAATGTGCGACCTTCATCTGACACATGATGTCGTAGAGCTGATTCTTGGACATACCGGCCAGGCTCGGCGGCACGCCGTCGCCGGCGACTTGCATTCCCGCCATTTGTTTTCTTTTCACAGCAAGCGACACAGGAGGGCGGTTTTTAAAACTAATTTTGTTAAATTAAAGCAGAACCCAATCCCATGCTCCTTTATGAAATTAATTTATTAAAGATGGGCCGAGTTTGCATTGTTTATGACTTGAATTAGTCCAATCTCAAATATTATGATATGTAATAGGTGGAAAACCCCCAACATTCGCCTCTTTTAACATTTACTTTCTACGTTTTCAAAACATACATTTTACCCACTGAATAATTTTAAGTTATTCACTTAACCCTCTAAACAACATTCGAGATAATTTTTTCGAATATTTTGGCTACAAATTCTCTCACGTGCGTTGAACATGCTACGGTCTAATGTATTCATATTTTTTCATGTATTTTATGCAGTAAATTTACAAGTATACACATCACAAAATATATTAAAGAAATTTTATGAGTATACCCACCACCGCCTGCAGAAAATACATGAAAAGGCAGACATATTTTCGACCATGACATGTGAAACATATGTGAGAGAATTTATAGCCAGAATATTCGAGAAATTTGTTCCTGAATATTGTTTAAGGAGTTATGTATTATTTAAAATTATTCAGAAGTTAAATGCATAATTCGAAAGATTAGAGATAAAATGTTAAAAGGACGTGAACTTTGGGACTATCCGTATTTTATCCATATTAGCTGTTTTGAAAGACTGTTACTTTGATGAATCAATTGTTTTTTAAAAAGCTGGAAACTTAAAATTAGCTCATCTTTACCAAGTTGAATTTGTTGACTCTTTTACGAATTGGTCGGAGACTCGGATTGAACAGATAACCCGAGGTACATTCGGATTCAAACTCAAGTTTATACTGATGAACCGCAGCCCCAACTCTCTATCTCCTTTGGAGGTGGTGTGCGAGTGTAATTTCTGGCGGAGAAGCTAAACAATCACCGACAAGAAAAATATACCACGTACCTCCACTCGCCGCCGTATATGGCGTTCCTATCTCTCTCCCTCCTCTCATCAACTAAAACACCGACCACCCCGTGGGTTTTTTGTCCCTCACCTCCTTCAACCTCGTCCACGTCTGCTTATCTGTTTCCTGCTTTCACGAGAACTCACTCTCTGGGAGGAAGCCGGATGTCAGTGGTTGTGGGTATGGCTCCAGAAGAAGAGAAGATGACTCGCCGTTCCCCTCTTGATTTTCCAATTGTCAGTTCTATTAATTGCCTTTCTTTCAATTGTGTTCTTGCCTTTTTCTGTTTCTTTATTCAATTTGAATTACCGATTCATTGTTTAATGTTGGAAACTTAAAGTTTCCAACTTTATTCGTTAGTGAATTTTGGGATGCTGATTTCGTGCGTGCCATCATCATCTGATTGTGCATTCCTTTCCATTTTAAGCTGGATTCTTTTGGCAGAAAATAGAATAAGAGCGACAGGAAGCAGAAATTGAACAGGAAGATCTCTATTCTTAATTATTGAATAATATTGATGAAGAACAATCCTTTCTATGAATTTTTGACGAGGAATCTGACCTAAACTTCATCTCAAATGTACTAAAAGTCGAAAAACAAAGGCAGGCGTGAGAAAATTTGAGTATATTTTTTAGTTTGAACTCTGATTTATTTGAAATAGAATCGGCTAAAAAGATCTGAAGTTTTGTTTTGCCAACTTTAAATCATAGAGAGAGGGCACATACTATGATGAGCATGAATTGTTCTTGAAGGAAATTAAGGTGAAATCGCACTTTTAGACACAACTGAACTCTTGATTAGCAGTTGCCTATGGCGGCATGTGAAGGGGTAGCCAATAATATTTGTTTTTGAGTAACTCGAGAACATTACTGCTTGTGATGATTCCAGATTTTGTTCAACTTGATAGTTGTGTATTCTGTACTCTTTGGGTGGGTTATATGGCAGAATGCAAAATTCCCTTGACTTTAGTTAAGGTTCCTATAACTTAGACAATTAGACTCATCTCAATCCCATTTCATGAAGAGTTTGAATTTCTCATCAGTTGGCAATGGTTGACGTTAACACTTGTAGCTGTGCTAAAAATTATAACTGATATTAAATAGGGGTAATTCTTGATGCTTAATAGATGTCTCGAACTTTCAAGTCTTTGGCACTTCTTTGTGAACAATTATGAGTAGAGACTTCTTATATTGCACTCAGGTACCTGAATTCTACATTCAAGTGAGGAATATACATTGTGTGTGCTTGACAAGCTGTCATTGGACTTGAAAATGTGTTATTGTTTCCTCTTTTGGACCATGGTTTACATTGGCATTTATCAGCATAAAGAAGTGAGGGTTGCTTTTTCTTTAGTAATCCATGCCATATCTATGTGTTCTTTCTATGGTTATTGTAAAAATTGTATCGGGACTTTCAGTAGGTAAGATTTCACAGTATAAATCTCTTGCAACAATTGGTATCACGTCTTCCTCCAAAAAAAGTAATTGGATATTTATGCAAGTGCAAAGAGTACTTGTAGCGAATATCAAGTCATGTAACTATGTAAGGATATATAGTCAACTGTAGTAGAAGGTTTGAAACAATGATCAAGTACAAAGCTTATTTCAATCATTATCAGGAGTGGGATAGGCCGAAACCAGGAAGGAGACCTGACATTTTCCCGCAGTTTAGCCCAATGAAAACTCCATTGCCATCACCAATGCCAGCCGACCCACCGGAAGAAGAGGAGGAAGAGGATGAAGAAAAGAAAGAGGAAGAGGAGGAAGACCCTGAAAAAGAGGAGAAAGACGAACCGGAACAGTAGGACGAATTATTTTGCATCTGAGGCTGCGGTATATTAAATCTTGTATCTTGGATCGGATGCTAAATGCTATCAGGATACATGATAGCCACAACACCCTGTTTCGGGTTCGAGTGGGATAATGAGGTTTGTAGTGAAGTATGTCCTTGCAAAATTGATGGATCAATTTGCAGGGAATGTATTTTTGTTCAACCGTATTATTAAGGTTATTAATGAGGTTTAGAACAATTTTGGTCCCCTTCTCAAATATCCAAAGACACTATATTTCTCTTTGCGTAGGACAGGTTTTTAATGGCCGGCCTGCAGTCATTAGTGAAGATGACGAATCCAATGCAACAGCCTGCTGCATCAGTCATGAACCCACAGCTGACGTTCTGTGGAATGAAGTCTTTTTCTTCTTCTGAAGCATTTCTTGCATCAGAAACAGATGGTTTCTGTGGATTGCATGAATCGTACAGCACTGTGTCTATCGAACATGTTGCGGGCGGGTAAGGGTGATGGTACAGGGGTTGGAGCATCTGAAGATAGTGGTGGCGAGTTTGATGATGGCGATGGTGAGTCCGGTGATGGGGATGGTCCTGCTGTTGGAGCATCTGGAGATGGTGGTATCGAGTCTGGTGATGGTATTGGATAATTACAATGTTTCTTACAAAAACCCTTCTCGAAAACATGAATATAGCCACCACAGATTATTGAATATTCACATTATGTCCCAATAATGTCAACATCACCATAGCTTATAAACACAAGAATTCGATTTTCTCAATCACACTAACGATCCCAAATAAGCCAGAATGAAATGGTCCAGGAATGGATTACTCGCTGAGTTATGCAGCTATTTGGTGGTGCAGTACCGGACTTGACTGTTTCCTTTGGTTCTGTAGCAGCTGAAGGTACTTGTTTGTTTGCATTGGCGTTTTGGTGGGGCTTGAATTAGCATTGTCTGTTTCTTGATGTTGTGTTTCGCGGCCCTGCGAAGGGGTTGGTGAGGGAGCCTCCGTCGGATCTGGTTATTTAGTTTCATCATTATCCACCCGCAGCAACTGTGAAGCTGGGGTTTTTTTAATAATGCAACCTAAAAAAAAAAATTATTTAACAACATAATCTAAAAAATTTTTTATTTATCAAAATGACCGAAGTCGCCATCTGAGATGGCGACTTCAGTACAAATTTTTTTTTTTATTGAAGTCGCCATCAAAGATGGCGACTTCAATATAATTTTTTATTTTTAGTGTGGAAGTTGTCATATATATATATCTATATATATATTTATTTATATTTATTTATTTATATTTATATATGTATAAGTTGCCATATCAAATGTCGTCTTCCATATATATGACAACTTCTATGTATGTTAAGTAATTACATCAATTATGAAAGGCTAAATAAATCTATTTTTACTATAAGTGTATGTTTATATAATAGGACATAAAAAAATTAATTTACGGGGTATTAGGTAATTTTACACTTTCTTATTTTCATTTTCTTTTTGGGATGCAATTTCGTTGTCTACTTATTCACATATTATACAAAGATTTTAAAAAATACACATTTCAATTTTTACAAAAGGATCGTGCTTGGCTATAATGCATGGACATTGATACGACGATACTGACACGGCACGATTCACTTTGTACTATGGAAACTAATTTTTTTAATAACAATAATAATAATATCATATTATTTCTTTACAAAAAAATAATAATAATAATATCATATTATACTAATATAATAAATAAATTAATTAATAATAACATTTATAAGAGCTAGTTAAAATAATAATATTAATGATAAATCACGATAAAAATATATATAATGGAAGTGGATGGACAATGTTATTAAATTATATCTATTGTTTTTTTTTTCAGTATACTTATAATGTGATATATTAATTTGAATTAATATAGTGTGTTATCTATTATTATTATTATCAGTTTTTTTTATAATGAAGTCGCCATCTGAGATTCAAAATTAACTATCAATTTTTTTATAAGGAAGTCGTCATCTGAGATTCAAATTTATAAGTATAAATTACTAAAACAGTGGTAGTTTTAATAATAATAATAATAGATAACACACTATATTAATTCAAAATTAATATCAGTGTCGCTCTATCAGTGTCCGTGCAATTCGTTGTCTACTTATTTTATTTTTTTTGTAAACAAATAATATGATATTATTATTATTAAAAAAATTAGTTTCCATAGTACAAAGTGAATCGTGCCGTGTCAGTATCGCAGTATCAATGTCCGTGCATTATAGCCAAGCACGATCCTTTTGTAAAAATTGAAATGTGTATTTTTTAAAATCTTTGTATAATATTTGAATAAGTAGATAACAAAATTGCATCCCAAAAAGAAAAAGAAAATAAGAAAGTGTAAAATTATCTAATACCCCGTAAATTAATTTTTTTATGTCCTATTATATAAACATACACTTATAGTAAAAATAGATTTTATTTAGTCTTCCATAATTGATGTAATTACTTAACATACATAGAAGTTGTCATATATATGGAAGACGACATTTGATATGGCAACTTCTACATATATAAATATAAATAAATAAATATATATATATATGGCAACTTCCACACTAAAAATAAAAATTATATTGAAGTCGCCATCTGAGATGGCGACTTCAAAAAATAAATTAATTTTATATTGAAGTCGCCATCTGAGATGGCGTCTTCAGTAAAAAAAAAAATTGTACTGAAGTCGCCATCTGAGATGGCGACTTCAATAAAAAAAAAAAATTTGTACTGAAGTCGCCATCTCAGATGGCGACTTCGGTCATTTTGATAAATAAAAATTTTTTTAGGTTATTTTGTTAAATAAATTTTTTTTTTAGGTTACATTATTAAAAAACCCGTGAAGCTGTATGTAGTTTCACGCGTTATTGTACATAAAAAAAATGAAAACAAAGCAAATGAAAAACATTACAAGAGGAATAGTAGTATTTTGCAAAAGATTTGATGAGCTGGCTGGCTAGCTTTTTGAAGCATTCATGGCTTGAATAATTTGTGGTAGATACTTAAGATCAATGGTTTAAAGCCAAGCAGGAGATCTAAGAAATTATTTCAAGTGCCGTTAGGGATTAAATTACGTTGCGGGTACTTCCATTTTGTTATAATCTTTGAAACCCAAATCACAACCAGAAACATATATAGGCCTTAAATCAATAGAGCTTGCTTTTAAGCAGAAACCTAGCTTTCCATGCTTAAACTCAAAGCTGTTACGAGTTTCAAATGAAAATTTGATATAGTCTCTTGGTATAAAATAATTGAGCTTTTTTTTTCCTGGAATCAGCCTCCATTGTACCCCTAGTGGCTGCACCACACCAATCTTTAACCAAAAAAAATATGAAGCAGAGGGTAATAAACTAATGAACAAAACAATGCTAAGTTTGCCATACCTATCAAGAACTTAAGCTACTGTGATGGATTGTTAATATTATATTGAATCTTTATATATTTTCTATATCGTCTTAAATATAACAAAAAAAAATTTAAGATAAGCAAAATGGGATGTTTTTTTTAGAAGGCACAGGCATAAGTGCTCTGAAACTTTGCTGCTTTTCAGTATATAATTTCCAAAGTAGGCCCCCTTTCCTAATTTCTGGTGCTACTTCACAACTCTTAACACAATCACAACTCTTAACACAATAAATTAATAGTACTTGGACTAAGATTACAAAGAAAATTACATAATTCAAAGGCACAGAACGTGCCATTTACACCTCAACATCGGGCCTCGCTTCTGTTTCGTTCTTGTCCGATGGATCTCAAGTTTCGGTACATAACAGAGCAAGCGAGAGCGAAATCCGACAGTGCCCGAAAAAGCACAGGCAAATGGCCTTTCAAACTCATAAGAGATTTCTCTCTTACATGTACGCACTGCCGCTGGTAAGCTTCTTCATCATCTTCGACCTTCTTTTTCGCCGCTTCCACTGCCTGCTGTCGTTCGGCGATGACATCTTTGTCGTGCGCAGAGTCTGGATCTGTTTCATCCGAGGGCATTCGTTTCTGTATATATTTGTTGTACCAATTCTCAAAATCTCGAGTCTTTTTTATGTAATCTTTCCTGGAATCTGCACATTTGTTTCTAAAATCCAACTCCTCTTTCTGGTGTTGCCATATAGTCTGTATTATAGCAGCGAAGTTATCGATGGTGGATTTTGCTGGCTCATCAGGGAGCTTCCCCAGGAAATCATACCAGGCATGCAGGAGTATCAGTATCGGGGGATTTTGAGGTCTACTGGGTGATGTAACTTTCTCCTTCAAGCTTGTATCTATAGGCACAAGATTTAGCTTCAACCAACCGTTGAGGGCTTTGATGTATTCTTTTTGCTGAGTCATAAGAGCACTGAAATTCATATGCCACTCCTGTACGACACCACATAATTGGCGTGTGCGCTCATGATGGTGGTCGCTTGTTTCTTTCGGAGAATGTGATATGTCTAGTAATCTTAGAGCTTGAACGGTTTTCGATTGGCTCTCATGGTGTTCTCTCATTATTTCCCACATTGTCGCCAACCTGTATCAAAATCCAGGGGCTGTAAGTACTTGGATACATAAAAGGAAACCGAGAAGGGGTCAAGTCATGCAAGCATAATTGAGAGATGCATTGCATTCCTTTATGGAACAAAGAAAATGAGCCAACAGCATCAAACACAATATTTATGAAGCCAAAATTATTTACCAAGGACATATGGCACTTCGAAATGGAGAATTCGAAATATATTATACTTTACAAAGGGAAAAAACTCACCCATCAACAAGGGAAACAAGTTTTGGACAGAGTTGTTCGTCCCGTAAACGATTGATTTCATAAACAGTAGAGTCCATTGATTGCATGTCAACAATGTATCTTGTATGCAGAAGACTAACAGAAGCTTTCATTCTCTCCAAAGCATCTGTGTTTGAACCACGTTTCTTCAGCTTATTCAATGAAGCAACCTTCTTTTGATATTCAAGCTTCATCTGCTCGCCTGCCTGTTGCGTCAATTTACCACAAATAAAACATGAGTGGTTATGCATTAGTTAGTAAGATCAGAAAAAATGAAATCAGGATAAACCATATTCATAAGATGCAGAAAACAAGAGGTAATAATATTCAGGAACATCTACAAGGAAAATTTAAAATCTAAACTAGGGACATAGTCCGTGGCAACAATACATAACAAATGTAGCAAACACGTACAGAAATGAGAAGAAGAAAAATTGTGTTAGTTTCACCAGGCACCGACCTAACAATGACCTGCAATGTGCTCCCACAAAACCCAACTTAAATCAGGAACCAAATGATTAAATATGATGTCACGATAATTTAAATCCAATGACACCACCTTAATGCCACTAATTAACATGAAAATGAGAAAGGCGCATCCAACGAAATTACCAATAAGTTATTGATTATCAGCATAACTATATCATCAAACCAAAAGTTATATATGATGACAATAAGAAAGAAGCATCCTATGAAGGCGTAAATGAAGTATTAATGATCGACATAATCATAGGATCGAGAGCTTGCCGTTTTACCAAACTCTACATCTGATGGTAACGATGCAACTCAAATTTAATAAAACCAAAAATTTCAAAAACAACAAAAAAAATGAATCTATTAATCGGATTGAAGAACTACTACACCTTCACTTCTTCATAAAGCTTTTTTTCCCATGCTAGCATCTTGTCCAACACTGTTGCATGAGTTTCATTCTCTTCTGAATCAAAGTCATCCATGCCATCATCAGCATTAGGTAAGCCTCTGAAGGACCTATTCCATGTGATCACACGCAAGACCCTTTCTGAGTGATTAATATGCCCTGCCAATCAAGGATAGACGAATTATCATCTTCATGAATAATACACACACCTAAACTCAACTGCAAAAAGAAGTTGCGGCTACGCTGTGGGAGCCATCCAAATTTAAACATTCCCGTCGAACTAGGAAATGCATTACAGTTTGATACTTTATATTTGCCAATCAAAGGCACATCTCCCGGAATCAAATGCGACCATAAAAGCAAACTCAATTGCAGTTCCAAGACTCTCAACCACATAAAAAAAAAAAACTATAAGTACTCTATGACCCCTACCTCTTTTATCAGCAAAATTTGAGTGATAATGGAAGCGAGTGGCCTCAAGCATCCTCGAAACTTCATGAGCACTCTCTGAAGCCTTGAGAAAACAGTCATCAAGGTCAACAAATATTTGCTCCAGATTCACGTTACTTGTCCCACTTTTCTTTTTCCCTTCAGCTAGAACCCCCTGTTTCACTCTCTTTACAACGTTTGTTGCCTCCATTGCCACTTCAGGAGGAGGAGGGTGAGGTGGAAGCTCGATCACCCTTTCCAAGACCTCAGCTGCCTGAGCTTTTTCACTTCTTTTAGGTGTCTCTTCACCGTCCATCATTTCTCTTTTTCTAGCCCTTTCTTCGAGTACCCTCCTTTCCATCATGCCCACGCTCTCAACCCGATTTTCCTCCACCTCTGCCAGTATGGGTCCCGGAACATTCTCCATTGAGAAGAAATAATCCCACGAAGACATACCCTTAATCTCTGGCATTGGAGGCGGTGGATGTTGCTGGCCTCGAAGAACTTGCGGTGGATGCAAGGTCTCTTCCTCAACAGCCTCATCAGGTAAAACTGCACTTCTAATCCCACCACCTCCACTAGTCTTACTACTCCTACGCTTCAAGATATAATTACTCTCCAATTCAGTATCCTCCTCGTTTTCCTCCTCAATAACTGGGTTCGAATGTCTATTTTCAGGTCCCGGTGCAGAAAACTCAGGCATTGTAGCCGCTCGTTGGAGGGGAGATGTGTTGTTGAAAGACGAGGGAAGGGGTGGCGGTGGCGGAGGGAAGTTTTCATCTGGAGGAAGAGGAGGAGTAGCTACGCCATCGGATAAGGCGGCAACAGTCTTAGCATCAGCAGCTGACGAGGTATATACAACTTCTCCCTGGGCAAAGTCGCTGAGTGCAGCCCCGGTGTTCTTCAAAGACATGGCGTGAGACGTATGAGCCGCCGCGAACTTGTTTCGGGCCATGACAGACCGCTCCATGAATTGCTTTCTCTCCTTGCATCTGTTCACAGTCTCCTCGTTCTCGATCTTTGATTGAGTGCAGCCCATTACAGAAACTGTCAACAATTCACACAGATTACAGTCTGTAAAAAACTCGTACACAGACAACAGCCACAGAAACAAGTTCAGACACTGAGCTAAATTCTATTGAAAACAAATAATGTTTTGCTCCAAACTACACGAGGTTTCCGATTCCGTCCCCACTAAATTACTGCATTCCTTATTAATGTGATTGTGGGGACATTAAGAAGTGCAGGTGAAGCAGAGTATCAATTCCGATGCCCGGTAACGGTGTCGTTTTGCTAGCGCTAAGTAGGAAAAGGGAGAAGTTGGGTCCTCCATAGCATTACTGTGAAAAAGTAGTCAGACAAGATGAAAAAAACAGAATGAAAGATTAGTGATTACCTGGAACAAATGAGAAATTTCTAGGTTTAGCTTTACTATGACCTTCACAATTGATGAATTAATAGATTATGACCAAATGCATCTTGATTCCAGGTGCCTCTGTGCCGCTCGCTGGCGACAAGAAACGGTGACGGAATATTTTGGCAGATGTAAAGGTAAAACTGCCAGATATAAAAGTGTGACTGTAATATAATCGGAAACAGTCCGCAAAGATCGATATATATTTTATATAAACTAGTGCTCTGTTGCACACGTTGTGTGTATATATAATATTTATTTTGTAAAATGAGGTGGTAATTATAAATTTAATTTTTTATTTTTACTTTTGAGATGTAATAGACTTTTTTTAAATTGATTTTGTATATTTTCCCAAATATTTTTTTGATGTTATTGTGGTTATCCAAATTAGCAGGGATCTTGCGGTCATTTAGCACATAATAGTAGTGGTATTTTCGAATTTGCAAAATGGATATACCACTAAGATGCTTAGTCATTATAAGATAGTAAGATATATATGTATATATTTGTATGTATGTTGGTATTTGTAAAATCGAATGTAGATAAATTGGATCGAATATAGTCCAAGTTCAATTCGGTAGGCAGGCCCTGGTTATAAGTTATTACTAATTAGCCCCTCACAGTTTTGATTATATTCCTTTTAGCCCTCATATTGATTACATCAATATTTTTGAAATTATTAAATAAAAAAAAAAATTGTATACACAAATATAATAAAATATTTGATCCATTAAATAAATATTTTATTTTATTATATTTAATTAGCATAGATGCGACTTCAAATATTTCAAAAAAATTAGAAAAATATTTAGGCACATCAAGAATTCATATTAGTTTATATGTACTTTCATAATAATGATCTGGATGACTGGATAGGTATTTGTAATTATGTAAACAATAATTTTTTGTCTTATCATAAAAACTATAGCATATCATCATAAAACACATTTTAATATTTATTTATAATATTACTTTGTAATAAACATACTTCATGAGACATTAAAACAATTGTGGTGACTAAATATAGAATAATAAAATATAACAGAGAAGAACTTATAATTTATAAAGCACATTATTATTGGAAAACATGCTTTGATTAACTGAAATTAAGCATAAAAAGTCGAAATATTATAAATGGAGAAAAAATGGGCGAAACCAGAGGGCAACTCAAACGGTGTGGCCAGCACTGGGGCGTTGCCTATAGACGAGGCGCTAGGGTTTAAGATTTGCATATTAAACACATGATAAAAAACAATTTTATGTAGAATTTTCATCTTGTTCATCTATTGTTCTTGTTTGAGTGTCTTTAAACATTTGTGGTTTAAGAGTTATTGATTTGAAGTGCTTCTATCATGAATCATAATCGTTTATCTTGGGAAACGATAGCCGTTAAACCGTGAGTACTATAGCAGCGCAATATCGCTTCAATGACAGAAATTGGAAATTTCGCCTCGACATTTATTCTACGAAGCCATATTTTTACTTTGTTTAAAAGATATATCATGAAATATATTTATTACCATGGTACAAATAAAGCCAACACCTACAATGGAGAATCTTAATTGACAGTTTTCATATTTTTGTATTATAAACTGAAATCTATGTAATGTTTAATATTTATATAGTTATACGAATTAGATTAAATTCATTATTCGAAACAGGAAAAGAAAAGGCAATTGGACTAGCACGGTATTTTAAATTAATCATGATTGTCTTCATTTCCGACATAGTTCAATCCAAGAACATATATATATAATTCGAAGAATAATGTATGCTGTCGAACAAATCAGACGATGGTACATTTTGTGCTCAATAAAAATTGATGTGATACTCCCAAAAAGAGTGATGCTTTTTAAGTATCAATAAAAGGTTTAATGACTTCCCTTTATATTCCTCCCTAGACCAGATAACCAGGGACAAATCTTTGAATGACCTGCTAAGATATGAAACAAGATGTTAGAAGGGGCCGGAAGATTTTTCCGGCGTGTCCCCTCCGACGCTCAAGTCAGGTCACGGGAAATATCTGTCAAAATCTGTAAGAGAATAGGTGCTGTATAGTGCGTATAGGAAAAAATGCATACCTGAAATCTTGTATTGGTTTGCTATTTATAGAGTTTAACTCAAGAGTGTGCACTTTGGAGCAGTTAGACCACGATTCACACGATTCCCGGGATTTCGGGACATGTCTGTCAACTGATAAAACCACTACTCATTTCCACTTCCTGAAATCTCGGGACGTGCCCGATCAACGTAGACTCGGTCAACATGTTCTTAGAGGTAAGATGCTTGAAACTCAGATGGGAGCTCTGAGAATTAGGTCTTCTGGTCTTGAAGGTATGACACTCCCGAAGACAAAATGTTGATTAGGTCGGGAGGTCGGCCCAATGGTATTTCTGAATCAATGTTGAATGATATGTACCTTGATCCAAGTAGGTCGGTAGGTCGGGAAATTAGAGTCAGCGTTGAATGATCTGAGCTCTGAGAATTAGGTC
Organism: Haberlea rhodopensis; assembly: GCA_907163345.1. Classification (NCBI taxonomy): domain Eukaryota; kingdom Viridiplantae; phylum Streptophyta; class Magnoliopsida; order Lamiales; family Gesneriaceae; genus Haberlea; species Haberlea rhodopensis. The sequence goes on along the minus strand of CAJQUN010000471.1, from coordinate 38,353 downwards.
TTCTGGTCTTGAAGGTATGACACTCCCGAGGACAAAATGTTGATTAGGTCGGGAGGTCGACCAACTAGAATAAGGTGAGGTGAGATCATCCTATTACTGAGTATCATAATCCCTCCCCCTAAGTCGAGTTGACACCAAAGGTCAGAAACTCGTATACTTGACCGAGCATTGAAGTTATAAGGGCGGGAAATAGGAAAATTTTGAATTTCAAATTGCCAACGGTAACATTCCAATTCCCGAGATTAATCCTGACCCTCTATATCGTTTTCATCCAACGGTCTCTTTTGCGCATACTTTTACTATAAATACCCTGTCTTTTTCACTCATTTCATCTTTTATTTTAGTTGCAGAAAGCTCGGACACGACCTCTTTCTTCTTTTCGCTCATTAGGTAAGATCTGTTATTTATCTTGTTCCTTTTCATCTTTTACTCCGAAAAATTTAAGAGACCTCTATATAGTCATTATGTCATCTGATAACGGTTCCACCTCTTCTACTTCGGGTGCTGTGTATAGGGAAATCGATCGTTATGAATCTTCTGAAGATTCATTTTCCCTCCCGAGTACTTCCTCCCGAAGTGAGGTCGGACGCCTTCTTCTTACTGAGGACCCAACCTTAACCACAGTTCAGGTCGGGGAACCAGTAGATTCCCTTGAAGTAGAGGATTCTCCTTGGTATGTCCATTATCGTTCTGGCCTTAACGATTCGGCTAAAAATACAATCCGTACCTTAAGTCATCTTTCTGCTGATTATGACATCATCATTCCTTCTCCTGAGGATCGGCCTCACGAGCCCCCCTCTGATTACTACACTTTTTATTTTGATCAGATTGAAGGGGGGCTTCGATTTCCCATCCCTGACTTTTTTTTACAACTTAGTAGATACTATCACTTGAACCTTAGTCAATTTGCTCCAAATGCCTTTCGCCTCCTCTGTTCTTTTGTAGTTCTATTCCGAGCTTTAGGACTAAGGTTAGACTGCTTCTCCCTTAGTCATTTCATGATTCCTAAAAGATCTAAAAAAGGACCTATTTACTTTTCTGCTCGTCCTGGATGTAAATTTTTGGATGGGTACCCCTCAAGTAACAAATATTGGAAAAACTATTATTTTTTTATTAAACCTCCTCGTCCCTGGTCAATGTTCTCCCGTTGGCGTGATCATCTCCCCCACTTACCTTCTCCACCTGATGGGTTTCGGAGGAGCCCTTTATTTACCGAGGTGAGGTCGGTGATCGGGTCGAGGTGTTTCAATATCTCTCGCCTTTTATCTGAGGATCTCTTATGTCACTGTGGTCTGAGCTTGGCAAATGTACCCTTGAAGGGAATCTTCGGTAGATAAAATAAAACTTATTTCTTTTTATTATATTGTCTTCCCCCTTGTTATGGTATCTAATCATGAATGCCTACATTTCTTCAGTTGATAGAATCATGAATGCCTCTATCTTGAAAGCGGCTGCTAAGAAAAAAGGGAAAACCAGTTCAACTACCGCTCCCGAGCCTACTGTTCCTATTGTCACCATTGCTGTATCAGGGGAAACCGAGGCTATTGGGACTTCCTTAAAGCGTAAGAAAAAATCTGCCCTTCCAAAGGTGATACTGACTTGACTGTGGAACAGGGAGCTTCAATTCCAGAGGAGGAACCTTTAAGGCAAGTCAAACCCCGTACTGAAGTTCCGAGGACTTTGGTGGAGAGATCAAGGGAAAAAGTTTTTGAGTCTTACCATGATGGGATGCGCTTGGTCGGTGAAGGTCCCAGTAATGTAGCTATTTCCCTATTTCGTGACTTAGCCACCCCACCAGATGCTGATTTCATGGCCGACCTGTCTTGGTCCGAGCTGGCTAAAAGGACTTGTAGCAGCGCTGCTGATGTTTATGATACATCCTCCCTCTGCCCATATATTTACTTATTATTATTTATATTTGCTATATTTTGAGCTGGGATCTTTTATTTTTTATTTAGACCATCCTCCTACTGGGTGAATTCTCCTCCCGAGCCAACAACTTTCGTAGGCAATCCTTGAGGGATTCTAAAACTTTTGAAGCTAATAACGCTGAGCTTCAACGTACTTTCAATGACCTTAAAGTTATCCATGAGCAAGAAATAGCTAAGTTGAAGGAGCAATCAGAAACGTTCAAGGCCCAACTTGAAGAATCTCAAAAGAATGCCAATCTTTATAGCAAGGAGTTGGAGGGAACCCGTCGAGCTCTAGAAGCATCTCGGGAGGTCGCCGAAGTGGCCACTCAAGAGTGGAAGTGTTTAAGAAGAATTGGGAAGAGGCAGAGGCAAGAGCTTCCCAATCGAAAGCCAGCTTTCAAGAAGAATTCCTCAAGTCCTCTGAATTTACGGATTTATGTGGGGAGAAGGCCTATGGGTATCTGGAGATTGGGTTCAAAGGGTGTATCTCTCAATTCAAAGAGGCAGGATATCCTCCCGAAGGAACTTCTTCAGATTTTTTAGATTTTGATCGTGCTCTCCAGAACCTTCCTCCTGATGTTTGAGATGCCTTTATCTTGTAATGTTCCCTGTGAGGGCAGACAATGTTTAGATTTTCATATTTTCACTGTAATTATTTGAGACAAGTGACTTATGTTGAACTATGAACATGTTTTGTACTTGTATCAATCTGAAAGTTAGGAGTTTTGTTATAAATCTGAGGTTCAAATTATAAAATGATTGGTCAAAAAACACCATCTGGTTGCTAATCAAGACCTGCCACGTCCTTTTATTTAAGAGATCAATCCAGCTAGTGATATTTATTCTTGTTATCTTTGGAGATCGGACGAATTCGGAAAGTTCTAATCTCAAATGTAGCTTGTAAAGCTTTATTGAAATTTATAAATTCTTTTTGTCTTCAGAGGTTGGAAAAATTTGTAAAATTCTAAACTCGTATATAGCTTACAAAGTTTTATTGACTCGCAGTCTTTTAACGTGGGAGGTCGGATGAGCTCGTAAAGCTCTGACCTCGGATATAGCTTGTAAAGCTTTATTGAGACTCGTAAAGTCTTTTTGTCTCGGGAGGTCGGATGAGCTCGTAAAGCTCTGACCTCGGATATAGCTTGTAAAGCCTGGGCCAATTATCAACGACATAAAGAACATGATGAGGGAATGCACTGAAGCTCAGATTCAACATGTTCGAAGAACTGGAAATAATGCAGCACATCTTCTAGCAAAAAAAAGCATTAGTGTCAACTTTTGGTTTATCTGATTTTCCAGCTTTTATTCATCATATTGTAACAACTGAAACTCCTTGTTGATTAACGCAATACCGTTTAATGCTAAAAAAAAAAATTATCTTCATGGTTTGTAAGCTCCCACATGTTTGTATTTCTAACTACTTGTAAGTGTATGCGTCGGGCTTGCGGCCCATGACCAAATATGCATTCATATTTGAATCAGACTCAAATTTTAGACATGTATGTGAGTCAAACTCTGCCAGATAAATGCGCACTTAAGGACGACTTCTATCTGATAGACACGAGACATATTATTTAAAATAGATACAACGAATAAAGAAATAGATGAATGATTGTACAAGTTAAATATTAGGCCAAATATTTATACTATTCTTTATTTTTTTATTGTGGGAATGTGAGAAATTTTTTTACGCACAGCACGACTCGAACTAGTGTTATCCTAAAAGGAGATATGAGCTTTACTACTCCAGTTAAGATTGGAAGTTCAATCCATCATGATACTCAGTAATAGGATGATCTCACCTCACCTTATTCTAGTTGGTCGACCTCCCGACCTAATCAACATTTTGTCCTCGGGAGTGTCATACCTTCAAGACCAGAAGACCTAATTCTCAGAGCTCAGATCATTCAACGCTGACTCTAATTTCCCGACATACCGACCTACTTGGATCAATGTACATATCATTCAACATTGATTCAGAAATACCATTGGGCCGACCTCCCGACCTAATCAGCATTTTGTCTTCGGGAGTGTCATACCTTCAAGACCAGAAGACCTAATTCTCAGAGCTCCCATCTGAGTTTCAAGCATCTTACCTCTAAGAACATGTTGACCGAGTCTACGTTGATCGGGCACGTCCCGAGATTTCAGGAAGTGGAAATGAGTAGTGGTTTTATCAGTTGACAGACATGTCCCGAAATCCCGGGAATCGTGTGAATCGTGGTCTAACTGCTCCAAAGTGCACACTCTTGAGTTAAACTCTATAAATAGCAAACCAATACAAGATTTCAGGTTCAAAATTAGTCAACTAAGATACATGTTTAATTAATAGTGGTCCCAAACGTTTAGAATATTCAAAATTGGTCAATAGGATATGAATTTAATCAGTAGTAGTCCTAAACGTTTAACAATCATCAAAATTGACCGCGGAATTTGTGTTCTATAAAAAATTGAGACCACTTTTAATTAGTCTTAAACGTTTGAGACTACTATTGATTAAATTCATATCCTATATGACTAATTTTGATTAATCATAAATGTTTGGGATCACTATTGATTATACTTATATTCTATTGGATTAAATTTGAAATTTTCCCTTAAATTAGATCAATATTTTATAAACATTTGCTGCTACCATCGCAATCAATGATAGGCGAATGTGTTCGCAGTTATTTTTCGGTTGTATTATCTTGTTTTGAACTCTTATGGCTGTAGATGTACCATTTTGTTCTCAAAATATATTATATGTTTATGTTTTAAAAAATACATGTTTACCAATATGGTGGCTACATTTATCAAAATTACTAAATTACCCTTGCCCACACCTCCTCGGCTCCTCCTCACGCGGAGCGGAGTAGGGCAGCACGAGACGTGCCCGAATTCATTTTCTCTGTTTCTTGCTTTTGTACTTGTGATACACTCTCTATGTCGAATCCGCTTTCTCCTCGGTGAGCATTCAGTGCAGTTGCTGCAATGGGCGCTTCGCTTCCTCCAAAAGAGGCCAACCTTTTTAAACTCATCGTTGTATGTCTTTCTTAATCCTCGTTTTATTTGTTCTCAGTAAGCCTCGGTGGAATTTTAGTGATTAAATTCTAAATGATGCAATTAGTAGAACCCTGGGATTTGTGTGAATCTATTGTTATTGATTAGATCGTCAAAGTTTGATACCAGGACTGTGAATTCTTCCATTTTGAGTTAGAGTGCTACCAGTTTCGAAAGGTCCACCATGGAAAGTAGTATTTCTTTAATATTAAGCACACTTCTTAAGTTATAGTGCCCGGGATTAATTATCTAGGTCTTACATGTGAAATAGCAAAACCAACTAATTGAAATATTAAAAGAAACTGCTATATAAGGTTCGGACTGAAAACCAGCTCAAATGATATAATACCATCATTGCCAAAACTGGAGTTTTTTGGACGTGTATTTTAATGCTTAAATATCATAGTTTTTTTAAAAAAAATTATTGTTTTGGTATGTGACGGGTGGTTGTTGATTCCTCTGATTCTTTGTGTGAGTTTATCATGTAGCTACCTTTTAAAAAAAAAAAATTACAATAAATTGCTGAACTTTAAAGAGAGTCTACAGAGTTGCATGAACAAAAAGAAAGACGATATATTTTCAGTACTCCATTTGTTTTCTACTCACACGTGTACTCCACCGTTTGCAACACCATTTAGGTTTTAGAAATATTAGTGACATAGATATCATATTAGGTAGTTGAATAAGTCATCAGATTAATCCACTTGACCATATTTCCCTCTCATTTATCAAACATCAAATATTATTAGTGCAATGAATTATCCCAGTTTGATAAAGTGTTTTTGCCTTCAAAAATAGAAAGTTGACTTTCTTCTTTTTCTTATGTGTGTGAAAATACATTCTTTTTTCTCCCAATGCAAAACAAATTGTCAATTTGATTTGTGGCACGCTATCCGTGTTGTTGGTTCTAATTTGTTGTACTCATGTGGACAAGAACTGAGATAGGTGTGTGTTTCACTTTCTTATGTTGCATGCTTGGAATGAGGAAAAGATTGTGTTTTAAATTCAGATTTCTGTCTGTTTGTGACCACAAGCTTTCAACTTTCAGTGAATCAGTATTAATTCCTGAAACGAGAGTATCAGTGATAAAGAAATATATAGGAAATGGAATTCCTGACCATAATGATGTGTAATATGGGATGTGAAATGACGAGTAGTATTTGAACACTTTGCTACTATACTGAAGAATAATATGAATATTAATCATCCATCCAAACTGCTCCACCTCATATAGAACTTTTGCATTTGAATACCAAGTAAAAATGATGCAGCCATGACGATGACTTGTGAAACCTTATTTTTTTGAGCTAAGAATTTTCTATTTGCTATCTTTTGAATCGATATCACTTGATTTCGACTCTTTGCTACTTAATTGACATTATTTATGGCTGATAGAACCCAATGTTCTACACTTCTACTCAATACCTGTAGCTTTACGATTTTACAATTTGATTATAACATAATTTGATTTGATCTTTACAGAAATCATATGAGACAAAACAGTATAAAAAAGGTTTAAAGGCTGCTGATGCAATTCTAAAGAAGTTCCCTGATCATGGAGGTACAAGGAAATTTTTTAGTATTATTAATGAAGGTTGATTCTTTCTTGGTTAATGGTAGTCATCAGATATGTTTCTTTGTTTAAATAATTTTATAGCCAGTAAGATTTGTTTTACTTTTATTTTTTTCGTATCATGGAGTTGGGTTTTAACTTTCTTACCCTGAAATTATATTGTTTAATGTTTGATGAATTTGTGAGAAAGTACTTGGAAGATTTTCGGTGGAAGCACGATTCATCCTTTCCTTCATTCATGTGGTCAAGCGGACCCCTATTCTTTTATGGCTGTAGATGCTGTGAATTTTCCCACTCATTTGTTTTCTTTATGATTTTTTATTCTTATTTTCTTTTTTGGCTACAGAGACTCTGTCTATGAAAGGATTGACTTTGAATTGCATGGATCGCAAGTCAGAAGCTTATGAACTTGTTAGACTTGGATTGAAGGTTGATTTCGATCTTTTTCATGGTTTGGGTTAAATTAGTATTTGCTTTATGTTACACCCTCAGCTATAAGCCAAAATCAGTTCAATTTATTTTCTTGTTTGTGCAGAATGACCTCAAGAGTCATGTTTGCTGGCATGTTTATGGCCTTTTGTATCGGTCAGACAGAGAATACAGGGAGGCAATTAAGTGTTACCGCAATGCGCTTAAAATTGATCCAGATAATATTGAAATACTTCGGGATCTTTCTCTTTTACAGGTGCATAGTGTCATTCATCCTATCGAGAAATATATTATGTAACAATAAAAAGTATTGTTTACATTGCTCTGCTCATGAAGTAACTATTCTTAATAATATTTTGTCGTATAACTTTTTTCAGATTGCAATTTTTTTATTTTCTCATCTTTCTCTGTATGGACCTATGTGCAATAGATTGACTCTCAAGTCTCAAGGAATTTGGGGAAAACATGAGATGTCTTTGCTTCTGCTGCTTATCATGCGAACTGAAAAGAACATGTCATCACCTTCTGTTTTCATTGTTAAGTTACCGATTTTTATTACAGCAGAAAGATGGTAATGTCTATGGTTCCATATTTGTTTTACAGGCTCAAATGCGTGACTTGGCAGGTTTTGTTGAGACGAGACAACAACTGCTCACTCTGAAGCCAAACCATCGAATGAATTGGATTGGATTTGCTGTTGCTCATCACCTGAACTTCAAGTACATTTTAGTATTATGTTTCAAGGTTCTGTTAATGTAAATTTTTTTGGAATGCCTTAGAGCATGAGACATATTTTTTAGCTCTCTTCCAGCAACTCTACGGCTCATTTTTCACTCCCCCACCTGAAACAAAAGGGGGGATATGGCGAAACCAGTAGACGCTACAGAGTTCAGACTTAATTGGACTGATCCAAAAAATCAATATTAATATGAATGAGAATAAAAGAGTGTGTGTGTTTGTGTGTGTGTGTGTATAATTGAAACTATTTTTACATACTTGATGAATAGAATTCAGTGGCCAATGACATATACATGACATAGACAAATGCATCGTCATTTTTATGGTGATGATATAAATATAATGATTATCCGTTGGTGGATGTATTGTTAATTCGTGTTTGTTTAATCATATACTATGATTTCTTAAGCATTAATAGTTTATTAAAACTTGGTGTAAGACTAGTTGATGGAGTTTGGCTTCTCAGTAATCTGCACTTATCTTTGTTATACCAGTGGATCAAAGGCAGTTGATATCCTTGAAGCGTATGAAGGGACTCTTGAGGATGACTACCCTCCTGATAATGAACGTAGTGAGCATGGTGAAATGCTTTTATACAAGGTACCAGAGTTGATTAGTCTAGGTTAAGAGTTTGGCTCCTAGTTATTCTTACAAATTTCTTGAAGTGTCTTCTGCCTTTTTCACCTCTTATTGGTTAAAGACTTCATAGAATACACTGTTGTTAGCCATGACTTTGTTATACTTCAAAGACAAATATATCATTGGATGACATACAAGTGTGGTTTCATAATGCTGTTTTGAAATTTTGAATGCTATAAATCCTGAAAACATTCTTTTTACTATGCTGAAATGTTTTTTCTTACCATTTGTTTAATTGGTAAATGTGCTCAACATTTAGTTCATTCAGTGCTTTATGTGTTATTATCATCAAACATTCCATTTCCATTGTCTCAACATCAACATGACATAGAAAACTGCTCTACTCGACAAGGACCGTTTAAAACTTTATAAAATAATTTGGCATATAAATATGTCTCTTATTGGTTTTTGTACTTGTTATCAAAATATTATGCCATAGTTAAATCTTGTTCTGGAGCTAGCATCAAATAATTTACTGAATTGCTTCCAGTGGACATGCTTGAAATTGTCTGGAAATAGAAATTTGATGGCCTTCTGCTTTGATTAATGAGGTTTTTCCTTCCCTTGTTTTGCAATAACACGTCTGTTAGAAATAGTATGCATTTGATGACGATTCATTGAAAATGATTGTTACCTTTGCATGTTTTTTTTAATTTTTACAATGAACCATATTACTTTCAGATATCTATAATGGAAGAATGTGGATTGATTCAGAGGGCTCTTGAAGAGTTGCGCAACAAAGAACCCAAGATTGTAAGTTATTGAATTTAGCGCTCTGATTTTCTAATTTCATGTTAAGTTCTCAGCTCTTGTGCTTTTTTGCTATAGATTGATAAATTATCATACAAGGAGCAGGAGATTTCTCTGCTTGAAAAGCTTGGCCGCTTTGGTGATGCAGAAGAATCTTACAGGATACTTCTTTCGTTGAATCCTGACAATTACAGGTATCTAGAGTAAACTTTGTTTTTATCAGAAATACATCACCTTTATCGGTTTTAGTTATGAAATGTGATTTGAACAGTTAGCAAGTTTCATAATTTTTCCATGATTGTAATACTTCAATTCACTTGAACTTGCTTAGGTACTATGAAGGCCTCCAGCGATGTATGCAATTATATTCGAAAAATGGCCAGTATTCCTCCGACGACATTGATCGCTTGGAGGTCTTGTATGAATCACTTAGCAAGCAATACAGTAGGTCATCTGCTGTGAAGGTAGCAGACTTTTCTATTATCTTCTTCCATAACTTCATATCCCCCGACACAAGCACTTTCTTATAGTCCCTAATTTAGAAATTGCATTGAATTTCATTATAAATATCTGTTTTTGTGCAATATCATCTCAAGCATCATGTTCCAGGAATTGTTAATTGAAATCAATCTGTAATTGTTGCCCCCAGAGAAAGGAAGTCCAGAATCTCAGTGAAGTCTGTCTTCCGGCACTTTTCAGATTCTGCTTTAACAATTTTGCTTTTCTTGAATTTCCATTGGACAGAGAATTCCACTTGATTTTCTAAGTGCTGAAAAATTTCGTGTAGCAGCTGGAAATTATATTCGACCTTTTCTGACTAAGGTACTGATCTGAGCTATTCATTTCAATGGTTAGTTGACAAGTCTAAGAGATATTTTACGTGTATTGATGCATATATAGGGTGTTCCTTCTCTCTTTTCCGATCTTTCTCCTCTCTATGATCACCCAGGAAAGGTTAGTGGATCTTTTTCCAGAATTATGGCTGCATGTTTTAAGGATTGGACATAGTGGATTTGTTTAAAGAGCCACCATATTCTGTGCAGGCAGATATTTTAGAGCAGTTAATTCTTGAGTTGGAGCACTCTATCACAACAACTGGTGGATATACAGGGAGGTAATTTTACCTGCTTTTGCAATTTGTCTTCTTCAAAGGGTGCCACCAACTTGGTTTATTGTTGGTTCTCCAAGTCCAGCATAACACTTGTTTTTTGATTAGTTAGGAATGACCATGGTAACTGCATACAGATCTGGAATGCGCCTACCATTAACATGATTATTGATTTTGTTGGTCATCTAAATTAAACCGAGTCGACGGAATGTGATGTTTGAGAAGAATTGGATTCTTTCTCAATTTGCATCAACCCAAAGATTCGGAAGTTAGAAAATTATGCATTTGCCTTGTGCGCAGGGTGGACAAGGAGCCTCCATCGACACTTATGTGGACCTTGTTTTATTTGGCTCAGGTTTGTTGTTTTCTTCCATATACTGTGAAGTTTCCATACTTTAGTTCTATTGACTTAAGTTCCTGGAGTTTGTTGAAGAAGATTTCTTTGTTTTGCTAAGATACTTTCTTTGTCCAGCATTATGATAGACGTGGTCGGTATGAAATTGCTCTCAGAAAAATTGATGAGGCCATAGAACATACTCCGACTGTTATTGATTTATACTCAGTGAAGGTAATCACATGTTCGAGATATATTGATTATGGAACTGTTACAATTTATTGCTCCGTGATTTTTGTTTTTGATGGTACCCTCCTTGAACTCTTTGTTTCCTTGTTCAAATGATATTTGGTGGATCACTTTTGAAAATTCAGTTTCTCTACTAGTCTACATGTTTGCGTTTGAGTTATTGTATCTTGTCAGACATTTTGTGCTATCTAAATTTTGTCTGTGGAGCATTATTTCTTATGCAATTTTTCTTGATACAATCATAATATTTCCTTTAGAGTGAGACTTATAGAGTTAATCTTCCAGACTCGGTGAAATCTCCATCACTCTTCCTGTTTCAAATTTTATTTTACTTTCACGTGTGACATTATTCATTAGAGCCTGGGTTCATACGTGTTGAGGGATGTATGGACTTCTAACCAGTCATCAAATACACAACTGAACTAATGTTTCTGCAGTTGTTCTAGATACACCAAATTTTTGAAGTAGAGATCCTGAATGTATATTTAAGTAAGATTCCTGTAATTGGATTCTTATGTCTGGACATAAGATGGCTTGGTAGAATAATGAGATTATTGCCAGCTTAGGCCTCAGGAGAAGAGAAGTTTTGTCGACTGTGGTAATGCTTTGGCCAACTGGTGATGCCATGATGATACCTGCATTGCCATTGACGCACATTTTGAACGCAGTTGGCTTGAAACTGCAGCTTCTCTCTTATAAAGGATGGTCAATGTATTTCAGTTCTTTATTTCATTTACCTTTGCATACACTTGGTGTGATTTGAAGCCAGGACCTTAATCTTAGGAAAACGAATTTTCTTCTAGACAATGATGCTGCCAACAAATTGAAAGACATAAGTTTTGATTGCTCTGACAGCTAATTTCGTGCCTTATAGTCTTTGCTGTTACATTTGTAACTGTTGCATGTTTTCCGATCAATTTTTGTCTGCAGTTGATTTGAATCTTTACGAATATCACAGGTGGATTCCGTATATGTCTATCGCATGCAGACATCCAGTAGCTGGTAGATATATACGTGCTCCCAAAGTGTTTAGGCAGATTGAGCTTCAGTAGTTTGCAGACACCTTTATCCTTAGTGATTGGAGATCCTGACATATGATTCGTCTATTTATATTCTTGTTACTTGGCTTGGTGTTTATCCTATGGTTTACTTTTTTACTTATTTATCTCCCATTCTGGTTGCAAATTGGATTGGCATATCTCATTCACCCTTAGATAGAGACCTACGAATATTTATGTGGCAGTGATTTGGTTGTGTAATGTAGCTGTATCTATGTGGTTCATTTTTGTTACAGAGCCAAATATTAAAACACTCCGGTGACCTGGAAGCTGCTGCTGCTTTGGCTGATGAGGCTAGATGTATGGATCTTGCTGATCGGTATGTCAATAGTGAATGTGTCAAGTGCATGCTGCAAGCTGATCAGGTTCAGTTTTATTAAATTTTTTCCTCTCTTTAGGTCATACTTTGTTACAATTTGTAATTCTTTTTCTTGATGCCCTTATATCGAACATTCTATTCTAGGTAGTCTTGGCAGAAAAGACGGCCATTTTGTTCACAAAAGATGGAGAACATCACAATAACCTTTATGACATGCAGTGCATGTGGTGTGCAGCTCTTTACAAGTTTCTAAATTAACTGATTTTTTCAAATAAAGAAGCTTGTACCTAGAGCTATTGTTCTTTCTACTATCTTAAGGTATGAATTAGCTGCTGGAGAAAGCTATGTACGCCAAGGCGACCTTGGACGAGCATTGAAGAAATTCTTGGCTGTGGAAAAGCATTATGCAGACATCACTGAGGACCAATTCGACTTCCATTCGTATTGCTTAAGAAAAATGGCTCTTCGAACCTATGTAGAAATGCTGAAATTTCAAGATCGTCTTCATTCACATTCTTATTTTCGCAAAGCTGCGGTTGGAACCATCAAGTATTCGCTATCTGTTTCTCTTCAGAATTAAATATTTATATTTTTGGCGTTTATCATCTTCTCAATGTTGTTCTTTATGACGTGGGACCATATGGGCTAAAGTACTGCTTATATTTCCTGCAAGCCCAGGAAACGAGTAAAGATTTTTAGTTTCTTCCTGTCAGATCTTCTGCACTTTTTGTGGGGTCTTCCCACCTTAACAGTGATTACTAGACATAAAAGGATTAATCATGCATTGATTAAGTCTTAAGGATTCGGTTGTTACATGAGCTAACAGGATTACAGGCCAAAAATACAAAACTTCAAAAATAATTCATTACATTCCAAAAGAATGCCATTTAGATTTACACTACTCCTAGAGTAGGTACTAATCATAACTTGAAATCCTATACGTTCCTGTGTCCCTCGTAGCTCACTGCCTCAACCCGACCCTTAGTCCTTTCGTCCAAAAGCGTACCTACAGGGACAACACATCATGAGCATATACAGTTTCACTTAACAACATATAAACATTATAGTAAATGCATGAAATCTTGGTTAAGTAAATATGCTGGTTATTCATTAACTTCTTATTGTTGTCCCTTATTCATAATCATGCATATGGGGCACCTTACCCCGTGGCACCTTACCACAATAACATCGCATGGCCTCTTACCATGTGGGGCACCTTACCCCGTGGCACCTTACCACAATAACACCGCATGGCTACTTACCATGTGGGGCACCTTACCCCGTGGCACCTTACCACAATAACATCGCATGGCTACTTACCATGTGGGGCACCTTACCCCGTGGCACCTTACCACAATAACATCGCATGGCTACTTACCATGTGGGGCACCTTACCCCGTGGCACCTTACCACAATAACATCGTATAAACATCATCATATAAACATCGTATAAACATCATGATTTCATCGTATACATATTCATGCGATAAATGCATAGTCATAGCGTAGGGATGTGTTTTACCGTCCGATGCCCGTACGCCTCTTACGTACCTTTTCAAAATGAGGAGGAGTCAACAGACTTTATCTCCTCGATGGTGCCGGTACCTGGGATGGTTCTACATGACCAAATAATACCATATTAGATGCTTCGAAACCATCTCATATCATAAACTTAACAAAATAAAACATCATTATAATTTTCAACTTACTGCCTCTCCCGATCGATCGGCCAAAGATCTCGATCGATCGAGACACTGTGCACTAACAGTGCCTTAGTTTCCTGCCTTGCTCGATCGATCGAGATCTTTTACCGATCGATCGAGAAGCTTCACCGATCGATCGAGAAATCCCTCGATCGATCGACATCAAAGTTTTAAATCATACATTAGACCCACTGTCTCGCTCGATCGATCGGAACCATATCTCGATCGATCGAGAGCTCTGAAAAATCGGGACTTCCCCAGATTTTTGAGCACCCCATTTCATATCATTAATTCTACTTCATAACATACATAAGGTGCTTAAACAAGAGTATCAATAACTTCCACATACTTTCATGCATGCATTAAAATTAAAGGCTCACTTATAACTTAAACCTATATGCATTAAATCTACCCCTCTTTATCAATACCCGATCATCTTTTCCGGAAACAGGGCAGCTTATTTTCATTTCCAGATTTTCGAGTACTCCATTTCATGTCATAAAAACTATACCATAATTCCTAAAACATGCTTGAATCAAAAGTGTCCTGGGCTTTACCAACTTACCACTCGTATACCCAAAACGAAGGTTCACCCAAAGACCCATCTAACATGCATAATATAACCTCCTCAATACCACTCTCAACCCACATTTTTTTTCCAGAAAACAGGGGAAACATCTTCCCAGATTTTCGAACACCCTAGTTCACAAGCTTTAATCCTTCATATAAGACGCATAACATGCATAAGGAAAAATACTGATAGCTTCATAACAACACCTTTTTGTCATTTAAATCGAAGGTTTCAAGAAATCTAAGTTATCATGCCATCTTTACCATACATAAAAGTAGGAACCCAATAAGCTTAAAAAACAGAAACAGAGCATGGTTTCTTACCCTACTTAGCTCCGATTTTTGAGAGACTTCCAAGGGCTGAAAATGGCAAGGCTCCACAAGTTTTTACTCAGCAAGTGCTGGTGTTTCTTTGGGAGAGAAGGGTCGAGATTTTGGGATGGAAAGATGAGGCTGAATGATTGAGCCAAGTGGGTGAGAAGTCAGCCTTTCTACAGTTTGAATGGCATGGGTTAGGGGGGTGGTTGCATGTAGGGTGGTTTGTGGTGTTTAATTGTATCCCGGTATTTCATATAATGTATAAAATATCTTCCCTTGATATTTTATGATTGAACTACATCAATACAACAATTAAAAACACGTAACATACCCCCTAAACCATATCATTATATCAAAATTATAACCCCCACTTAAAAATACCACAACCTTCTTAAATACATCGTAATTCACTATTGTAGCACATAATCATATAACATTTCATCATCGTAGCATATAATCATTTAACCTTTCGGGGGTATACTTTTTGACATTCAAATTGATATGCAGATGCTATTTGAGGCTGTATGATTCTCCTTCAAAGTCATCTGCAGAAGAAGATGAAGAGATGTCGAGGTTACCTGCTTCACACAAAAAGAAATTGAGGCAAAAGCAGAGAAAAGCTGAAGCAAGAGCTAAGAAAGTAATTAACTTTGCAAGCTTAACTTATGTGAGAATGTACTTGAAATAGTTTGTCCATCATTGTTTGCATATGTGCAGGAAGCAGAAGTCAAGGATGAATCATATGTTGTTTCTGTCTCAAAATCTGGAAAACGCAACATGAAACCAGTAGATATGGATCCACATGGGGAGAAGTTATTGCAGGTACTCACCATATTTAGACGTAAACATTCAATTGATGACATGGTTAAAAATCCATTTTATGAGCTATGCTCCCTTCTCCAGCTAAGTTCATAAATTAGCCTAGTTCATCTTCTTAATTTGTCTTCATTGATAAAGAACACATTAAAAAGAGAATTTGCGAAAACGAAATGAAGCAATATTGCGCTATGTCATGTATACATGTAGGTTGAAGATCCTTTGATGGAGGCTACTAAGTACTTGAAGCTACTTCAGAAGCACTCTTCAGATTCCTTAGAAACACACTTGCTCTCTTTCGAAGTTCATATGAGAAAGCAGAAAATCTTACTTATGTTACAGGTGAAGTCTTCACTACCGAACTCTTATGAAGACTTGTTTTTGTCTTCCCTTGCATTTTTCTCCTGTCAAGCCATTTTTTTTTATCTATTTCCATGATTTCAACTGGACATAATAGTTTTTGGTTTGGTAAAGTAAGTCAATCATAGCAGTGATGTTCCCTCCATTTGTGATTAAATTTTCTGTGTGCTCATTGTATCAAAGATAGTTGTTCTTAAAAGTTCTGCATCATGATGAACGATATTGTAATCTCTTAGCCTTCGTGTAATCTCACATTTGGCTGCTTCAATCAACGGATTGTGTTTTCTCTTCCTTTTTAAAAAAATATTGTGGGCACAATGAAAACCACCTCTCTTTGTTTCCCACAGGCATTAAAACATATGCTGCGATTGGACGCTGATAACTCAGACACACATCGTTGCCTGGTAATTCCAATTTCTGTTAGATAATTCCTCACAACATAATGCATTCATATGTGTGTGTTGCATAATTTTTAGTTCAGTTTTCGTTGCAGTCCCTGATGGCACTATCTGCTGTTTGTTAGAACTTGGAAGTAAAGTTATCTTTTTGCAGATAAAGTTCTTTCATAAAGTGGAATCTCTCCCAGCACCAGTAACTGATACTGATAAGCTCATATGTGGCGTTTTAGAGGCTGAACGCCCATCATTTAGGTACTTTTTTATTTGGCCTTCATTTATTGGAATAATTGTTTTCTATTTTCTGACTTATATGTGCACTACTTTACAATTAAACATCTTATTTAAAAGGTTTTTTTTTTCTTTCTTTTTCTTTTGTAGTCAGTTGCATGGAAAATCCCTCATTGAGGCAAACAACCTCTTCCTTCAGGCAAATAAAGGTCTTTTAATGGTTTTGTTCAAGTGTTGATAACTGCATTCACTGTCCATTTTAATTGGGGGTTTTGGTTCTTGTTGCCAGATTCTTTGAGACACAGAGCTGCTGTGGCAGAAATGATGATTCTTACGGAGCCAAGCAAGAAGAGCGAGGCCATTAACTTGATAGAAGAATCATCTAACAACCTGGTTTCGTCGTATGTCCCTTGATAAAAAAAAAATTAATTTTTGCCATCGTCATACTGCATTTTGATGTTCTTGAATAGCTTTTTTTCCAATTTTTCAGAAACGGAGCGCTAGGCCCAGTGGGAAACTGGAGGCTCAAGGACTGCATCAAAGTCCACGAATTCCTAAGGAGGATTTTAGATGATCATGACGCTGCATCAAGTAAGCCTTTATTTCCTTGACAGTTTTTTCTGTCTTTATCCAGATTATAATATTTGTAAATTTTCTGCCACTCTATCGTGTAATTTTTGGATTGCATTACTGATTGCATCATCACTTACCTGCGTCCTAGCTTCTAGAGCCCTTACACATTTCAATATTCTTATGGTTTGAAATTAATTTTAATCCTAACTTTTAATTTCTAAATTATCTTCATCCCTTTATTTTTGAATCATTTTACCATATTTAGTTTATTAAATAGAGTCAATTATTTTCATTCCAAATTTTTTAAAAATATCAAATAAGTATTACTTTATTCCAAAATTTCCTTTACTAAAATATCTTTAAGAACATCATTTTTTTGACTTTTAAAAATTATATTAATTACCCTTAATTTATTAGAGATTTTCACAGTTCCAACTTTTAGTATTTTACATGACAAATTTCATAGTTATAAATATTTGTAACTATAAAAATTATTAAGAAACAAATATCCACTTTTATATGTATAATCAAAGTTTTCTGTCTTAATTAAGACATTATGTTAATATAATCTAAATATTTTATACCATTTAATTTGAATAACCAACATAAAAGGTGTTTAGACTTGGTCAAAAACTTTATTTCTGAAAATATTTTGAACAGGAATATTAGAGAACAAAAATTAATGTTTTTATATCTTTGATTTTTTTGTTTTTTTATCACATGTAATAATTAATTACTTTGTACTTAAAAATGAATATAGCGAACTAGTTAACATTATGGTTTTATTTGATTATTTATATAGTCGTTATTAATTCCAATAAATAACATTGAATATGATTTAAAGTCGATATATTATTTAGCATTCCCAAAAAATGTAATTAATTAATTGGATTTTGTGTTTGAGGGATGAATTTGATTGTGGTAATAAAGATAGCTTTTTTTTTTTCTTCCTGCGTTTACCTTTCTATTCTTTTTTCCTCCCTCTTTCCCAATGCATTTTCTGTAAATTCTTAGGAAATTCAGTGGTATGTCAATCATTGTGAAAATTTGATATGATGTTTCACTCGCTATGCGTATAGCAAACTCTTCCAATTGATATTTAGTATGTTGATTGTTTTGCTTGTGCGGTACAAATTTGAGCAACTTGAAGCAAGTAAAAGAACAGAAATCATCTTACTTTACACTTTTGTAGGATGGAAGGTTCGATGTGCTGAGTATTTTCCATACTCCACGTATTTCGAGGGCATCCACAGCTCCGCTGCCCGATATTCAGCTTCCCACCAAATCCACAAAGTACCTCAAAATGGTGGCATAAACAGTTCAATGTCTGGCCCGAATGCCTTCTCAGTTCCATCAAATGGAAATGTAGAGAAATTTCAAGCAATAAAAAATCTTGCCATTCACTAGGCTATTCTAACAATTTGTGCAGTGATTTATCTGGAAAAAAAGAAGTTACATGTTCCAACGATCAAGCAAAGAATCTTCGTTGAGGATTAGAAGTCTAATGAGGCAAAAGGATATGTGCGTTGTGAATGTGTACGCTTTTTGTTTGTTATGTTTTGCGGTTGCATAATCTATTATCTTGCTTTATGCTCTGTGTTACTTGAGGAAGCCGAATCTGTGAAAGAAAGAGGTCATCTTCGAAAGAAAGAGTTCCAGGAACTGATCTCTAGCCTCAGGAAAAAAAAGTTACACTAATCAATAGCTCAGCCAACGTCGATAGCATGTTGTATTTCTTATTATTCTGGTCCATTATTTATTATGTATAAATTTCTATTTTATATGGCATTTTGTTGGGATATGAATAAAAGTACATTTGTTCTTGAATTATACAAAGGCATTTGTTTAGCCAATTTTTTACTTATTTTGGAACTCTGTCGTATGTGCGAGATTCATGTATATTTCATGATAATCGTTGACACTTTGTTTCGAGGGGTTATAGCTTTAAGGTTAACGGATGGGATTTGTCATCTGTTTGAGGCATGGGAAGATGGATCGAGCAAAAGGTGAGGGGATTGTTGATAAAATAAATTTTTTTTTTCATTTCTCAAGGTTAGTTGCCCCTCTCTCACCAAATAAAATAAATTTTAATTTCTTAAGGTTAGTTTCTTAATTCTTACCAAATATCAACCACTCAAAATTCTATTTGAGTTATATTGAATCCTCGTAAAAAAAAAGATTTCAAATGATTGGTGATAATGCCTCTAAGAACACTACCATAAGGGCATCATCAAACAAACCCTTTCTGAGAAACTTTGTTGCTGCCCTTAAGGGCGCTGTCATCAAGAGCAACATCCATCATTCAAGTGAAATCTTTGTTTTCTTTTTAAAAAAAAGATTCTAAATGAATGGTGATGATGCTCCTAAGGGCACTACCCATGATGGCATCATCAAACAAACCCTTTCTCGGAGCAGATATTGGATCCATTTTTTTTGACACTCGTAGAAAGATAAACGCAATATTTTGTTCGAGATAAAAGATGCAATTATACTTGTTATTTACGTGAAGATGGTAGGAGGCCAAGGCCAACTTGAAAATTTGATCTGTCACGTGGATGCATTATAAGGCTAATGAACACAAATGTCTTTCAAATACGATAACACGGACACATTAAAGATTATGTGGAAAGGAGAATACGGGAAATTGGATGCTGCCCGTATCCTTTCGATCATTGATACTAGAGTTAGGGTATAACATCGAAATTCCCGGGAAACGGGACAAGTGAAGTGCGACAAAATTATTCAGGAATTTTAGGAAATAAAACTTCTATTTTGAAAAATAATTGTAAATATTTTAATATTTTTAATAAGAATGATCGTCTCCTAACTCTCTAAAGTCCACATGTTAGTTATTATACATTAGATTAATATTTTAAAACAGATATATAATTTACTCGTTCTATAATCACAATCAATTATACATTCAATGCAATATGTATAGTGAGACATATATACTTATTATCGCCGACAAACTTGAAAATTTCATCATATCATGAAATTTGAAGGCATTAATAATTAAATTTGAAAGGAAAATTCCTAGTCAATCCAGACATTATTAAAAAATACACGTAGAATTTTTCATTCCTAGGACCACGTTATCGCCGGACTATCAGACACCCACGACACACAATAATTACATTTTAATAAATTATTTAATATTTGTGGTCCAATAATAATGTTTGTGTCTGCAGTATTTGAATTATGAGAATAGACGATCTTCTCAAATTTAATTTATTTTTTCTTTTTATTTATCATCTATGAATATTAAAATGTTTAATTATATTTATATATTTTTAAAAAAATTACTTTCCCCCAACTATGTTAATTTACGATATTAAAAGGTTATGTATGTTATTATTTAATTTATTTGAATATGGTATTATTGATCTTTATCTTTATCATCGTCCAAATTAAAGTCATTATCAAGCCAAATTTCTCAAGAGTACCTCAGGCAATGCTCCACTCAAGCTCGAAATTTGATAAAGTTTGAATCAAGCTCGAGTTCAAGCTCTAATGTCTCGTATTCGAGTACTTGTTGAGTATTCAAGATCGAGAAATTAATTTTATTTTTCATTTTTTTTAAAAAAATATTAATTAGATCATAAATTATATACTTTAACATTAATTTTTTAAACTTTAATGCTTTCTTTATAAATAAAGTTTATTGCTCGATATCGAGTAACTCGAGTAGGTTCGAACTCGAAAAGCATTATTCGATTGACCTCGAGATCGAATGTCATCGAGATCGAATGCCACTTTTTTTTGTAAATTTGAGGTTGATTACGATACTACTCTAATTGAACTCTTCTCAATTCTGCTCCTAGCCGAGTCTCTCTCTCTTTTTCTTTTTCTTTAGTTTGAAATTAAGCCCTCAATTACCACTAAATCAAATTGAATCATATACACTTAAATTAACTCGGTGATAAGTTCATATAATCTAACTATTGATGTGTATTCTAATGTGGGAAATCAAACTTGTTCCTTACGGGATTCAACATAATTACTTGTCCCTATAATTTGTTTTTCATTCATAGTAAGGAGGGAAAACTTTATTTTTGGATATTTCATAAATCCCCCTTTCCCATGTTTTATGATGTAAATATATGACAAACTTACAAATTTTAATGTTCATATGATATTTTATAGAAACTTTTGTACATGTGGTGTGAACTCCATCTACAATTGATCTAAAATAATGTATCTTCTATTTAATAAATATTATTTTTAATATTATGTTCCAAACCCATATTTATCATATTTTACGATATAGGCATCGAGAGTTGGATTGATGGACTCTTTTTCTATCTTAGGGATTTGAACCTACAATGACGTAGAATGTATGACTTAAGATATCAAAATCTAAATTTTTATTTAAGATAAAGAATACCGTTAATTGCATGTATTTGTCCAAGTGGCACCAAAATCCCACTGGGTGGTCTCGATTTCGAGATCAAGACCCACCCCAATGCAAAAAAAAAAAATTGATTACTCTTAATCATACATCTTCAAGAAAATAAGTATCATCCACATGTATAAAACCTTAAAAATAATTTGGAGCGACCAATGTGAAATCTATCCAAATCGGTCAACTGGAACGAAAATATTATTATATTATACTATATTTGAAAATAATCAAATTAAATTACAGACCTATGTTCTCTCATTCACAGATCGAATATAACAATTTTCTTAAAAGAAATTAGGAAAAGAAATATTATTATCCGAATATTTTATATCGTTGTCAGAACAATTTATAATTTTAACATAAAAATTGATTTATAACAAAATAAAATACTCTAACAATATCATAATATGAGTTTGTTGACCCAGTAATCCTGGAATAACGTTTGATCATTAGGGAGCGGGGGAACACCAATTAAATACGTCCAGGTGTCGGTTGGAAACGCTGGTCCTAAGAAAGCATAATAATAAACCGACAAAGCAACATCGTCACATGTCTGTGTTGTCTCAGTGCTTTAGGAGTTGAACATCATGACCTTGCACCTTTATTATCCCGACATGTCGCCCCCACTCTCTTTGCCTTCAACACACGGGCACAAAGGATGTATCTTTCTGTGGCGGCCATCAAAGTTTGTATCCTTGCACCCTATGTTATTTGCCACAAATAAATAAAAAACCCAAAATAATTTAGGGTACTGGATCACACATATATTTTCGGTGGGTCGACTGCCTCAAATCATTTTAAACTCTTGGAGTGTATTACCGAAATTCCCGTATGATCAATTGTTAAATTTTAATTTTGACTTATGTATTTTATTATCAATTTGATATCAAACGGATCGATTCCCTTTGTCCCAATTTAAATATCGATTAATTTTTTTGTTAATTTTTGAATAATTTGAGCTGATTAAATTTTTTGTTAATTTTTTAAAAATTTGATCTATATACTTGTAGAACTACAATTTAATATATCATCCACCCAAGTATGCGATTAATGATGGCAACGGGGTGTGTTTGATCAAATTTGAGACCTACATAGCTAAAAAAAAGGTTGTCCAGATACACCTCGCTCCGCCCCGTGAATGCAGCGGGCCAAACCCGGGATCTTTCTCACCCTGCTTCAAAACCAGGTTGAAGGTGGTTGGGTTCAATATGGATCTTGGTTTAAACGCATTCTATTGCCATCTCTGTATGTGATCAAATCAAGATCCAAAATGATTTCAACTGCCTCTGGTGGTGTATGCACACCAAAACCACTAAATAAAACACCCTAAAAATCACACGCTACCCCATCAGACAAATCGACATGGACGGATCGAAGCCGCTCTTTAATGTACACGTTTTGAAAGATAGATGGACCTTTTAAACGACATCGTTTTCTTTTCTTTTCTACTCGTATAAAACTCGCTTGATGATCGCAGTTCCAATCAATTTCTAAAGCCAATTACACGCTCATCAATTTTCAGGAGAAAAAACGGGAAAATGTCACTGGAAAAAGCAGCAGACTCTCCGGAAACCGAATATTCCGGCGGATTGAAAACGGAGCTCACTCTGGGCTTGCCCGGAGCTATACGGCCACAGGAGCCAAAGTCCGGCGAAAAGCGCGGGTTTTCGGAGACGGTGGATTTGAATGTTGGTTCCAATTTTGAAGATGAGGGTGTTGTCTCACTAAAACTTCCTCCAGCTAAGTAAGTTTTTTTTTTAAATTACTTTAAAGAAAGTTTATAAATTCGTAATGATTTTGAAGCAAATTGATTTTTAGGATTAATTCCTCGTGTAATCACCAACTCTAGCGCGTATCTGCATCACTTTGTCTTTGCTCTTTTATTTAAAAGTATACTGAGCACATTTAATAATATACAAGTTATTGATGGTTGATTTAATGTGAAGTAATTAACCACGGCACCTAGCCAAATCCGTGTCGAAATCTGTATATATTCGGATAAATATATGTAAAATTAGACATTAGTATTGTTTCTGTATGAATTGTGGTATGTAAGACTGAATTTTAATTACTCAAAGTGGCTAATCGACGCAGTCAATGATTCAATTGGAAAAATGATATCTTGTAACTGTTTTGAGGGGAAGAATCGAAACTAGCCACCTTACGTTTATTTTGAAGTGATGAAAACGAGTAGGCCAGGCATCAAGCTTTAAAATTGTGTTAACATTCTTGAAATGAGTGTAAGAGTCTGGTTATGAATTTGAGTTGTTAATGGGGAATAATTATGTATCAGATGAATACCTACTGATTGTATTTCTGTATTTTTATGATAGATCTCAAGTTGTGGGATGGCCACCAGTGAGATCATATAGAAAGAGCATGATGAAAAATTGCAAGTATGTGAAGGTGGCTGTAGATGGGGCACCTTATTTAAGAAAAGTTGATCTTGAAGTTTATGGTAGCTATCAGGAGCTATTGGTTGCATTGGAAGACATGTTTACATGCTTAACAAGTAAGACTAATGTTTATGTTTAGAACTCGGACTAAGAAAGACGAAGAAGTGGGAATTTGGGGTTGGCGGATCCCAAATTTCATAAATGGAATGGTTGGCTAAATATATTTTGGGAAGAAACGCAAAATTTATTTTTAGAAAAGTATACGTGAAACATGCTGAATCTTTTCATTTGAGGAGTCAATTGTTCTGACGCCAACCTGGATCTGCTTTTGCTTTTGTTAATCTAATTCTTAGTTATGAGTTTTTTCACTGAGTTTTGGAGGTTTATTTTCCCTATTCTCGATTAGGTACTGTTCTTATTGAGAGGAGAATTATGGATACTGAAAATGGGATGGAATATGTGCCTACTTATGAGGATAGAGATGGAGATTGGATGTTGGTTGGAGATGTTCCTTGGAAGTAAGTTCCCAAGATTGTTTCTTTATTGAGGTGTTGATTTTGGTAATTAAGATATAAATTTGTTGATCTAAATCTTATTATCTTGTGGGTTTTTGTAGAATGTTTGTTGAATCATGTAAGAAGCTGAGGCTAGTGAAAAGCTCTGAGGCTGTTGGATTAGGTATGTAAAACATCCTGCCTCGGGTGTATCTACTTGTGTGTACCATTATAAAATTAAAGAATTATTGTTTAAAACCCATATTGTGGAAGATGATAATCCATCATACTACGGCCATCGCTCTTAGTTTTGTAATGTTATTGCTACTGTAAATAACCAACCATTTTACAAGAGCCTTTCGAGTTTTGACATGCCTCTCTCATTGAGGGAAATGGCCGCGCCAAGCAGAGGTGGCAAGTTACAAGCCCCAACCTCACAATTTTCAATCATTTTGGTCCTGTAGCAAACCCGGGGTACACAATAAACAATCGAAAAAATCATGCTAGATTTTGGTATAAAATTTTAAACTAGTGCAGTTCTTTAAATTAATATTTTTTTTTTAAAAAAAGTTCTTTATTTAGTTTTAAAATACATACTAGTTCACAGTATTATCTAAATTTTTTTAGTCTCCATTCTTAATTAATTCAACCAGAATCATATATTTTTATTTTGTTACAGATCCCAAAACTTATTCAGAGGTCTCGAGCACAAGTTGTTGATGAAGTCACTCTGGCCATTCTTTACATGTACAGAAAGGCCTCCTTTTGCTGATTTGAGGAGTTATACCCTATAATAGGCTCAGGATTTTACTGATATATAAGTATGTGCAATAAATATTTCATGTCATTAAGTCAATATAAATAGATATTTTGCTCTTCATAATTTTGAAAATATTAGCATACCTCTAAACATGGAAAGGACCATCTGTTGCGCGTAATTTCATTTCATATTATTATTACTGTTGATGCTCAATCTGAAAATGTTACCATCGAACGGTCTATTATTTAGACTATCGGTTTATGAATACTTTTATCATCAATGCAATAATTTTTCTTTTCAGGATAAAAAATATGGACAGTGTAATCTCTGCTTTTATTGAATCATCAGATATTTGACACAAACGACAATCTATAAGCTAAATTAATTACTACATTTAACTAATTTATACATAAGTTAAATAAATGGGCCTACTGCAAGACTGATTAGTGCTGAACGTCAATGGGGAAGAATAGGATTCCTGCCTACGTCGATTTCAACGACCAGTAAATGATTTGGATCGGCACCATTCGGTCCGTCGGAGTAAAGGGTAGGAAGGTATGCTTTGTATGCAGGCAAATATCTCGAAACAAAATTCCTGACCTGTAATTGCAAAACTTATTTAAGTAGGAAAATTTGATTTATAGGTTCACTTGGAAAGAAGAGTTTATTTTTGGTCTGTTGTTTCTGTTTATTCTATAGAAGAAACGATCTGTTAAGAGACAAATAAACCTGTATATTGTTACAAGACAAAATATATTTTTTATGCTACCTTACCTCCTCATCAGACATCCCTGGTTTTCCTTCAGCCCTCGTAGCGACCTCAGCCTGTATATGACAGCAGGATAGCATTCATGTTAAACATTGCCAGTAAGAAAATTGTCTTGAACCTTAAAAAAGAGGATACGGTGCTCGACTAACCTGCAATCGCCAATTATATACGCAACCAGGGTCCTGAATCTTGATTACTATCCAGGAGTCTACGAACTTGTCCCATGAATCATGATAATCTTTTAAATATTTATTAACGGTCTCCAGCTGAAATTATAAGTTCAGGAGCAAGTTCAACTAATTGATTCAAAGAATAAGATCTTAAGTTCGCAAAAGAGATTCTATATTGATGCCAATATCTCAAACCTGAAGATCGACTGCTTTCACAACTTCGGCAGGAAGGGGCTTAAAACCAAGCATCCAACCCTCGAACAAAACAACCTGTTGGCCAAGAAAAGTATATCATAGTGATTATGCAATGCAGCAAAAGCAGTTTTATGTTGAACCCTGAATCAAACTACCCGTTTGAGAAAATTATTGACTTTACATATCAGATATACAATTTTTGCAAATTCAATACGATCTCCAGTAGCTTGAAGCTTTTGCATTGTGATTTAGTTCAATGGATGACACGATGGATATCCAGTAGTTTTTCAAGCAATGCAATTTAATCCATCACAAACTGCCTATTGGACCTAAAATGACCACTTACCGTTAGAGGACCCTCCACCTCTGGCCAATGTTGGAGGATCAGCTCTGTCACCTCGACCATTATAAGCAGACTGCAAGAAACATTTAAGTTTTCAGTGCTTTCCACTGTCCATGCATCAAGACCAAACATTTTTCTTCTGTTTTTGCTTACCTTGTTATATCGAGGAAGCTTGATTTTTCGCCCTGAAAATGGACAACATAATTTATGTTGCACCATGAAAGTAAAAGATCAACACCACGAATATACAAAGAAATAAGTATGCAACAACTAACCTTCTTTCGTCAAACTGCTTATTGCCGTGAGTGTCTCAACGTATAATGAAAGGTCATGGCTTCCGGCATTTCCACGTAACTGCGTCAAAATCAAAACTTATTTCCATATTTGCTATGAAAAAATTACAATTTTCGGAAAGGGCAGTTTAAACTACCTCAAGAAGTGCATTATCAGGATTGCTTTCCCCTTAGTTTGGCCTGCAATGATACAGCGAAAGTAATTGAGAAGAAAAAATCAGTTGATGCAACATAAGAGTTTAACTGGAAAAAACCGGACCTGCTCGTCTGCCTTCAGGTAAAAGTCATCTATGGATATTGTTGCAGATTTCCTGATATTTAAGATGTTGGCTTTTTAATATTGTTTATAGGCAGAAATGTGTTAATTTTCCCAATAAATATTAGCATCCTACCTTCCAGTAGCTTGGAAAGATAATCAAGCGCATCTACTAGCGTAGTTTTCCCACACCCTTGTGGTGCACTGAAGCCAATCTGCATCGAAAGTAATGCTAAATAAATACATAACACCAACAACAGTGTATCTACAGATGCAAATTGTACCAGTTTTTCCCCTTATCTATCATTGTACTTCTAGATGTTGCGGAACAAAACCACACAAAAAATCCTGGTTACTCCCATGTAGAAACATCAACGAGAGAATTAAATGTACCACTAAAGGGGGGATTTCATCATCTTCTTTGAACATGGAACGATGACAAGAAATTTCTTGCTCACACCACAAGAAGACTGGTACATAGTAATGATAGATCCGAATTTTTTGAGGCTCCATAGATACAGTTCATTTATCTTAAAAAATCTACACAGCTTCGATCCATAAAATATCCACTTGTCTATGGAGTCAGCCACCTTCTCTTGGGTTAGGCCTATTTCTTTCAAAATGGGACCCGCGCAGACAATAAAGTCAAATAGTGCCTTCACAGAGGAAACTTCAGCCTGTGCTGCAGGAAACACTTCTTGCAAAGGTCGTTGCAGTCTTAAACTGCCTGAACGAGCATAAAAAAATGAAAAATAGTGTAAGGCACTAGACTCCGATAGGTTCCGAGAAAAAAGATATAAAAAGGGAATTCAATGGAGCTATCTACACTTCAGACGTAAGTACAAATACAAGTGGAGATTGATATATACCATTAATATAAAAAAATTATTTTCGTAATTTCGAGAGACTCCACTAAAATATTTCCCATTTTAATATTTCAATTTCTTCGTTATGTTGCTTCCTAACTGCATCTATTGACGTATCTAGAACCAGTATCGAGACAACCCTTTTTGCAATCACTAAAATAAAGATAGGTTGTCACCAGCTATTGGTGATATGTATCTACTAATTTTTTTCCATCAACCACAATGATCCGATTCACAAACATATACTTTCACAGTCAAACTACGCTAATTACCACTTACTAGGGACCCGATGATTTACTATCTAAGAAACACTATCAAAACCTTACAAGTAGCCACTCATAAAAAGAGCTCTCCAATGGTTCTGAATCAAAACTAATGGTTCAAGTTTGTTTATTGTGTCTTATCTGTGCCGGGAAATGACTCGCGGTGGACCTGATTGCTTTATCAACATATAGATTCTTGTTAAATATGTCGATCATGTTGGGAAGCATGCTTTGGGATGCGGTGCTTATCCACAGGAACTCTCCGTTGTAACAGCGGGACCAGAAAATGACAGGAACAAGTTGAGGCAAGTGATGTAAGGATAAAACCCAGGTCGTGCAGGTTACGCCCAGGCACCTGCCTGGGCGCCAAGGCGCCATCTAGGAGGCGCCTAGCCTGGTACTCCATAATTTTGGTCTTTTACATATATTTTTCGAGTTTTTCTCGCCTCTCGCTTAACTTTAATTCATTAAGTCTTACTTAATCTCAATTCATTAAGCCTCAATTCTAAAATTTTCAACAGATCCCTCTCAATCTACCGTTTCATAAGTAAAGTTTTCTTCTTTGTCGGATTAATTCATCAATTTTTAATCTAATTCTGAAACTGGCAGACAAATAAACTCTTCATATTGTAGGAAAAAAGACCATCTTCAGCTTTGTTCTGTAGGCCAGATGGAGGAACAATACAATAAAACAATAATAAAAGGGCAAAAAGAACAGCTTCATAAAAATAGCGGCACGATAAGAACTTAATAAACGTAAGCTAAAGTAAAACGAAAGCATGGCCATTTAAACAAATTCCGGTTTGTGGCTGAGCAAAGAATCTGTCACCTATGTTTTGACTTATACAACAACACTTGCTTCTACCTAAAAGTTACACGTGATATCCTGCCAGAGTAACGGAGCGACGACAATATTATAAGAAATGTGATCGAGAAACAACCCGGAAAGAAAAAAAATTAATCTCTATAAAATTTGAACACATTCAACAATTCCAATGATCTTGCTTATCCACCCAAATTCAATTGGAAAGAAAAACACAACCCAAACAAAGTAAGCACTGCATCAAAATTACCCGATGATTTTGGGGAGCAGGTCATCATCTGGGACTGGATGAAATCGAGACGTCCTGGTTGATAGTTGTTAACCGATAGGCGAAACTAGGACAATGCGATATGTAAAGAAATCGTGTGATCAGTCCAACGCGTTGCATCGTTGGTATTTATACAAGAACAAGGACTGCAAATGGGGAATGACGACTAGGATGACGTCAGCTGCCAAATTTTGGAAGGCGGGGAAAATGCGTTGAACACTGCTTGTGAGATTTAAAGCGCGTCATTCCTGGCAGTTTGACACGATCGGCTGACCTGCGGAACATCCGGTAATATTTTTTCTATTTCTCTTCAACCTAGTCACTAATCCAACGATCGATAATAGATTATATATACTAGTCTCATTCTGCACGTCTTGCATACATATACATTTTTTTTATAAATCGTTGTAAGTCGTTTTTTATTTTGGTTTTTGCTTCTTTAAATTTAAATTATAAAATATATATAGTACTTTTATATTTATTTTTTTTAGAATTTATAATTTTTTTAGGATAATATGATAATTTGTATGATCGGTATGATGATAATTTGTATGATTGTGAATGTCATAATGTAAATTGATTGGTATATAGATAGCAATTGTGATTGTAATATTAATATAGTATAGATAGTATAGATATATATATTTTAGGTGGGAATTGGATTTACTAATATGCCCTTTAGCAGAATGATTTTGTCTTCTCATCTTTATCTTTTTTATAGATAATTTCTAAATAAATGCAAAATATGATAGTTACAAATACCACCTTAATTACTTTTACCCGGAGAAATTCTTACGTGTATCGGGTACGTGAGTCCACATGTAAGAGTAAATTAGGTCTTTGAATGGGTTTATTCTTGGCTACCCCATTGGGTGCTGTCCCATGGGGTAGTTTAATCTATTAGATATTTATATTCCCATCAATATTGAATGAGAATAGATCCATCCAACGGATGGATCTATCCCATGGGGCACTACCCTATAGGGTAGCAAAGACCAATTCCTTTGGATGCATTCCTAAAATATTATCATAAGAATAGCATTAAATTAAACTAACCTTGTAGAAATTTCATCCATCCGTGTGGAATAGACTCCTTAGCCTTTCATAGATTCTCTCATTCTCCAATACCTGGATTGAGAAAGCGATGTAATGCTACTATGATTTGCCAGAAACATGCCCCGTCCATTCAATTTTCGTTAACATAGGACAAGGAAGATGGGTAACTCGCCAACAACAAAATATTAATTACAAACATGGAGAATAAATTTGAATTTATGTGATTTTTTCTTCTTTAAAATTGGAAATACGTACCTCTTTGATGTTGGGACTTTTGTAAGCCAAAACTTTGCTATAAAAGAAGGTTTTAAACATTCTGCTTTAATCTTGTTTAACAATTTTGGTTTTAGATACATTCCTCTCTTGTTTCAGAATATTTGTAAAATTCCGAGTATGTTACATGGTTGCAGCTTTACTGTGCATTCGCATCAGAAAAGATTTTATTGGGTATCTTTCTTTTAAAATAGAGATGTGTGAGTTATAAAGTATGTATAGTGGAAAACTTTGTGTGTGCTTTTATTATGGGGTGAGAGGAAAAATTATGTAGTTGTATATATTGTCTTTTTTTCTTTGGTCCTAGTAGTGGATTACAAAAGAAAATATGCATTATATACTAAAATTTCGATATGACAGTGGGTTGCCCGGGATTCGAACCCGAAACTAGTCGGATGGGGTATTTCTCCTTATTAGATAGTTTTTCACGTCAAATCTTGTGCCATTTTTTCTCATTTTGCTTTCTTTACCATGAAAGACGCAGATCCATTGAGCGAATTTAGAGGGTAATTCTCAACAAATAAAAAAATTGATATAATTGTCGAACAATGAAGTAACATATTTTAGAAAATAAAAAAGGTCAATTTCGATTAGAATTTATTAAAACCAAAATGTTCATAAATCAAGATGGGAATTGGAACGAGATGCAAACTGTCCAAATAAGGTTTGATTTCGTTTTACACTTTTATTAAAAAAACACAATCAACGAATTAATTCCAAACCATCGGTTATCATTTCATTGTCTTTATTAAGCTGATAAGCAAGAATAAATCATTTTTTAAATTAATATTAAAAACAAAATATGAACTTAAGCATGCTATTGTGTGTGATATTGTAAGTCCTGAGTGGCTTCTGATGTACTGAAAAGTTGAGTCTTCACGGGAATCGAAAATGTGGAATGTGTGAATCGAAAACGGCTGCGATTACCATGATTTTTTAAGTGTTGCCTGATTTCCTAAATGAGATGATCATCGCGTATGAGAATCCATATAACCAACTAAACATAGTGAGATAAATGGTTGATTGTCGTCGTTGAATAATTTCATCAGATTATATTAAATAGAAGAAATGTGACCCCTTCTTTTTCACTAATGCTAGAGTTTATATATTCTAGAAGTCCAGTGGAATATAATCTTTCATTTTGCACCTCAAACCTGAATAATTGATGTTTTCTGCCAATTAGTTGGCTATTTATTTATTTACTTTTTTTCCCTAAGCATCTAAATTAGGTGGATCCAGCCTTCCTGAAATTTAACCCCTCTAAATTTGAAAACATTTATAATCTAATTTCAATATTTTTCATGAGGGAATTACAATGAGGTACAATGTTGATAAACATATTGCATATAAATCCGGGGAAAAGAATTATTTGTATCAAAGTATAGGTTGGTGAAAACTCTATTCACATAAGTACACTTTTTGAACTTTTGTTTTATTAAGCCTTTTTTGCTTATTAAAATACCCATGATTTAATCTTTAACCTAATTAGGGTTTCAAACCCATGGGATATCTCATCTCTCTCTCTTTCCTATCCACCTCCACCACTTCTACCGTCTTCACAAGCCTGACGCCAACGTCTTCACAAGCCGCCGCCGCCGTCTTCACAAGCCACACAACCTTAATATGTGTGTGTATGTATATACTATGTGTGTTTATATACACCATGTTTGTTGCTTTTTGAGTTTTTTTAGTTGTGATTCATTGGTGTTCGCGCTTGTTTGTTCATTTTCAAAATTTACAGTCTGACATCAAGATATTGCAACGAAGAAGATGACCTAGAGAAATAGTAACTGGTGCACGAAATTATAAAAAGTAACTGGTGCACGAAAATTGTAAAAAATATCTGGTGCACGAAAATATAACACCGATGCATGAAAATACAACACTGGTGCATGAACTTTGTGTTAATTAACTGATGCACAAAATTACAAAAAAACAACCACTGCATGAAATACAATAACTGGTGCACGAAATTAAATGGTTCGTGCATCACTTACTTAATTGTATGGTTCATGCATCACCCACCTGCGATTATGGTTTGTGTATCACCCACTTGCGATTACGGTTATGCATCACATACTTTTTCTTTATGTTTCGTGCATCAGTTACATATTTTAATTTTCGTGCATCAATTAGTGATTTTCAATTTTCGTGCACAGTTACTGATTTTCAATTTTTGTGCATCACTACTGATTTTTAATTTTCGTGCATCACTTACTGATTTTAAGTTTTCATATAAATCGTGAACAAACATTGAAGGTGCGAAAATGCGCACTTGACCACTGCACAGAAATTGTTCAATTCGTCACCGTCCGACCTCCGTTCAACGAGCCCAATATATGAGTTCACAATTCAATTGACACCATGAGTCGCCATGGAATCGCAGGAATTTGATCTGGAAGGGCGAAAAAAAATCGCTTCCCCTCATTATCACCGAACGTTTAAGACTGGCCACCGCCCATCTCGTCGTCGGTAATCTGAAACTCTAAGTCATGCGATTTGGTGGTTGCTGGGTTTTGAAACAAGAGTGAAAGCTTAAAATGTGAGTGAGAGAGATTACGGGTACTATTATCATTTTAATTTCAAATGGATATAAGTTATTGGAGAATTATTTGCTTGACTAGAATGAATTAACTTTATGAAATTGTACCGGTCAGAACTTTTCCCATTTTTCTTTTGATTTAGGTTTCCCATTGATCCATCATTCCTTCAGGGCCTGGCCCTATTAATTCACACCTAAATATAACAACTGAGCCCAACTCACCATAGAACCCAGTCTCCGGACTTTGTTTTGAATTTGAAGTTTCATTTCAAATATGTATCTAACATTCATTTCTGAGTGAGGAAATGGACATCCATGGATCTGCCTCATTCCTGTTTGATGCTATCAGAGTTTTTTTTTTAGCACTTTACAACTATAAGGGGAGGGACAGCAAAAACTCGAACCCAGCTCTCCACACTCACAATAACGAGTAGTGTCAAATGGGTCAGAGATCATCGACATGTTATCGAGTTTTTAGCTTTTAGAGTAAATGGAAGATGTATAACCAATTTAACAAAAATAGTGTCGCAAAAAATATTTCTTGTACCTCATAAAAGGCAGATTAATTACATTTATTTTAAAAAATAAAAAGTATATATACGGAAATTCAAAACTTTTATTTGAGTGGAACGACTCACCAATTTATTTTATAAACAACCAATACTAAAATCCATAAAATAAATCATATGTATCATATAAAATAGAGGTCAAACTTTTGACCGTTTAAACTTAAAGAATTTATTTTACTAGACGAAGGTAAATTCACGCAAGTCTAAGGACTTCAATGGAATTTAAATTTCGTTTGTTCCAAAATGTTTAAACGTCGTCGTCTCCTTCAACTCTACGGCTTCCACAGATCCTCCCACCTCTCAGCTCCCCCAATTCAGATAGACAAAGGACCCTAAATCTTGCATTGCGTTTCATTCCTCTTTCCCCTTTTTTTTCTTTTCCAAGCTTTATCTCTTGACTTTAGTTCAAATCCAGTTTCTGATTCTGGCAATATTTATGTTTCATACATACGTCGGAATTCTGAAGGGTTTGTTCGTCTGATTAGAAAATGGCAAGCGCAGCGCTGGCGGGATTGCAAGATCACTTGAAGTTGGCGAGAGAGTATGCCGTGGAAGGACTCTACGATACTTCCATTATCTTCTTCGATGGCGCTATTGCTCAGATTAACAAGTACTTGTGGTTATTTTATTACATATTCTTTTTCTTTACCAATTTGCCCCCGCCCACCTTTGGTTTTGTGTTTATACGGTGTTGTGCGCTGAGTTTTATTCTTATGACTTTGGATAGTGAGAGCTGTTTGTGCTCTTTTGTAAGAAAGGAACATATAGCAAACTAGAGTATGAAATGGGAAACCGAATGAGCTAAAAAACTTACCTTTTTGGGAATTTTGGTTTTTCTATTGATCCACTTTATGTATGTATGTATGCTGAAGTTATCTTTAATGCATTCCCATCCTTATCAACTGATCAGTAAGCGCTAGCCCGAATCCGGGCTGCTCACTGCTTTCTAGTTGCTCGTGCTACTGTGCTGCAACGTGCAGTGGTCCGGAAACGTATGAATGATAGATTTTAAAGTCTTTTATGCTGTGCTTAAATGGTGGAGAATAGAAGGAAACCGGATAGCAAGATCATAGTATTTTTGCAGCTCTTGGAGAGGTTTCTGCTTCTTCGTGTGAAATAATTTAGCTTATAATAGAAGCAAACTGGTATTATAAATATCAATTTTAAATAACGATTTTTATTTTTATAAAGTTCTTACTCTGAATTTGTGTTTAAACTCTCTTTGTGTGTTCTTCCCTTTCAAAATTTTTTCTAGGCATTTAAATACAGTTGACGATCCTTTGCTTCGTACGAAATGGATGAATGTCAAGAAGCAATTTCAGAAGAAGCAGAGGTTGTGAAGCAATTGGATGCTGAGAAGAGGTCGTTCAGGGAGATTCCCCTAGGAAGGCGACCCAGTTCACCACCAATTTCGACAAAATCATCTTTTGTGTTCCAACCATTGGATGAGTACCCAACATCCTCTGGTGCCCCGATTGATGATCCTGATGTGTGGAGGCCACCCCCTAGAGACCCTACGGTCAGAAGACCTACAAGAGGTGGTCAAATTGGCATGAGGAAGTCCCCACAAGATGGTGCTTGGGGTCGTGGAGGTACTGCAAAAACAGGAACAACCGTCCGTGGTGGAAGGGCTGGTGGTTCTAGTAAGGTCAACACGGGAGTTAGGGCCTCTACAGCTGGCAAGAAAGGCAGTGGGAAATCCTCCTCTGGGAAAGCAGATGCCATAGTAGTTATTATTCTAGAATTTATGTTTTGTTAAGTAGATCTTCTTTGCCTCCGTGGAGTCGCAAGTATAAATTCTATTGACGGTCGTGTGGTATGAGACACCAGCTTAGTTGGTAGTACTCTAGTTATAGAAAGAATACAAGTTTGACATTGATTAACTAAATATTCACACAAAACCATCAATTGACTGAGATGCCTTTGATTTTCAC
The DNA here is from genome assembly GCA_907163345.1 of Haberlea rhodopensis. Classification (NCBI taxonomy): domain Eukaryota; kingdom Viridiplantae; phylum Streptophyta; class Magnoliopsida; order Lamiales; family Gesneriaceae; genus Haberlea; species Haberlea rhodopensis. Next base: position 2,560 of record CAJQUN010000471.1, on the reverse strand, counting down.
ACAATGTAGAAAAAAATGTTGTCTCCCCAGATTGAGTATATGAGTTCCATTTTGTTGTTCACTAAGCTTTTTGTTAACAAATTATGTTATTTTTATTTTCAGAAACAATTTATTTTGGTTGCCTGAGTTGATTTACCTCTTCAGTTGATTTAAATAAGTGTTTTATGATATTTTCGTGCTCTAATGTTTAAATTTAAATGCCAGGGCATAGCAATTATAAATCCTCAGTGGAATTTTTTTCAACTTTTAAGCGGTTGTCTCACCATCTCTTCATTTAAATTTACTACTCTCTTTTCCTTGATATATTATCCTTTGGAAAATGTTAGTTTGGCAAGTTCACTTGGAATTTTCATTTTAGTAACTTGTTAAGTTTTTCATGCTGTAGACTAAAATTTGACATGACTTAGCTTTTGTTGCAACTAGTTATTTTAACCAAAGAGGATGTGGAAATTTAAATTTATGGGATGCATGATTGGATTGAAACAATTCTTAGGGATCTTGAGTTTTGATCCAGAATCTAGTCATTTTCTGCTTTTGTATATTATCGCTATGTTTGACTTTGTGAATATTTAAATGATTTCTTTTCTGATGGTCAGAATGATGATAGCGAGGATTAAAGCCCAAAAAAGTGCAATACGAAGGACCCGACTCTGACTTGGCTGCTATGCTTGAAAGGGATGTTTTAGAGACCACTCTGGTGTTAGATGGGATGATGTGGCTGGGCTGAGTGAAGCCAAAAGACTTCTAGAGGAAGCTGTGGTGCTTCCACTTTGGATGCCTGAATATTTCCAGGTTAGTAATTTGGTAAAGAAAATGCTTTTGCTATAATTTTTATTTTTGGACTTCCTGAAATGCGCAAGTGTAATTTATATGTTTTTGTGAGTCTCGGAACTAATGGGGTAGCCTGCCCTGGTAAATGCTGTAGTGTGTGAAAGGCGATACTAACTTCTTGTATAGCTCACCTCATGTTCCTCCATATGAAGGATAGCACTTTGAATTTTGTTTGAGGGGAGAATTATTTCGAAACTGTTAATTCATTGGATGATCTGTTAGAATCTGTCTTCTTCATTATAACGATGCAAGATAGATGATAAATTTGCATGCGTGACTTAATTAGTTGCTCTTATAACATCTGTGCTTGCAGGGGATTAGGAGGCCATGGAAAGGTGTGCTCATGTTTGGTCCACCAGGTACTGGGAAGACACTTCTTGCTAAAGCAGTTGCTACCGAGTGTGGCACAACATTTTTCAATGTTTCTTCTGCTACCTTAGCTTCAAAATGGCGTGGAGAAAGTGAGAGAATGGTCCGGTGCTTGTTTGATCTTGCGAGGGCTTATGCCCCGAGTACCATATTCATAGATGAAATGATTCCCTTTGCAATGCTCGAGGGTAAGATATTAAGAGTTGCATAGTTCCAGGCTCGGTTATAATCTTGGTACCTTTTTTTTGGTGCAGTATGCAAGTTGTTGTGAAAGAATCCATCTCATACATTGAGCAAACATGTACATTTTGTCGATAACCTATCTAATTCTGCAGTTTTTTTTTTGCCGATGTCTTACCTTATAACTGGACGTGTGTATAGTTGGCTCAATTTTTCAAAGCATCCTTCTCAAATCCCATGTGTTGATCATGAAACAAATGGCGTATCTCTTTTAATTGTGTTCCAGTGCGAAAATGATTTCTTTGTCATATCGTTGCATGCATCTTTTAGTGTGTCAACTTTCTTATGTGATATCTAGTTTGAACCTTCGTGTTGCATAATCTGTTTCCTATCTTTCAGGGCTTCCGGTGAACACGAATCATCCAGAAGGGTGAAATCTGAACTTCTAGTTCAGGTAGATGGCGTCAATGCTTCTTCTACCAATGAAGACGGTACTCGCAAGATAGTGATGGTTTTAGCAGCTACAAATTTTTCCTTGGGATATTGATGAGGCATTGAGGTAGGCCCCTAGTTTACTTTTCTTGTCGATGATTATATATTTTTTCTTCATTTAAGTAGGACTTGTTCATTTGAATCTGATTCATTCACAATCTATTCAGGAGGCGTCTGGAAAAAAGATATACATTCCACTTCCTAATTCTGAAAGTCGTAAGGACTTATACGGATCAATTTGAAAACTGTGGAGGTATCTTCTTATTTCTTGACGGGCCTGAAGATGTTTGTTTTTGGAATCAGTTTTACATACCTGCATATAATACCCCTATTGCTTAAGGGACATTGCTCTACCTTCTGTGTGCTTCACTAATTGGTGCAGAAAAACATATGGCTGTCATCGTATCATATTCCTAGAAAACATTTTGGTATAAGGCATTGTTTTTAATCTCTGAGGAAAACATTAATTACTATGAATATAGATGCTTGGCACCTGACTACTTTATTTGGCTGTCGAGGCTAGGGCTAATATTTCGTGCCATCATAATTACATTAACCCTGTGACAGTTCTGTTCAAGATTTTCGTACAAAAGGACTCTTACCCTTGACCATTATTTTTCAAACAAGACAAGTTGATGAGTGAATTCATATAATCCATGTCAACTTTGATGCATTTGTCCGCACGATC